>QVRM01000729.1:57500-435000 GCA_003439945.1 Dermanyssus gallinae
AACCATTTAGATTTCCATATGCCTATTTGTTTCTTTGCCATGAAAACGAGCCATATGTTCCGTGCACGTTACTGCATTGGAACTAATGGAACGCTGACTCCGTAAGCCGTTTGGTTTTGTATTGAAGAAATGGCTAGACAAAGGCCACTTTTTTGGGCAAAAGAAATGCGTTTCTGTTACATTGTTCAAGCACTAAGTCAGCAGATAAAAAAAACATAAGTCGTCATATCAAGCAAACCACCCCAAGCGTTAATGCGTCTCAAATGTTTATTGCGCTCTTTCCGCCAAATTCCTGTAACTTAGCGTATGAGGCTCCATAATCGAAGAGAAGTAGCTAGGTTTGGGAAGAGCAAGCGAGTACAAGCTTATTCACTACGGACAAGTAGACGTTACTGGCGCCGCAGCATTAGTTCGAAACGCTATTTTCGGAGTTAGACAATTGTGTACAAAAATGAATGTTTGAGATTTCTAACAGAAAACACACATAGATATTGTGACATCGACGTCCCCGGGGTAGCCAACTGGAGTAGATACTTGGCAAGTAAAACTAGCAACTCAAGTCTTTGAATTGTTCGCTTAAGGCTCTGACAATTCGTCGCCACCCTGCCTAGTTTAGACAGCACTCCGAGCAACGGCTACTGGCCGAAACGTCTGGCTACAGATTACGTTCAAGTTTCGTCGCAGCCCTCAGCTCAGCCTGCTCTCCTAAGCTTCCGTCGATCAGGATCATTCCATACATGCGATGCATAAGCCTGTGCACCACTAGATGTCTACCGCCATGTAGCAGGGATCCTTTACGTAGCGCACACATACACGTCCCTAAGTGGTAATGATGATGACAATGTTTGAAGTGTGAGTCGTTAATTGAATGACAAGTTCAACGCGTTTTTGAGGAATAGACCCTACAACAGCAAGGTCTCTCTCTCTCAACGCGCGAATCTGTTCGTATAACGACATCGTCAAACAACTCGGCATCCCCTACTCCGAGTGTAAAAGCTACATTAAATAAAAGTAGTGCAACCTTTGCATGAGTACGAAATAAGATGGCAATTTTACACATACGACCGGCGACAAAAATCGAGTTTTAGTATGCTACTCGCAGCCGATGATTATTTAAGAGGAACTAAACTTTCTTTCATTGCGTTCCAAATAGCCGTGAGTTACCCCATTATGTAGAATTATGCTTACTAAATGGGCGTGCAATTATATTGTAATATACGATGCAAGTAAACTTAACCAAAAGGGTTCCACTAGAAAATCAACCAAGTAAAGCTTAGGTTATGTGTTTCTACATGTCAAGTTATTAATACATATTAATGACAAAATGCGTTGGTTAACATTCTGGTCAGTTGCAAAAATGATATGCTGTAGCACTAGCTCTATGTTCTGGAAGTTTTTTCAGCAGAAATCACCAAAACTACTGGACTCATATCAAATCGCCTTCCCGGGTGGTTATGATGCTATTGTGATGCCGCACTTTTAGTTTGTATATATAATTACAACGTATATAGAAATATGTCCCCATAGAACGCGTCTATCCAATTCCAATTCCTTTCACACAAAAATCCTTTCACATCATGCCGTGGACGCCGCTTCTCTACTCGAAAATACCTATATGATTGGCAGACGCTTAATCATATAATGCTGATTAATTTACATCGCAGTTTAACAGTTGGTCGCATGATACTCAGCCCATCCGTGCCAACAGAACCGGTAGCGGCATTCGCTCTCACATGGTGAAATCCACGAGTGGAATACATGAGGTGGTGGTTGCCGTGCATAATGTAGCTTGTGAACACGCGACGGCTAGTGGATGCCATTCCGTCCCACAAGTTCCTATTAAGGTGCACATTTGCAGGGCAACCTCTAGTATAGCTTCCGCCACTTTAAATTGCCTTTGACGCAAAAACTGCCGGAGGGGTTAAGTGGCTGGAGATATCAACCTGACTATAGTTGTTTCCATTGCTGGCCCACAGCCAGCAAGCAAAGAACCGTCTCGTATACGAGTACACTGAAAAACATCCCTCGAGTTGTGCAAAGTTTGCCAGGTATAGATGTCCTCAGACACTACCAAGGCTATACGTCAAACATCAGTACATACAATTATAAACTCAAAGAGTCACACTGCAACACCCAGAGACAACCCTGAACAATCAACAGCCCTTTAAACATATGTCACCTCTGTGTACACGGATACAGTTACTACCTGCAGCACCTATCCGCGATGTGTTTTGAATGTTTTGGTGGGCTCTAAGATCCAAATATGGGAGGAAGTTGACAAACTCCGGCTGGCCACTAATATTTAAGTTAATTCTGGTGTCGTCAACACTACGTTAGATGGCCCCGAGGTCACGGTGTGAAGCCACAACGTCTACAGACAACTGCATCTAAACTACTGTTGACTATCTTGTCAACCGTAAGCTCTCGTCTACGTCACTGTTGCCCCGAATTACCGTACTATTCTACACCAAGAGAAGAAGACACAAGCACTTTGCCTTACTAGTTAGCTACCATCTCTCTGACGGCTCGTTTGTGTAGTGTTTCTTGCTTTGATGACGACGGAGGAGTGGTTGTCGTACGACTGAGATCGTACGGTAGTGTCCGTTGGGTTTGAACGCGCGAACTGAATGCCGCTGACGCTGGTTGCCCGCGCAAATGAATGTATTCCAAACAAAAGTACTCAACGACGGCGACAGATACGGCTCTCATCATATAAATTTTTTTTTTTTTTTATATAAGTGCGTTTTATTAATAACATGTGCGATGACCATAACTTCATTTGTTTTTCCGTAAGGCTAATGCCCGTGTACGGTTTTGCACTGAACGTGTGAACTTAAAAATGCAACAACTACTCCGGTTAAGGACTTTACACCTGTTGATTCGTAAATAGCACTCCACGCACTGTCAGTTGGCTTTGAGTCTAACATATGTTGCAACTTTCAGTCAATTGCAAGCGGACGCGCGGCGTAATATAGAGGACTAGTGCACCGGTTTGATTCCTGTTCTTGATCGAAATATTTTTTGAGCGACGCTCACTGAGAATAAATAATAAACCATACAGTTGAGAGTCAGCGGCCATGCTGCCACAAAGACTGTTAGCAAAATCCTAGCTATCTCAACGTGTCCAGCCCTCTGTGCATGGAGGATATGCCTCACGGTGAGTTCCAAGCGCGTGAGGTTGGTCTAGAATTAGAAACCACATCCTTAATTTGTTTTTATTCTAGTCAGTGGCCTCGGTCAATTATAGACCCCGATCAGCAAGAATATCTTAAAACATGACTCAAATGTTCTTGGTAGGCCATAAAAAGCAACATTAGCCCGTGCTTGCTGCGAAGTTTTACCTTCCCTGTAGTAGATTCCCCTGTATGTAGATTGCTTAGTGTTGATGTTGAACGAATACAACATAGCAGTCCGAGAACCAGATTTAACACGTTAAACATAGCTTCAACGTGTTTTCTTTTACTTCTTGAAGCTGTATTTAGTTTAAGTCTAGTGGAGAATATTCCGCACATCCTGCTGACTTAGTTATAAGGCAGGTCGGGTAAAGCCCGTCGCCTTATTTGTGTTTTTGATATCGTTTAGGCTTTTGCTTCTAATCTTTGATTTAAGGTATTGGTCACATTGGAGGTTGGAATGTGCGAGCCCAGCATATTCACTTGTGTATTTAGTGTCCAAACACACCATGGTGTACACAGTATTTTTTTCACTACGGTCGGTAAATAATTTACGGTGTAAAAACAGAGCTCTCTTGCGGCCCGCATGTAAAAACAAGCGTTCTGCAAAATAAAGCGTGGCCGCATCTAGTCAAAGTTCACGTGTCACTTTGGGTGAGATTTATAACATCGATGCAAGCAAACATATACTGAAATGGGGCAAATTTTTGGCAGTAACATGAAGGTGCCGAGTATGGCTTCGTTTGCTCTACTAGTTAGTTGCAGCTCTGAGCATGCGAGCCTCCAAACAGCAGCCTTAACTTTAGAGTTTCATGAAGATTTTATTCGTGACACTCTTACCTGTTTCAGACGCTCTATCTATGACAAGCAGCGTCGTTTATTTTTTAATTACGTTTTTCGTTAGAATATATTTCATAAATTGGCGCGACTGCGTTCAAAACATGAGCCGCGACTCTGGCATCAGAAGTGGCTGACTCGATCGCACGCAATTCACATCCCTTCGAAACAATCCATTTAAAAATTTTCCGATTTGAGTTGAAATAAAATCAATATCAACAATCAATGTACGAGTATATGGTCTATTTACAGTACTGAGTCTTATGATGTGCCTTTGTAAACAATCATCACATTTACACCACGCGTGCCAGCATTTATACATCGCTGTCCATTAATGGCGCACTTACATCTAGAGCGAAGCAATATAGGCAAATAATTGTCACAGTGCTCGTAATTGTCATCAAAGCAAGCACTGCACTGCCTTGCTAGACTTCTACCGTTTTGTTGTACTTGATAGAATCCTAATGCATTTCTAACGAAGTTTGCTTCCCTAACAGACGGGCCACGCATGAATTATTTGAATTTAAGATTTGGCGTTTGTGGCAGCGGCTGAGCGGGCGGGCAATCATTGCGTGCCTCCCGTTTTGCGCACTGGTCATATATGTTTGCTTTCTGCTTTCACACAAGAAGAAACCGAGGAACAATATCATCACAACGCAAAACATCAGCCGGGGGTTAATGTTTCGCTTGCTCGGCCTGCGTTACACACTTATGCTGATCGTTGGCGGTGGCTTCTGATGGCCGTCGTTTTCGACAAAACGGAATTTGTGACGCTTATAGAGTTCCCGGTGCCGATGACAGT
This sequence comes from Dermanyssus gallinae, assembly GCA_003439945.1. Classification (NCBI taxonomy): domain Eukaryota; kingdom Metazoa; phylum Arthropoda; class Arachnida; order Mesostigmata; family Dermanyssidae; genus Dermanyssus; species Dermanyssus gallinae. Next base: position 62,313 of record QVRM01000729.1, read on the forward strand.
AAATTACGACGAAATCACATACCACCTTTGCCTGAAAGTCAACACACTGCTGTTTAGCATAAGCGTGTGTGTAAAGTGAAGTCATCTAAAAAACGCTGCAATTTGTCTCACCTAATTTAAATAAAATATATACACTTCAATTTGAATCTTCGCAATAAAATACCATTCACAAATATGACGACGGTAACGGTACGTACGATACGCGATGGTGCATATCCTACTTTTCATACGTTGGCATATTGGCTTAATAATTTTTGCTGGCAAATACAGGCGTTACGTTAAACGAATCCGTACGTGTGTTTGCATAAAGGTATTTACAGTTTTAATTTTTTTAATTTTAGAAACATATCCAGCCAACTGCAGCAACTTACTGAATTAGGTGAATATTAACGATATTGTGGTCATAATGATTATATAATAGTATACTGCCGCTAGGAGGACGCCGTACAAGGTAGAATATGGGCACTGATGGCTGTCTCATGGACGGTATCGTGACGACGTCTAGAAACTCTGGTGAATCCTGACCCAAATGGCGTGCTCGATCGGCAGACATACGTGTCACTGTTGTGGTTGTTGTTGTTGTTGTTTTTTTATTGTTGTTGCTGTTGCTGTCGTTGTTGTTGTTGTTGTTGCTGTTGTTGTCGTTGTTGTTGTTGTTGTTGTGTCCCATTTTGTATAACACTAACTAAGTGCCATAATCTAGAATACTAACGACAGCAAGTAGTCCCAATCCGGAGCCGACGTTGATTGCTATCGGGATCAGGCTGACCCGGCCAGCCCTCGCAAGAACCGAGATCCGAAAGGTGACGCCGTACGCTTTAAACAGCGTCCGATGGGTGGCATTGTGCACGTGCGCGTAGCGAAAGTTCCAACCGCGTCCAAGTTGGGCCCGCGCGTCGTCGATCCGGCTGAACCTGTAGCGGGGAACACAGTGGCGGCCTTGCGAGTCCCAGTCGAGGTTGCAGTCCCACGTGACGACCACGCGGATTACACCCCCCTAGACGAAGGATATGTAAGAGGAGACCATAAGGACCGAAGGTCGGTTTCACGTTTGTGCCGCGTACGGGCCACCGACATGTACGTTAGTAAGTGTTAGTTGCATTAGTGCCGAATACGGCCACCGCACATCGGCAAGACTAGAAGTCCGATAATGAGCCACAATGGTATGGCAACTCGGCGATTGCCCTGAAACACTAAAATGACACTGCCTGTTTTTAACACAGAAACGTTCCCTACCAGCCTGCAGCAGAACGTCTGTGTTTACCATCCAATTTGTTGAAAGAAAGGCAGACCATGCGCTCCATCCCATAAAAAAAATTAAGTCCATGCGGCGGTAAGCTTATCGCAAATGTGGTAACAATCCGCGAAAAAAGAAAATTAAGTTAAGTGTGACGACTATTTTCGACTTTAATACCCGAAATAGTCATTTTTTTACGGCCTTGTTGTTGTTTGCCGTTTTTTTCTATGTTCATGACAAATGTGCTGAAACAGCTCAGTTGGAGAACATTTTAAGAATATTTATATTTGCATATGTGTTTGGTTATGAGATAACTCATGTATTCTTGCTCTTTCAGTCTCTCTCTCTCTCTCTCTCTCTCTCTCTCTATATATATATATATATATATATATATATATATATATATATATATATATATATATATAACAAATGCAATTTCTCATATTTTAATCGATCATCATGCAAATGAGTTGCTGACCCACCTTAATTGCCATACTGTCAAATGAGTTGCCCGTCTGATGGATAATATCCCCAAGGCGGAACTTAGGACAGTGAGGATCGTTGTCAGGATGGTACAAACAACGTTGCAAATAGCTTCGATTTTGCGAATCGGCGATATTGCGTCTGAAATACACGCAAACATTTTCACATATTATATGCATAGAGAAAAAAAACAAAAAATAGAATATAAGAGATTATATATAGAGAGAGAGTAAGAGAGATTATTTATATAGAGAAAACGTTAGCTTACAGACAATGACTTTATAATTTATAACATGTACGAATTAAACTTACAACTTGAGCCGGAACATAGGGAACTCGATGTAGTTCTTCAGCAGCACAGTAAAGTTTTGTACATCTCTGAATAGTGGTATGTTATCTTTTCTGAAATAAGGACGAGCTTCGTTAAACTATTGCCAGGGTTCTTGCAAGGTATCAGTATCGCAATGCCTGAGAGTGGGAAAAACGTATATATATATATATATATATATATATATATATATATATATATATTACAATTATGTTTATTTCACTCAAATTGAGTATAATATACATTTCAAAAATGTTTCTTCATGTTGCTCTATCTTCTTCACGCTTCCGACGAGAGAAGTAGTGCAGCGATTTTCGGTCCAGCGCTGTGCATTCCACTGCATGGTAGTTGGCACACCTCTGCAGGCAGAACCGGCAGGCGCACAACTCGTGCACCTGCATAACCACCTGCATTACATAACCATGCACTATGTACCTGGTGTATACGTGGCGATTGTCACATGCAGGACCAGACCAAAGGTGCAAGGCATTGAAAACGTCCAAACCACCGACCTCCCGTCTGGCCTGTTCGACTTTAGCTTCCCACTCCGAAATAAAACATTTGTAAGGTACTGTACGAGGCATCTTCAGCCTTAGTCGGATTGTTTCAGCAGCCGGTGGGCAGCCTGACATAAGATACACAAAGCGGCTCCTCGCTCGGATAGGCAAGCAGAGGACTCGCTTCATATATAATGAAAAACACCTTTCAAGCTGGTTAAAATTCGCCAGCGTGAGGTGGTTCCACACCCTGTCAAGACCGTACATCAGCCCCGGAACAATCTTAAGCATGAAGAGCCTCACTGCTGAGAGAACGGACAGTCTTCGGACATTGCCTACTTCCCCGTAAAGAGAGACAAGTGCCTTCCGTACTGTTTCGTTTACATGCGCTGCGAACGTCGTTCCCGTATAATAAACCCGAAGGCCAAGATACTGGAAGGAGTTAACAAACTCCAATGGTTGGCCGCAGCAACGTATAACGTCTCTGGCAGCCAATCGACCTCCACGCCTGAATTTCATGGCTTTGGTCTTCCTGGTGTTTATCTCAAGTCCCTTCGAGACAAGGAACGCCTCTATCATAGAGGTAATGCGCTTGATGGCACCTAAATCGCGATGAGCGACCACGATATCATCTGCATACATTACCACTACGGCTTTTTGGTACTCCTGTCGGACGTAACCGACGAGTTCAGCAAGGAGAAGTGTAAACGAGACGCAGCTTAGTGGGTCTCCTTGCGGAGTTTTCACATTTTGCTTAATCTCTAATACACCCTGCTCACCGTCTACCAACAAGGTGTCCTCCTCAAAGAAACTTGCTATTACACTCAGGAGGCCACCCACTCCTGCTCGTTGGAATGCTTCAACCAGCAGATGGCGAGGGGCTTTGTCAAAGGCCTTGACGCAGTCAATAAAGACTGCATACAGATGACCTTTGGGTTGTGCCACAGCTCGCTCGATTTCTGACTGGAGAACATGGATTGCATCACGGGTGCCTCGGCCTCTTCTAAAACCGAATTGCTCCGGTGGAAGTGCCTCTTCAGCCACCCGCTCAATCCGTCGAATAACCAATTTACAGAAAATCTTCTTCAATGTGCGTTCTGACGCCACTCTACGATAGAGATTTGGATCCTGTTTGTCATCACCATGCCTACCCTTGAACAGAAGAGAAAGCCTGGCGACATGCCAGACTTTAGGCATCCGCCCCCTCTTTATAATTTCGTTAAAGAAATCACAAAGAGTTTCTGCCAAGAGAGGAAGTGACTGGATCCAATGCTCATAGCAGACCTGATCGGGCCCTGAGCTCTTTCTCTTCGGGAGTGACCGTAGGACCTGACACACCTCCTCCACCTCGAAAGGCAGATTCATGTTGTGCTGCTAGTTAAAAAGATTAGTTAGGTGGCTCTTTACCTGCCCGTCGCTAAGCGGGTTCACCGCCCTACGAGGTCGCACGATGTAAGCTGAAGGCTCTCGTTCTGCCCTTTCGAGCGCCCGTCGTTCCTCCCGCCTTGCGTGTTTTCTTTTATGATCATAGCAGAGTCTTATATATATATATATATATATATAAAGCGAGGCGCGCGTGTAGCGACATGCTGTAGCATACCATGCATTGTATACAAATTGGCAATAAGCTCTCTTCAGGGACTTGACGAGGACTTGGCGGCTCTTATCAATGGCTTGCACAACGAAGCAAATCAAGTTCAAATGTGGCTACGCTTGGACCACTCGTTCTTTTTCGTTGCCCAGTTAGATTTACTGCATTCGTGTTATCTACTAGTTAGTTTTTAACCTAAGCAAACCATTGTTGGGGTGGGGGGGGGGTCTATGAGGATTATGGCTAAAAGCTCGGCCGCATAGGGCTAAGCCTCAGAAGTGTCTTTCCAATATATTTTTTTCATTTACCCTCATCGATATGGCGGCCTCATCGCATACTCACAGCGGGCCGGCGTCGTGCTCCACGGGACACCAGGCGCGAATTTCGCAAACGCCGAGACCCGACTGCAGCGCCTCGATGTCCGGCCATTCCGCTAAATGGTCGGGCGGCGCCTCTTCAAGCGCATCAAGGCTCGACGACCACACGCAAATACCCGTCTGCTCACCATGGCCGAGCAGCAATTTTCGACCGTCCGCGCAGTCGCTATGAGAGCGACACTCGGCGCCCTGTTGACAGATTTCAACAACGCATCAGACAGGTTTGTTTAGCACACTAGCATGGGCACAGCAATGTCAGCATCTACTTTTTTTTATGAAAGCTACCTATTTGTAATAATATTAACTACTACTAATACTTCTGCTACTACTACTATGATAAATATAATTCATTCATTCGATCATTGCTTTACTGACTACCGTTTTCGGGTAAATGTATTCAAGTCAGTTTAATATTTTAAAACTGGTACATCTTGGGACTCAAGATAATAGACCACCACCGTGTCTGTCACATTTCTTCCCGCACTTCGCTTGCGAAAACAATAGCCCTGTCCCTGCTTCCGTCCAGGCGTTGCTTTCTAGTGTTGACCCATATATCCCTATGTCCATATTGTAGATGTTTGGTTTTCAATTCTCCATTCTCCACCAACGCCCTTGTTTTACCCAAACTCCAATTGCACCTCCATGTAATTCCTTTGTTATGTATTCCTGCATTTGTTTATTATGCCAGAGTTTCCCTCCCTCAAAGAAAACTAAAGAAATGCCCCATCCAGCATGTGGAGTTTTGTTTAACCCTAATTATTTATAACGGCACGCTGTAAATAGCAATTGGCATCACTTTTAGGCTAAATAACGCAACCGTCATGGAAACGGACAGCGACTGGGTGTTGTTAACTGCTGACTATTAAGATAATGCTAAGTATACAAACCGTAACAATTGACGTAAACACGTGAATACATACATCAAAATAAAACCATATATTTGTGGCGACAATTGGTTTTCTAGCAGAGTATGCAGATAAAATACCGCTCCTTTTGTCGGCCCGTGAAAAATGCATACGGTAGATATGGACTGGACTGAAACGTCGACTGCAGATGTGGAATGATTGCAAATAAGTGAAGAAAATGGCACAGACTATTTAAACGCGGTCTAGGTTTACAATCAAGCTGGTATTAATGCTAGCTTATCTACGCTTATGTAGGCTCAATAGGTTTTACAACAGGACCATCTGATCGGGCGCATAACGTGGATATTTTCTGTCGTGTTGCAAAATCTCCACAATGAACCGACATCTATTGCTCAACAATCACATTTTGTAATAATACTAACTACAATGTATTTTGTAAAACCCGGCGCATAAAAACTCAGCGCCTGAATCTTGGCAGCTGACGAAATAGTAAAAGAGCCACAAAAATGCCCGAAAAGCAATCCAATCCTGACGTATGTTTGCTAGGTTTTCGTATCACGAATTTGTCAGACTGGCCAAGTTGACAAGCCGATCGCGTTAGCTCAGCTTTGACTTAGGAGGCATATTTTGTACGTTTGTCTTCGTGGATTTTCTTGCTCCTAATAGAGTCTTTCTTTATACAATTTTTTTCATAATCTAGTCATCGTCGTGCACGTACTCACACGTGGATGACTAGTAGAATATTTGAATTAGACTTGATTTTTTAGCAACTCACTGAGCCTTAAAAATTGCCAGCGTGTCGTTTTGGGGTGAGGGCGTCAGGGTTCGGTGTTTCCACTGATCAATCAGATAGATTAATGGCGACCTATATATAACGTAATAACAGCTTCATCTCTTTGGCCGGCCATAGAAACACGTGCCAAACTTGGCGCGCCATGGTGTCATGTCGTGCACACACGCATGTTTCGTCGCAAAGTCTCTCTAACTCTTAAGAGTCGAAACACCGGCAAACAGAGTGGTCACCGCCTGGGTAATGTGCACCGAAAAAAGCGAAGACTACTATAAGGTCTGGCCTGAGAAGACATTTTTGTTTGAACGAAGTTCATCGCCGAATTCATCGCCTCTGTGCATTTGTGTTTTGAAGGCCCTGAGTATTGCGACATTCCCTAAGAGATCAAAAAGTTAGACCTTCATTTTGCTTACCTTGATTGGCTGATCAGGGCAGCGACCGGTCCGTTGAGGTGTTATGATCAGGTTCGTGGTCACAAAAAACGCATCTGGCTCCTAAATAACGAATAATTGTCTTTTAGATTTAGGTTCAATTAGCTTTTTATTATAGTGAGTCGTAAACATGCGTCCGCGCATACCATTATCACCGTCCAGTGGCTCAAATAGAGGACATACGTTCAACAACATGAACCGCCGTTGTCGTCCGGAATCATTTAGCACTATTGTAATAGTAAAATACTCAAATGTTTAAAAAAGCAACTTAAATTAATAATTCTTCTCCTTCACAATTATGATCGTCGATATTATAGGTTTGGTTCAAGTTTAACTGACACTTGGCGGCTGAACCAGATCGGCGACGTCCCACACCCGTCTGTAGACTCCCGTGTCCGGAACCGAAGCTTCGAAGTCAGAGTCCTGAAGTGGAAGTGTTGACGCGACGCCTTTCACCTGTGTTCAGGGAAATAGCTTTTTAAAACGTACGATTGCAGGCTTTCACGTCCACGAACTCAAACATTTGCAAAAACCGTAACAGAATATATGTTCATGATAAATGTGGACTTGAAGGAAATCATTTTCGTACAAGATTAATGGTCATTCGATTCGTGGTTGTCAAGCAATTAAGGTAGAAACGATCAAAAGTGAGTGCATGAAAACAGCTAACATGTTGTTTAACGTATCAAATTTATGACTCGTGTGACTTGTGGAATAACATGAAACGTTGTAAAAGGATCTCGATCATTGCGAACTTCCTTCAACACAACGATTTCCCTTCCGCTTGCACAACCTATATGTTTCGTTTTTCGAATTGATTCTTCTAGCCCCCATTCAATTTTGGAAAATGCTAAGTTTAGCAGCAGCAGCAACGGGAAAAACTAACAGTGACATATGGAATTAATTTATAATGATTTTGGATTAACAAGAACGCGCTAGTACGTCGACAACTTTATGCTTACCTTGGTCGTAGTTGCTGAGCTGAAAGTGCTGAATTGCTGGTAGCCTCTTTTGTAGATCAGGACAAACCTGTTGATATAGGGAATGTGCGGGTACTGTTATAACACTAAGCTCGTTTAGATGAGATTCGTTAGATTAATAGGTAAATAAATTCCCATTTTAGTGATGCAAAATATCTGGGTGTACTACTAGATATCGGCTCGACAGGCACCCCATATGTGCACTATGCAACGGCCATGAAAACTATAACACATCTTCTTGAGTTGCTCCCGTGCACACGGGGCTCAGTGAGGAGAAGATAGATGAAAACCCAGTCGGGTCAATCGGGTTTCTGCGCCCGTTCCATATGTAAAGAAGTGGTTCAAAACGCGGGAGGTAACATGTTCTAATTGCTTACGAGCTCCGGTACTGTGAGGAATTTCACATCATATCGGACATTTCCGTTGCAGGTACTCGATTTATGTGACTAATGAGAAGAAGACCACGTTAGACTACATACGTTCAAAATATACGCGGCGTTTACCGCTTATGTGCACGTCGTAGATGTGGTACCCAGTGAAGGAGACGTGATGACACCATATGTTTTCAAAAATGGAAAATAATAGTAGGTAAATTCCGTGTCTAATAGTTTACAATACATGTTTGACGGCCGCACCCGCTCATACCAGCCGTTTACTGCCAGAATGGCTGGCGGAGCATATGAGCATGTTCTGGGATAAGTACTGTTGGCCACCTAGCAATTCAAATTTAAATACTCTGAATTAATATGTGAGGGTTGTTACTAAGCAACACTGATTAAAGCAAACGGTGGTTACGTGGAATAAGAACGTGTGACGTCTGCTGGGAGTGTCCCTTCCGGTGCATGCCAAATATTGGATTCAAATACTTGTTTTCATTGTCATTGGAATAAAGCATTTGAACCAAGCAACGTCAGCGAGTCGTCCGTTTTAATTACTCCACTCTGTATACGACGGTATGCGTTGACATACTTGGGTATCGACAAAAACCACCGAGCTTTTTTATGGGCATTGTACTGCACCAAAAATCTAAATAATACAACGGTTCGACTAAATGTATAACTTGTATGCAAAAATAAGCAATGTGTATTTCACCTATCCTAAGTTGAAACCAATACTATTTTCATACGTTAATATTCTCACGTTCCAAGCTGTTTGAACATAATAATGGCGCAAATTAAGTTGAAATGGTGCCTTTTGCAAAGAATATAGTGGCGAATGTTACATTAGAAACGTGTAAATATATATATATATATATATCTATACGTACGCACCCAATAATATATGTAAGAATGATGAGCTGGATAACACGATGCAGAAGCCCAATCTTTTTGTCGCCGATGCTGACAATCTTGAGCGTTTGATAGTCGAGAAGCGCATCGAGGACTCGCCGTGAAAAACCCGGTGAGTCGTCACCACTCACCACGGTGAAGGCGTTCTTACCACCAGTCCCCATCTGCTTGCAGGCCAGGTGAGAACTAACAGAAAGACGCCATACCCTTCATTGTGCATTTAATAAAATTGGATCTCTTTTCAAAGAGGATATATATATATATATAGGAAGCATGCATATCATCTGCTAACGAAAGCCAATTTGCTTTAATTTCATTGCTAGCTGTTATAACATAATTATGGAACATGACTTTCATTCCTAATTTTCCGATAAATATTTCGAAATAGAGTGTAGCACTTGCCGAATTTGACGAAGAAAGTACGTATAGATACCATTACTCTAAAGCCATTACAGCCTACCAATCGTGCCGACAAGAAAACGGTACTTATTTATCAAATCAATCAAGACATGACCCGACAGATATAGATCCTATCAGTGGTTAGGTTCTGCGTGTGTGTACCTGCTTCGGAATCCAAATGCTCATAAGCCAAACAGCATAAACAATATCTAGACTGCTGCGGGGTGCTGGAGACGAGGGATGTATATTGCAATGCCGCCGACAGCCTACGTTGACCTAATGAGCGCTAAGCGCGCTAATTAATAGGCGCGCTAATCGTACCAGCATGCTACTGCAAATACTGTAAGTGTCAGGCAAATAAAATAGTTAGCCTCAACATGGCATGGAACAGAAGAGCAGCAGCTTGCGCTTGGGTCCATTGCTGCTTGTATCGATTGCTTCGGTAGCAGCTCAGTAACAGTAATACCGGACTCGATACCGTAGCCACACACACAGTGGCCGTGGGTACAATGTCGAGCCGCAGGCTGATATGACGACGCATAATGTCATAGCTTGTCGTTGTAACGTAAGCTAACCTGTAACGTTTGTTCGGGCCGCAGCCGCTGAAGCACAGATCGCCTTGCAGGTCATAGCAGCGCACCAGGTGTTCGCTAACGAGACCACCGCTCTCCACCGCCACAACTCCTGCCTGGCGAAGGCACTCCACGATGATGTCGGTCCAATCCAACACCGAACAACACAGCAACAAATCGGACACGACCATCAAACACGAAATATGGTAAGCATAAACAGCAGCAACTCTGTTGCCTCTTTTCTTCACCGTGGCTGGTAAAGAAAAAAAGCGGACGTATTGGCGACGCAGAATCACCTCACCAGACCTCACGACCTCACTTCCCTCGTGTAGTGCAGAAACCACCCAACCACAGCGCATCAAATCAACGACGACCCATTAATTGTCATTGAGCACCGTCGCACACTAGTCGGTTTGGTCGGTAAGTCGACGCACTCACAAGACGCTGATGGGCAGTAACATCTGTCTTACGCCTCAAATTGTAGGCTAACTATTGTAACTCGTGGTCATCAGTCTACTTTCCGATTATGTGTCGGCCGTAGGCATATGCACACCACAGTTCCTCGTGATCCTACATGCACCTGTCGCTCAGGAGTAAAAACATAACATCAACTTCCTGTACTATCTATGAGATAGAGATGATGAATGAGATGGAACTATGGCCTCACGAAAAAAAAAAGGCAAGCATACTAGAAGCATCGGCCGACTACGGGTTTACTATTGATTCGATGTTGGGTGACGCCAGTGACAATGCTCATTCACAGGACCTACACTGCATGAAGGAAAGTGGGCTGTCCCTAGCCTCTTCCCACATACCGCTCTGTATAAACCTTTTTCTCAATGTGAAAGCCTTCCCTCTCTATGTACGAATTCTTATCTCTTTTCCTGCTTGCTCCTCTTTATATCCACCTCTTCCTGCTTCCTCTCCTCTCTTTATATCCACCTCTATCTATTTAGCTCTCTTTAGTTAGTTCACTGCATCCATATTTACCTTGTCACTTGCTCTGAGCCGCTGGAAAACGTCTCGCCTCAGCTGTACACACGCGATAAGGCACCAACATACAGAGCACGGGAGACCCAGTCGTAGAAGGAGGGGAATCAGCACTACTGGGCATAAAGTGTAGAATCGCGCGTAAGGCCGCGATTCTACTCAGAAGTCGCCAGTCGATGACCCCCTCAGGAACTCACTCCTTTCAGTGACGGCTGCTGACACATTGATGCGAGACGATGAGTGCCTGCCTGCGTGCGCGCGCAATGGAACGCGATTTGTCTTCGGTCGAAAGTGGGACCCTTTGGGTAGACCCAGTGCGAGAGAAGTCGATCGAAAGAAACGTTGTTCCGTCCCATCTTTCGATCGGCTTCTTGCTTCGTGCAGAGTTCTTCTTCGACGCCACAGCGCGATAGACAATCGGGGTCCGGGTTGCGTTGCCGGTGCAACCGTGATAGCGACAGTGTGTTGTTGTCGTCGTCGCAGCTCGCGCTTAACGCCAGGCTGTTGGCTGGTGATGACGATGATGCACGCCAACACACCGCTGTTCACTCGCCACTGGCAAGAATCGCCGCGCTTCGAGAGCGCTGTGACCCAACATCACCCGAACGGTGACGCTGGTGACGACGACGGTCAGGATGACGACAACGGAGGGAAAAAGCCACTGACCTGAACGCTGACACTCACCCACCATTTCGCCGAACCACTGATACGAACCCTAAGCCACAGCCGCGTACTTGACAATTCTCCTCAGACAATTAGCTAGCGGCGATTCTCGTTCTCAATGTCCCGCCGCTGCACGGAGGCTCACACCGCCGCGCAAAAAACAAACATGTTCCGTTTGTAATCAACCTCATTTTTTGCTCGCTCACTTCGTAATCAACCTCACACGTACTCAACAAAAAAAGATGACGACAACGATCTCATTGTGACGCTTTGTTGATATTGTTGCTGTTATCGTCTCTGCCATTGTTGTTGATGTTGTTGGCGTTATTGTTGTTTCTGTTGTTGTCAACACCGCTCGCTGTAGCCCCTTTACTGCTACCGTGTTTAAGGTTGTCAAACCACAATTACTGTCTACGTTTCAATCTATACAGACATCGTTTGTTGTGTCGTATCTCCCCCCTCCCGTTTATTCTGGAAAGAGCGCTGTTGTGCGACTAACAAATCAGTTGGCCCTAGCCTTAGGCAGCTCTAGCTACTGTAGCTTGTTCGATGACCACCGGTACACATTTGTAGGGCCTAGCCTAGCGAGTTCGTGCCGAGATCCGATGTTGCCGACGATGGGAAGTGGGTGTATAAACACGCCATTGGTTGGTCGAGTTTGTCATATGTCCGTGTGCACGAAATGTCGAGCGGCTGGTTGGCTGACAGTGGCGTTCTCCATGCATCATCGCCGACAGACCGTTTAGACATCGAGATATACGGCTAAGCTGTCGCGACAAGCAATTATTACCAAGACCACCGCAAGCGCTACATATTGCTCCGCAACTATTGGGAGGCTTAACAGATATTATTATATTGCATCATGCGGACGTATATATATATATATATATATATACATATATATATATATATATATATATATATACATATATATATATATATATATATATATATATATATACATATATATATATATATATATATATATATAAACAGTGTGACGAAACCCATATGTATACCGTGTACGTTTTTGCTCGCTTTAGCATCGGTCAATCCTACGATCCCCGAATGTAACGACTAGGTGAGCCTGCACCGCAGCATCGTTGTGTGCTGAGTGAACCATACAATCGAGCGAACCCTTTCTGGAACCACATCCTCGAACGAATCCTTTCAGAAACATCTAGCAGGTGTTCTCGAAAGATCCGGAGATCTCACAAATGTGTGCTACGTTTAACCCTTCGGGAAGTTTATAAGGGCTTTTAAGGTAGTAGTAGTTCATCATATGGGAATTGTGCGCATTAAATATGTGTTCTTGCTTAACAAAAGCTTTATTTGTGAAGAGCCCGAAATGGCCCGAAAATCAGGCTTATAAATAGGCCACAAAGCTTAAAATCGCTGAAATCAGTACGGATAAAGTTGTTTGGGAGAGAGAAAGTGTGGCACAGGCATTAGCGTAAGCTTTGGGCAAACTCTAGTGGAACTACTATGGAAGATGAACTGCCATGTCAGTATAATCCGACTTTTTTTTGTATGCTCGTAAGAATAAAACATATCTAGTACCGTTGTGGAAGTGTACGCGGAAAACATAGGTTGATCTCACAAAAAACGAAACGATGAAGTAAGCGTACTCACGCTGTTGCATATACCACTAAAGGGAAAGAAGCCTCGCAGCATACAGGGGGACAATTTATATCTAGGTCATCTGTGGAAAAACGCGAGCCGCGTTTATCACATCAGCCGCTCGAAAGGCCCACTCAGACAGGGTGGGATATGACTCACTAGTAATTATGTCTACTTGCCGGGCTTATAGATATTGAAAGCTATATATATATATATATATATATATATATATATGCGGCCAGGATGAAAACGTGCCATTGGAAACGAGCATAAGCATGATGTTTAGGAGTACAGCCTAGTAGTAATGGGTCAGCACACAATGGCCCCGACCGGTTTTCCTGGTGGTTCAGATCAAAGATGAAAATAGTCACCTCCTAATCGGGTGAAAAATACGCCTTCTTCCCATACTATTGCTAAAGAGTATTCGTCTTGTGGTAGTAGGAGTAACCAGAAACATGGTATTAGTAACCGAATCCATCATTTCCGAAACGCACGTCTGGATGGGAGATGTCCTGGGATGGAAGATATCGGCGTTGCGCATCTCCAAGCATTCAGGTATTCTCTGATCTAACAGTAACGATACCCCCATTTGGCTGTAGAGAAATGAGATGATCCATAAAAAACAACGAAGTCACTAAGACATTAGCGCGGTGGCAACATTAATTTGCTTCCATGAGATGAAGAACACAGGAAACGACCATAGGAAAGACTACATCAAACATTAAAATAGTCGAATAACCTAGAAAGGAAACTATACATTGCTTGACACAGGGCATGGAGACTTCAAGACTACCTCCCTCACGTCGGCAAGTCATCATCATCAATCTGCCTACAATGTGAGGAGGAAGAGAGCGAAAACGTTACACCAAGACTTTTTTGGCAGCACTCAGGGGAGCAAGAAGCAACATAGCCTACGCAAGAGTGGAGCACGAACGCACGACCTCTTGCGTAGCGCGTTCGTGCTCCACTCTAGCAAAGGACTTTGTAGTGGATTAGTCCTTTGCTAATCCACTACAAAGTAGTGGATTTGTACAAATCAACGCCAGACAATGCAGACAAGAAAAAAATGGAAAACATAAGAGGGTTTAAAAATACATAGCGGAAGGAGGTATTATATTAGAAGAAAATTCCGAACAGGTCGTGTTCAGACGGTGAGCTCTTGAGGAAACTTTAAAACCTCCACTGAAGATGACCTTACCCACATTAATAAACTGAAACTATTTAGAGGCGCCCACCGCATCTGAAACTGGCACTGGTCATGAACAACAGGGCAGAGAGTAAAGCTCAAGAGCAAAGTTTAGTTTAGAAACAATGGGTCTTAGCGGAACTTAGACTAATTGCCGGGCCTGGGTCCCAATTAAATCAATACACATGTCGTTTTAATATATTTAGTAGAATATATAAAGGACGTTTGGTGTTATTATAGGTTGAGAAGTAATCTAAAATTAGGTAGCAGGCGTGACGGTTTTAACAGTATATATAAATAAAATAGCTGATAGTTTTGCTCAATCATGGTTTGACGTTAAAGCCGTGTTGCTTTCAAAGTAGTACACCTGTTTCTCCCACTTTCTATTTGAAGCTGAAAATTAGTATGATGTTTGGTCGCCCCTCAGAAGCCATTCTGTGTACGTGTCGAGTCGTATAAGGCAATTTTCTTACTCTGGAAGCTAACACCAATCGGGCTGCTTTCCAGGGAGTTATCTATAATCACTTCTTGAGAAGTGTGCTCATCAGCTATCTAAGGTCACCAACAGCGTTCCGGCAAAATACACTGCTACCGTGCTGAGTGTGCGATAGAACATGCTTACGTGGCCGCAGTCGTGATCACAGTAAAGTTAAGCGAAAACAGGGTTTGTTTCAGTACCCTGGTGCGTTCTGTCTTAGTGTACGTTACAGTAAGCTTTCGTGTAGAAACTGCGGTGTAGTTGTGTGCCTGTATTCGTGCCTTCTGATGCTTTAAGTAAATGTACTTGGTGAAGATTTGTCTTTTTCTGTAGTAATAAACGTTTCACTGATTAGGAATCGTTGACCTACATCCTACGTTGTACTGGTTGAACCTTGAGCTTCTTGAGATTATAAAACTACTATTACTTATTCTAATTAATCTAAACTTATTTTCTTGTCTAACCTGCGTCATGATTTTGCGGATTGTCTTTAGGATGGGCAAAAAGTAGACGTAATGCCTTTCTCGTTGGCCTTTCACTCGTAACCTTATACAGGAAGGAACCATTGTATTCTCGTGTGACGTACCCTATAACTCTGAAATTTCAGCGTGTTGGTCGTGCGTCTGGACATATTATTGCGCTAGCTAAACACAATCCTGTTTTCTTTTGCAGTTTTGTATTTCTTTTTCAGGTGATTAAGATCTCAGACACTATATGTCGAGACCTTCCTTTCTAGGATGCCGCGTTGGTCTTCGGACGGTACTTTCATTCTGTCATAGTCTTGTCCACTGTGTTCAGCAGACAAAACGATCAGGAAACTAATGAGGTCCCCTCGCGGATATGCTAACAATAAACAGTCATTTAAATACAACCAAAATGTATCTTTATTACTTTTTTCGCTTTCCTTTTCTTTTTATTTTACGTTTAGAAGAGAGATCGAGTTTAGGTGAGGGTTTGTGTCGGTCTCGTCGCGCTCCGCACTCGCCGGGCAGATGGCATCGGCTGCATCTAACAGTCAAGAAACGACACCAAAGAAAGGAACAGCGAAATATGTAAGTAGTCACGATGCAAATATGCGTTCTCCGTACACTTTAGGCCAATATTTCGTAGCAACATGCATTCATGCTGTTAAACGGAACCCTTGTAGCACTATTATTAACTGTTCAAGAGTGTTAGATATACAAAATAGGAACTGGACAAGCATACCTGGTACAATGACGCCAAGTCTGTTTGACACATCGGTGGCAGTCTCCGCAGTGCCTTGTTGCAGCGTGGTTTTTCGAGGGACACACGCCGCATTCTGGGCAGTGCACGTTTACCGTATGGACCCATCGATCGCAATCCGTACAAAACCTGTCAATAGGGACAAACATCATTCCAAAACGTAGGTGCATTAACATTAACAAATCGTCACGACAACAACCGTCGCAACAATGGGCATGTCGTAAAAATCACCTAAGGTATACTAGTCTACTTAAATTGACTCTCGCATAGAGGTAAATAAAAGTAATTTAACTCCGGCTGAATCTTTTTACCAACACAACTGGTAACTGAAGTAGGTTTAAATTACTATAGACTCCTTGCAAATATTTGTATGCAACATACCGTTGTAAATGTGTATATAATAAATAAATGACCTTGTTCAAAAAAAGTTATGCTTTACCGAAAACGGAGGCCTTCGAGAATAATCTTGCTAATGCTAAAAAAAATGCGGGTGTTGATCGAGGACCACAAACTACTGGAAGAACCCATATTGTAAAAACAGGTACTTCAGCTAGATAAATTATATAAGGAAAAGCCCACGTTTTTCAAGCTAGCCCCTTCTTCTAGCTAACTCCTGATTTTCTTCAATTCAGAGAAAACTTCATAAAAAAGTTCACGCTATTCACGAAAGCTTCTTCAAATCGCCAGTCAGCACCTTTTGACCCGCTATTCAGTAACCAATACAGGTCAGAGAGCTATTTCTCTTACGCAGTTAGCTCGATGACATTTTATCACTTATAAACATGTTTTTCATTACTATAATATATATAAATATCACATATATGGTGCAATACATAAGTGATGATGGTGTTGTTTTTGCTATATGAATTTTGACAAAATGGACAGTAAAAACTCTCAGTTATATATAGGTGGCAATTTTGTGTGTGACCTTCAAGAAGGCCTTACTGCTGCGGAAACTGTTCGGAATATTTGGGGCATATTCGGCGAGGAAAACATTTCAAAAACTCCGTGCTACAATTGATCCGCCAAGTTCCGTTCCGGCAACTTAATCCTACTGGACAAACCCCCTTCTGGAAGGCTCATTCCGCTCGAAAAAGACCGCTTGCGCCAAACTGTGGAATAGAATCTCCGAATTACTGCGTGTGAAGTAGCCATGAACGCCGGGGTGTGTCACACAAGCATCACTCGTCACTCGCCTTGGCAACCATGGTTTCATGTCAAAGTTGATCTACTGAAATGTTCTTCTTGGCTTGTCAGATAAAATGAGTATCCATTCGTGGATTGAAATGTTGTGTGTGACCTGTCACGAAAGATTAGTCTTTTACGACAATGTGAAACGAGAAAAACTCTTTTGCGCCCCAGATCAACCTTCGAAAAAGACGCAAGGAGACTAACCCATTCGCGCAATATTAGCTCTGTCTTTGGTAGTCGTCCAGCACGAGTTTCTTCCTGGTGGCGAAACGATGTACACAGGTGTCATTGTGATCAATTCGAGCTAGTTTTACCGCCCTCCAAAAGAGGAGGCACATCGCCGTCAATAGAAAAGGTGTTATCTTCCACCAAAACAATGCAAGGGCGCAGATGAGTTTACCCAGCCTCCGCAAGATAGCAACCCTCGAATGCAAATCGATAGTCTGGTGCAGAGATGGAGGAAGACTATGGCTAACAATAAAACGCACTTTGTGCTATATGCTAGTTAGCTTCTGTCCATTAAATACTACACGCGAAACAACAACAAACATACAGGTATTGCGACGTGCTGCCGATAGCTGACCTTAAATATATGTCAGTGAAAGATCTCCCTACAATAAGGAAAACATAAACTAGACAAAATAATGCATGCAGACTATAATGAAAATAAGAATTGTTTTGCCAGTAATGCTTAATTGTGTAGACGTACTTGTATGCCGGCTGAGGCAGAGCGATCCAGTTAAGCGGTATATCAGTGAATATCCTCACAGGACTTGAATCATCCTTCATTTTGCGCTGGTTTCGGTAACGAACCGCCAAATCGCACATCGCCATTGTCGGAAAATGCAACTTTACCTGGATCGTACAAAACATTTGATAGAACAGTTGCCTCATAAGGAACCCTATATATATATATATATATATATATATATATATACCAATCTAATAACGGAAAGCAGAAACTTCGACAAGCCGAATACAAATGTGCACTCTGTCATTTCCATTGATAGCTCGAATCTCATAGAAAAAAATCTGTAGCCGTACCTGCGCCTCATTAAAGTACGGATAGACGAGCACTGTGTTCCAGCTGCCGCATCTGGTAAGCTTGCTGATAGTCTTCGCCAGCGGAGCAAGCAGTGCGCCAAATGGAGGATCGACAATAAGAAGCGCCTCACCGAAGCGTTCCCGAGGCGCTTTACCATTGACGACCTCTTCCACGGCCTCTAGAGGATCGACTTTTTCGCTCTTAAGGCTCGCCTCGTCGGTCTCATGACCCATGCTATCGTGTTGATGTTGACCTGAATGATTTAATAAATTATCTCCGTGACGACTCACGAATTTCCCACGGATCTCATTTTGTTGACACTTCGTTTGCTCCGTTTCATTTGGAGTGACGTGCTGATGTTTTCTCTTGAGTTTCTTTGCACGCCTTCGGCAACTCAGAGAGGGTGATCCTGGTCTTTTTATGCTTCTCTGTGGTCGCCGGATTACGTCGGAGTTGAAGGGGAACGTAACATCATGAGGAGCACAGGAGACGTAACCTTGGCGGACGTCTTCATTCGCTTCATATTCATCATCGCTGAACTGATTCAGTCGCGATGATGATGATGATAACAGATTATCGCCACAGGAGACCACCGCCGTGCTTTTGGACTCCACATACCGCCAAAGGGCGCTGTCTTCGTTATCTCGAAATGCCAGGCCATTGAACATGTTGAACCACGTAAATTCCTCACGAGAATAAAATGCCTCAAGGCGTCGATCAATATCGGCAAGATGACACCGAACGCCACGACAACGTAGTTGTTCAAAAACCGAAGGCGTGCCTACACATAGCACCTGGAATAATACAAGTTGCGGGACACCATGACAGCATCATTAGAAGTGCGCATAAAACGCGATATAACGTCGGCTTCAAATGGACTCATTTGCTTTGCAAGGAGTACATTACTCTGCCCTAACGCGTGCAGGCTGAAGCTCTGGCGGTAAGACGCTTACATCGTATTCACGTTTATACGCAAGTCAACAAACTCTTGCAACATGTGCTGTCACACAAGTGTGTTTTAAATAAAGATGTGCACACGAAACAGGAAGGCGCGCATGACTGTAAATACGACTGTCCTTGCTCTCTCTTTTTCTATATATATATATATATATATATAAATGATCACATTTATTTTCCGTATAATACATTATGCATATTCACGAAGTATTAGCTAAGCCAATGCGTCTAGCGGGCGCGTGACTATCACATGTCTATCTCGTTTAGGCTTATATATATATATATATATATATATATATATATATATATATATATATAGTAAGCAAATATTGAAGGATAAAACTAATAGAGCAAAGCGCAACAGACTAGAATTACTACCGACTAATATGCACCTCTGATAGCGGATATAGTAATGCAATTAGTGTTTTTAACGATATGAAGAAAGGATTCATATTGTTAGAGACAAACTTAACCGTCGCACCTTATCGAATTTGCTGGCGAGACCGACGATGAATTCGAGCGTGGCTTCGTCGAAGTGATACTGGGCATGACCTTTGTTAGCGGAAAGCTGAGCGAGAAAAGTCGATGGCGAGGTGGCCTCGGCTTGACTGACAGGCCGCAGTAGCTCGGAGTTACCATCGTGGGAGCACACTGGAAATGATTTACCCCGTTTAGATTACGCCGCTGCCTTGTGGTGTTTGGGTTACACTTCAATGTGTGCAATTTTTAGCAGTCAAATATTTCTTTCTCTCTCAATATATATATATATATATATATATATAGAGAGAGAGAGAGAGAAAGCTTAATTGATCATTTGCATGATGCACGCCGAGCGTCTTTGTAGCCACGGTAGCGTGGGACTCACAAGCCCACTAAAATCGAGCCTCTTTGCGCCCTGTCAGAGGTGGCCGCAGTACTGTCTTCTCGAGATTACTTCATCTGGACACTTCATCATGCCATTAAGGTTGCTCGACTTTGTGCAGCACTTATTTTTGCCTCAGAGACAATTTGTCGGCGACACCCTGGTAGATGACAACCATGACTAGCGCACTAGCCCCCTAAACCACGCCGCCACACGTCTTGCTTAGGAGTGAGGATGAAGGTTATAAAAATAGCTAATATGTATTTTTTCTCCTACAATGTTGTGCAAAATCTAAGTTTGCGAGAGCACCGGTCATGCGGTCATCAACGCATGAAGGGACCGATCATACCGGCGTGTTCGACGGTAACATTTTGCTTAATCTGAATGACACCCTACGCAAGCTAGCGAAAGGCGAATAGCGGGTAGAAGAAAAGTCATAAAAAATTCCACAACGTTTCTGCCCCTCCTTCCATTGGGAAAAAATATTATCTTGCCAAGTTCTACCAAATCTTAAAATAAGCGCATACGGTTATGAAACCCCCTGTATATATCTATATATATTTTGGAATGTATATTATACTCAATTTGAGTAAAATAAACATAATTGTAATATATATATATATATATATATATATATATATATATATATATATATATATATATATATATATATGGGTAGATTCATAGAAGTACGTGCGCATGTTCCACTGACTAAGCTCTACAAAATGAACTCACTATGACCAGAGAATATGCGGCAACAATTCGAGCAGAAAAAGCCATCACGAAGATCGGCAATAGCGGGCGGTGCAATGTGGTTCGCCTTGGGAACGAATTGGTCTCGAATTCGACGCCACGTCTTGAACGGCTTCTTCGAACCAAACTCGACGTACAGCGAACACAACTTTCGGTCCCTGTAAACGCCCCGCACAATGTTTCACACACACACACATATATATATATATATATATATACATATATATATACATCATTTTAAACAATAATGCGATGAGTAGTCACCCGGCTAGATTTAGTCATCATCTACAAAAACAAAGCTATAGACTGGCTGTTGTGACGTATGGAATGTGACTGATCGCCAAGGGCATACAATAGATGGTGAACTGTAACATCCATATTCTTCATATCAACATTATGATAGCAATCACGAGAATTAGATATAATCGACGAATGCCGACTGGTTTTCTTACCGGCATGCTGAGCAGGCGAAGAACCGCTTTCCAACGCGATCAAAGAGCAACGCCGGGACCGTGTCTGCAGGCGGGACTCTCCTCCGCCGAACTGTCAATGACTTTCACGTACTCAACGAGAGGCATCGAGCAGTCGCCTCCGTCGCACTTTGCTAATTCTTAACCTGGCGTCTTCCGACTAAACAGGCGCAATTTAACAGGCAGTTCAAACTGCATCCAACACACAACAGAAATAGCTGGAACAAAAACACCGACAATGCAAAGCCCACTGTTACCAGTCATCACATAATAAAACAGCAATCGTCTAATCGAGTTCAGTCGACGATGCCATTAATACACTCTATTGTAAATTGCACCTGCGTGTCTCACGTATCTTTAGCTATTGTTGGATTGTGCGTCAATTTAAAAATCGGTTGAAATTGTTTTAAATGCTCGAAACGATATATGTGTAAAAAATGTACTGATCATAAAACCTGATTGATTGGATTACAACTAAGGCCTTTGCTATATATATATATATATATATATATATATATATATAAATATATATATCTAGTTAGAATTAGTAGTAATTGAATGCAGTTGTGTATATTTGTCATTTATTTTTTCTACTCAGTCGATTTACTATAGAAGGAAATAGATGCAAACAGCTGTGGTCCAACAACCGGCTAGGAAGGTCAGTGTTCGTCAAAGCATCTTCAAGCGAAGAACGATGTCCACGGTTTACGAACTAACTGATTTAAGTACATTCCATCGTCAGTCAGACGAAACACTGATATAGCCCAAAGAGCGATTAACTTAGTCGCCTAACGTCTTACTGGGCACCGTCAAAACAATCAGCTGACTTTTTTGATAGCTCTTGTTGGCGCGTTTTTCTGCACAACGTTTTCGTTCTGAACAAACCTACCGTAACCACTTCAGGTATTTCTTCCTACATGTCTTCATTCGTCCTAATTCTGCTCTCCCTTTGTTATGATTTTCTGCGTTCTTTCGGCCGATACAATTTATATGGGTCCTAGGAACAATATTAAATTGAGATTCTGTGCATATAGATCTGGGCCTTTGGAACAGTAGTCCATCTATGTAGGTTCTTCTTGCAGTTCGAATTTCGAATGTCTGCACTCACGGAAGGCATGCGCGAAGATTTCGAATTGGCCGCGGTGACGCCTGCTTCAACATGTGGCGCGAACGGATAACAATAAAGGCGAGGAAGCGCCATGAGTGCATATATATATATATATATATATATATATTTTTTTTTTAATACCGCTGGACTAGTAAAATTGTTTAACGTGGTGTCCGTCGATCGTAATTTTGTCCATCCTAAATCTAGCTACGAAGCACAGCGCCGAACACATTCCTAGACGAATCTGTACGGGCTTATTTTGCAATGAACGTAAACGCCAGTTTATTGTTGCACAATACAACATATACACCTCCAACAAACACGGACCGCAACTAAAACTGTTGTTTCAGTTGTGGTCCGTTATTGTTTCTGTTAGTTTTTTTGTTAACACCTATTATTATATTTTAAACTGCAACCCCACCACTAAACACCAATAATAATAATTATTATAAAACTTCTTATTCGGGCTAACCGGGGTTGCTGGGCTAAATGGGGTACACGTTGGGGGACAGTTGTCAACCTGTGATGTGAGTTAAACAAATAATGGCATGATCATTAAATAGACAACATAATTCTCGTATTTTAAGCGAGTGGACATAATAAACAAGAGTGAAAGCGCACTCAGTCGCGATTGGCTCTATGGAAAGCATTTGTTTGCCGTGTCATGCGATTTTAAATCGACCAAAATAGAGGTAAATTAATTTTACAAATGAGTAGACCTTTTCATGCACACTTGGCTCCCGGTCGGTGAGTTGCGAAAACACTATATATCATAGGTTGTGAAAAATTGAACATTTAACGGTAAAATGTATTTGGATTAGTTTACTATAGATCAAAAACAAAGGCACGTTGTCATCTATCCTAGTGCTATATATCTAAGAGTATATGACTCTAGGATAAACAGCTTTCATTGAACGTTAGAGTAACGAGGAGCGCGTTAGAATAGAATGATGAAACAAATCGTGCAGCGTGTTAAAAACGTAAGAGAAAACGAGTATATATATATATATATATATTTATATATAGATATATTGAGTCGACAAAAAACTTTTTTGGAATTCTATAATGATTCTTTACGGACAAAACCGAAAACATTTTTTGTAGCCCTATATATATATTTTTTCCTTGTTACAGTTATGATAACTGCGAAGCGATGCCTAGCAGTTACCGTTCCCTGGGGGTGGGGGGGAGGAGGCGGGTGTTAGTGGGTTTGTGAGTCTCACACTAGTCACTCACTGGCTGTGGTGACGCATGTACATCACGATTTCCGTAATCCCCCATATTAATGCTGAGAAGTTTCACTAAAATATTTCCAAAAAAAAATATTATAATTGCAACTATTCGATAAAAATAAACGAAATGGCCTAGCTGTCTTGCCGTTAGTACAGTTTGTCGAAACTGCTGTCGCTCGCCCGGTCGTCTCGCGAATACGTTCATCTTGCCTGAGCATAGATCACCGTCATCAGCAGCAGCAGTAGCAGCCGCACAAATAGCAGCGGCGACGGCGGCAACGACAACCGATCATCAGCCAGCATCCATCAAGCCAAAACAAAACACCCTTGCCACTCCGTGCGTCGGAATCCTGACCTAATCCATTGTCGTTACCGGTCGTCGTCGTCGTCGTCGTCTGCTCGGACTCGGAGGAAAAGGGAAAGGGAAAGGAATGGGCGGCGGGCGGTCGGCAGTCTCGGCCAGTAGCACCCACCATAAGCGGGCAACCAACGGCAGGCGAAGCCACCGTTCGACCCGCAGCAGCAGCAACAGCAGCAGCAGCAGCTGTAGCAAGGTGGAAGAAGCCAAACAGAGCTGAACGCGCGCGCCTCACTCGCTAGTGGACCCAATAGTAGTGAGTCGGATCATCGGAGGCGACAGAAACAACAACAGCGGCTGCAGCAGCAACGGCAATAACAACAGGAAAAGAGTCCTGTGTGTCTGTGGAATAGTGTGGAGTCAATCAATCAGGCGATCTCAGTAAGTCGTTGTTTTTGTTGTACCACCGTTTATTAAGGCTATGACTGGATGTATATATAGAACGTGAGTAGGTAAGCGTTGTCGTATCATTTGTCGGTGCCATTCTTACTACCCAGTAGCAGCAGCAGCGTAACTGCAGCTAAGAACAGTGAATAATAGTTATAATAATAATAATAAAAATAACCGTTGGCTTAGTTTGGTCGATAATCGGGTTTATTTGCCGGGGTCTGGGTGCGTGTTGTTGTTGTTGCTGTTCTCGGCTAATATAGCAGCATTCGTACGAGCTGCAGTAACAACAATTGAGAGCATTAGTTAACAAAAAAAAACCGTTGGCTTATTTTGGTCGAAAATTGGGGTTTATTTGCCGGGGTCTGGATGCATGGTGTAGTTATTGTTCCTGCTGTTGCTGTTGTTGTTGCTGCTACCGTTATTGCTTGCTATTGATGCTGGCGGCGTCTTTGTGATGACTGACGGCTGGCTGGCTGCAACGCTGAACTGGACGCGCACGCCACGAACAACATAAACAACAACAATAACAATAAATCGCTCACCACTGACTAACTAACTGACTGGCACACTGGTCAGTAGTAGTCAGTAGTGGTGGACTCGGACGGCCGCAGGGCTTCATAGACAAGTGCACGTCAACTGTGGACGTCAAAACACAGAGGCACGTTGTGTGTTGCTGCTGTTGTTGTAATTGAGCAAGTTGGCTCAGTGGCAAAAGCCTTTGCCTTGCATTCGGGTTCGAGACCCAGACCGGTCACTCCTAATTGTTGTAATTGCTGCTGCTATGCTGCTGTTGTTGTAATTGCTGCTGCTATTGTTGCTGTTATTGTATTTGCTGCAGTTATTGTTGCTGTTGTTGTAATTGCTGTAATTGTTGCTATTGTTTTTATTATTAGTGTTTTTGTTGTTCTTCTGTTTTAGTTGCTACCGGCGCACCAGTCCAAGTGGGTGTCTCTTTCTCTCTCTTGTCTGATTGCGGTGTTGTTGTCCGGCGGCGGCGTCGTCGTCGTTGTTGTTGTTAGACCCACATCTAACCACATCTCTCTCTCTCTCTTGTTTCGACCGTTAGTTGGACGGACCGTTGACGTCGCTCGCTGCTGCTGCTGCTGGGCAGTGGTGAGTCTAACACCGGCGCGTCGTCGTCGTCGCCGTCATAGTCATCATTATCATCGTTGATCACCATCAATCATAGTGTGTTCGCTCGATCGCTATCTGACCGATCGCGACGCGCCGCATACATCACATTCTCTCTCTCTGGCTGTCACAGCGGTAAGGTAAGTAACTACTACTAAGACACATACGTACGCTCACAGGAGCAGCTGAGTCGTTTAGACTTGTGACGATATAGATAGACAATTGGAAAGCGAATGTGTGAGTTCTTTTTGAAGACACCTTTGTTAGGTGTAACATATCACATTTTGGTAGGCGGTAGACTAATTATATATAATATATGTTGGAACGACTACACGAATATATATATATATATATATATATATATTACGAACTATACGACTATAATGTTGTAATACACATAGGATACTGTAAATAAAGCGCACTTAAAAAAAAAAAAAAATATATATATATATATATATATATGAATATATATATATACGTATATATATATATATATATAAAGTTATTGTTGAGCAACACCTGTGTGACCTATAGCAGTTCTCCACCTGCATCGTAGAATCAGCTGAGCTGAGTCAGAATACTTAAATTTTAGTCGAGTTAGTTATGATTGTAATTCTAAAAAAAAAATCCACATTTTTTGCTGATTCCGATAAATATTTGACGTCGGAAAGCGTTTCCGAAGTTCCTGTCAATAAAGCCGTTTCATCGAAATATCCGCGAGAGTAATTGAACAAACACAGATAATATATATTATATATATATATATATATATATATAAGCTATACATGTATATACAGGGTGTCCGAATTTGATTTGGCAAAACTCTGGGCTTTGCTCAAGCTCGGCGAAAAAATTCTTTTAATGCATTTTTCTGAATTGTGATTTAACGGGTGGCTGTTCCGACACGTTTACAAAATGCACGATTGTGAGAGAACGCATATCTCAATTGAAATACCAAGCATACCGACGCATTCGGGCGCCCAGGTTCCAATTTTTTTCCATTACGCGTGCACAATCAATACGTTCAGACCAATGTACATCTTAAGTGAATCATTTGGTACCAAATTGGTTGAGCTGGCGTCTGTGGTTGCAAGGTATCTGAAATCTCCCGATGGCCATATCTTGGTGTGAGTGCATACATGCAGCTAGTATGTTCGCTTTCTTTGTCAATCAAGTCACTCGTCAAACCTGTAGAAGCCTAGAAAAATATTTATTTTACTTTAAATCTTGCTCGAACGAACTGCCCGACACCCAATAAACACATTCGGTAGCGATAGCAAAGCTCTCGTTGCACGCATTCAAAGATACCAGGCGTCTCCCGAATGGTTCCACCAGCAGTAACTATTCTGCCGATTAGATCAATAGGAGACTCAACAGGAGTTCCATAGACTAGATCCTTTAGGTGGCCCCAAAGGAAAAAGTCGAGACTGGACAGATCGGGCGATCGCGGCGGCTAAGCGTGTGGACTCCCTCGGCCAATCCACTGGTTGACGAAGGTCCTCATCCAGATAATTCCGTACCGGAAGGGCGTCGTATGCTGGGACACCATCGTGCTGTATCACATTCGACCGAGTACTCTGTGGAACCTTTGCCAAGGTTGTGCTCAGACATATGTGGCATGTTGATCCATTTCACCTATCGGGAAATATTAAGGCCCGATAAGATAGTTGCCTGCTATGCCAGCCCAGACATTCACGGAGAAGCGACGCTTGGTGTGCTTCGTCCGTGAAGAGAACAAAAGCAGAAAATTCCACATTGGCCGCTGCTTGTTGCAGAAACCAACGACAGTAATGAATGCGTGGCTGGTAATGAGAATCCCGTAAGGCTTGAACTCGCTGCAACCGGTACAGATGTAGCCCTGATTCATTTGGCACCTCGTGGACAGTGGTGCAACTTGCACCGATACTTGCAGCCACCTGCTTAATACTTGCGGAGGGACGCGTGATTACTTGTTGATTAATGTGTTTCTCTGTATTTAGGCTTCTCACTGTCCGCGGTCGTCCGGCTTCGTATTGACGGCCGTGAAATTATCCAGTTTTGCAGAGCAAACGATGCAGTCCCGAAATCATTTACTTTTCAGGTATCACAGATCGCGCGCGCATTTAGTGACTTTCCACGTCTTTGTTACTGGGGTGGCGGCATCTTCTATTTGCCGTCATGTCTTTAGCTTGTTTCGCCATTTTCCGCCAACCGACGCTGTTTATGCCCGTGCTGCTTAACGGAGGATGCTATCCTACATACACAAGGCTCAGTGTGCTTATTGACTGATGGGCATTCATTCGAGCAAGATTTGAAGTTAAATAAATATTTTTCTGAGCTTCTACAGGGTTGACGAATGACTTGATTGACAAAGAAAGCGAGATATTATTGGGTAGCACTGCAACCACTTGGAACTCATGATAGTAGTTTTTACCAACTCTACGCGTGCAAAGTGAATACAAATATAATAAATTGAAAAGACAGCTGGTATTGTACACGGTAGAAGTCGTGGATATCGTGGATCATAGAATTGTTGGCTATCACCTAGAATGATAGCTATAAAAACCCTCCCTGACAAATTGTTTCTAAGTCTAGTGGCCTATCATCATGGAGTGAACCTGTTTTGCGAGATAGAGTAGACGGTTGATATGTAGTGTGTCGCCAAGTGTAATTAATTCAGTCCAATACACGTCCGCGTTTTAGGATTGCCTGCTGTTCGGCATTCTTCGTTTGTTCCCGTGGTTGGACTCGCTTGAAATCGAGAAAGCCTCCAGCCGCCAGGCAGGATGGCGTCGGAGGGCCTCACCGTAGGACGCGTCCTCGATACGCTTCAAGTGGCGGCCGAGCACTTCAAGGAGCAGGTAGGTGTCTGGACGTGTCAAGCGGAGCTAGGCGGAGGTGCCAGTTGATTGTCCTCAGGCCGCGGCGCAAGCTGTCGGAAAAATCACGTTCATATCGACTTATGCAGGCGAATAAAAGAAAGACAGGAAGTATCTCGTTTAGGAGAGACGGTGAAATCATTAAATTGTGTTACGAGTATATCGATCCATGCGAATGATCTGGTTGTGTCGATAGAGAAACCGAACATATAGGCGCGTTAAGGTATTGAACATGAAACATAAAAAATGAGGCGTCACAGTTTTTGCAAACTGTTTTCCAGTATGACTATTTGTCGTTTGCTAGCCAGCGTAGGATATATCTTAGGTGAAGAAACTTTCTTATAGACACACTGTTATGTTCGGTTTATCTATCGAACAACTATATTACCCGCATTCGCACATCAAATGATTATTGTTTAAAGCCGTGTGCAGTCAATCGCATTGATATAACACATATTGGTAATTTTACTGTCACTCGTAAACAAGGCATTTCATTCAAGAAGATGGTTATTTTAAAAGTTCTATATCTCCCTCAAGTGTGGCTAGAACTTGCATAGACACCCTATATGTATAACGAACAAATAGTCATGCACCACCTGTACTGAGATATCGGTGCTCTTGTTTGGTTATATTTATATATAAACTGTGAAAAGGGATTGGCACACTACTGTAGAATATGTATTGAGCGCGTCAAAATAGGCGATTGCTGTGTGAATTACCAACAAAGCGAAAGTAATTACGAGTCAAAGTTCCATCACATATTTTATTTTGCAGGTGTCGGTCGTGATGCATCCGTACTGGACTCCGCAATACATTTTCAACTTCTGTCTTGGCTTCGCCTGGCTTGTTTTTCTGTGGAAGGAGTACCTTCAATACAGACAGGTATGCTTCTAATAGATTCACTTGTAACATTTTTCAGATAGTTAAACTATCATGTTCTGCCAGTTATATTAGTTTAAAAACCACGTAGAGTGTTTCCTCTCTAGTTTGGAGAGAAAATCAATTTATGCTAGCAAAACGCGTGCAAGAGATCTGTCTAAAAACTTTTAGAATGTATATGCCTATATCATGTTATAGGTGGATAGAAGTGTTATTTGACAAGGGTTTCAGTGTGTTGGAACTACTATGTTGACCATTAACCGTTCCCCGAATCTCGGTGATCTGATTTTCTGGTAGATTTTTAAACAGGAGTTGCCATCACACACTTACCACACCACACACGACCCATGACGACGCCTACTGACATTGCCGTGGACATACGTTCTTGAATGGGCTGTGGTGCTCTTTTGTCTCGTACGCGTTTGTAACTTCTGCACGTATCATTTCAGTACCGGGTGTATGTAACGAATGAGTTTGTCCCGCCGGAGGTGTGCAATCTCATGGAGCAGAAGTACTTCGCGAAGGCACGGGCGTATCGCATCGATTTAACGCGATTCGGTTTTATCCGTGACGTATTCTCGCAAGTGGTCACTACGGTAAGGGGGCTGTGGAGAAGAAAAAAATTCGCATTCTTGACGCTTTAAGCAGTGATTATTACTTTTTAAAATTCAACAGGCGACTTCGCAAATTTTTAAATGTGTTTGAGTAATGGAAATTCACCTGCACGGTCACTAATACTGTTTCTCTAGCACTGATCTGTGTTTTTTGCTTTTATTGCGTATTAACTCAATTGGAGTTTGCTGACGCATTCAAGTGCATGGCT
This sequence comes from Dermanyssus gallinae, assembly GCA_003439945.1. Lineage (NCBI taxonomy): Eukaryota > Metazoa > Arthropoda > Arachnida > Mesostigmata > Dermanyssidae > Dermanyssus > Dermanyssus gallinae. Next base: position 92,371 of record QVRM01000729.1, read on the forward strand.
GCAGGTGTAAACTTACTGAATACTCGCATAAATATTGCGGATATAGTACTCCAAAAATGGTTAGATATATTGTATGTACACAAGACAACAATGAGTGGTTTTGGAATTTGATATAAGTGCCTCGGTACTACAATTTGTGGTTGTGTTTTATGTTTTTGTAATGTGTGTATGCGAATGCACATTATCCCTACAGGTCGTTCTGACGATGAACCTTGGGGCTGCGCTGTGGAATTACTCCCGACGTCTTGTAGCCGACGCAGGTCAGAATAATTTTATCTTTCTGTCTGGCTTTGTTTCAAATACTCCTCTCTCTCTCTCTCTCTTGTTTGCAACGTCAGAATAACTTTTTTATGACTAAATTGCGGTTATTAGGTTTTGACAGGAACAACGAGATGCTCACTACAGCCGTTTTCATACTGCTGGGCTCAGTTTTTTCGACTATTATCGGTCTGCCGTGGGACATTTACGGAACTTTCAAGATCGAAGAAAAGCACGGCTTCAACAAAATGGTTTGTTTGCTTATTCTCTTTGCTGACGGGGTTTCTACGATCTCAGTGAAATGTTTCGCCAAGCTGTTTATCATTCGTTAGCAATAGAATGACGAGGGCCTTCAGCAAATTAGATTTGTTTTATTACCATGGAATTTAAATCTGTCGACGCTTAAATGTAATACGTAACTTGTCAATCGTCGTGAATAGAATATAGGTGATTGTTGGACTGAAGGTGAGCCTCATCATATTACGTCTTGTTTGTTGCTATAATAATATCTTCCTTGGCTTGACTTCAATATTGCATACAGAAAAAAAAACAATGTCTGGCGTTATTACTATACTGTGGTCGCTGCGTTTAGGGAGCAGTGGTAATATTATTATTAATATTACCACTACTCCTACCGTTTAATCGTCGTATATAGCTTGTATGTATGGTTCTAAGCGTAAATGGTTGAACTAACTTCACTTCTTTCTGGGCGGGATTGCTATATGTTTATTTGCAGACGGCGGGCTTCTATGCATGGGATAAGCTCAAGAAGTTCGTTGTGATGCAGCTTATTACCCTACCAATCATGTGCGGCATGATCCAGATTGTGAAGATCGGAGGGCAGCTGTTCTTCGTTTATCTATGGGCATTTATTTTCGTTACGAGTCTTGTTCTGATGACCATCTATCCTGATTTCATTGCACCACTCTTCGACAAGTTTGTTCCCCTGCCTCCAGGAAAACTAAGGTTTGTTATTAATGTATATCTGCGACTTATGCTTTCAATATATATATATATATAGTCAAACGTGCATAATTTTGATATAGAACGCATTGGTATTGGAGTTTCCAGAAAAGCATTAGACAGCGACGACATATCCCTAAACATGGGGCCGAACTTATATATAAGTATGCACTGCATGTCATTTTTACCAGGACCGACATCGAGGCGATTGCCGACTCCGTCGGCTTTCCACTGAAAAAGATCTACGTGGTTGAACATTCGAAGCGGTCGGCGCATAGTAACGCGTACCTTTACGGAATGTTCAACAGCAAGAAAATTGTCCTTTTTGATACTCTGTTGAAGGACTCGAGCTACCGTCCGGCTGAGAATGAAAACTCAGTAAGTATATTTTTCGCATAGCAAACTGCACATTAATAGGTAATTGAAATATTGAAGTTATAGTATATAATCTGTTTTTGCTTTTACACTTGTCTCAAATGAACCGGATTTCTGAACTAAGTGGGTACATTATTTTTTAATGATTCGGATTACATTGTTTTTTTTATTGCAGCAACAAGTAACGTTAGAGACTGCCAATATATATATATATATATATATATATATATTCGTTTTTTATCGCCATGTGATAGTGCGTTTTTCGGTACACGGCTACCACCTATGCAGTGCAGAAGGCTTCCACGACCCCGATGTTGACTGCAGCTGTAAATATTGCCATACCGAATGCTCTAGATATCACGGTCTTGTTTGTAGGAACATTGGGTCTCTAAATCAGTTGGCCCGTTTAATGTCATTATAACTTTGTATATGTCTAGATTATATATTTTATATAATCCTTATAACTGCATTTGTGAGCTCCTGACGCCGAGCCAAATCTTTGTACTTAGGTATTATCGATACTAAATGTGTGAATAAATGTAGTGCCGGTTAAACTAAGCGTATTTGCGAGGCATTGTTAAAAATATTGTCTTTTCAAAACAAAACTGTGTTTAGGGAAATCCGACGTCTCAGGACACGATCGACAATGAACACGGCGAGCCGCCGCACGATGGAGTTCGCCAGCGCAGCTCGAGCGCCGGTGCGTCGAGTGACGCTCCAAGTCAGCCGCAGCCAACGCGGTGCAGCGACGAGGAGATCCTTGCCGTCATTTGCCACGAGCTCGGCCATTGGAAGATGTCGCACGTCATTAAGGGCTTTGTCATTAGTACGTAGAGATAACACTCATCGTCATCACCAAATAAACGGCGACTGCATGGGTTTTCATTCTTCCGGCACATTGTCTGCCAACGCTGGTGGAGTAGGGCTTTCATTGGTGCGTTTCGTTTATCGGGATTCTTAGCGACCTCAAGCGAGTGCAGTCGTTCAGTTACTCTCCGGTATGGCACCAAGCACCATAACAGTCCTCGTGTGACTCGTAATCAAAACAGAGCATAAGTTTTACGAGCTGGGACTTGATCATCGCAGGCAAGACGTATGCTTGGATCGATTCACTGATGTATAGCATTCAATTGAAACTCCGATTTTCTATTACCCGTTTTTTAATGCCCACTGCAAGATACCTCAAGCAGCAACCACGTTGTAGTTATATGATAGAACTGGTTGAGGTTCTTATTACGGCAACACTCGGCGCTAAGCGAGGATTTAACGTTCTGCGTGCTTATTATGCCATTTTATGCATACGGATTATATGTACGCCAATGCATGCATACGGCGGCATGCGTAGGCCCATACAGCAGCTTATGTGCCTATAGCAGAAAACGGATGTTGCAGCAATCGGGTTCCTCAGGTCTAGAGAGAATATCTAATTGCCTTAAATGTATATTTCTTTATTTCGTATAGTAATATTGCGGTTATGTTTGACCATTTGAGCGGCGGAGACAGAGCACTCTATGTTAGCACGTTTTTAGTCTATTTGTAGGCGAGGTTTGGGCCGCATATAAATGCCATGACCATGCAAAATGTTGGTAGCTCATTAAGTACATTTATTTAGTACATTTGTTGTAAATGTATTCGTAATAAGAATTTGTCTTAAGATCCTCGAACGTTCAAATATGAAAAAAAACGTTAGATGACATTTAGACGAAGAATTTTTTGTTTGATTTCTTGATCGAATAACCCATAGCTGGGCAATCCCTGGCCAGCCTTATAGGTAGCATACTGTTATTTTACATGCCGCCCTATCTGCAGATGTATATCAATAACAACCTAATAGGGTGGTTATACTTCGCTATGGTCGTTGGTAATTATAATATGGTTATAACAAAAGCATATTACAATTTTGTATACGTTTTTAATTGGTTTTAGTTGCCGTTGTTGTGGATATTTTTTTATTATACATGTCGGCGTAGCCGTTGTAGTGCACTATTGCTGCCAATTAATTATGATGTCACCGTTTATGATTTCTTGACTTTGTTGCAGTGCAAATTCATATGTTCTTCAGTTTCCTGATCTTTGCCTCGCTCTACCGCAACTCAACCATCTATCAGGCGTTTGGCTTCAACGATGATAAGCCGATCCTAATTGGAATGTTGCTCATTCTTGAGTACATTTTCTCGCCATACAACGTCGTACGTTTTGCACCCTTGATTATCCTCAACTAGATAGTTGTCTGTGTATATATATATATAAATTCACTCGTACCTCTTCCCCTTTAATGTTTTACTTCCACGTTGGTGCTCGCAACGATCTGCACACGAATATATATATATACATGTATGTTTATATATTTATACTCTGGCACGAGAAATCGCGGGTTCGAGCCCGACACAACACATGCGTCTTTCAAAGCGATTCTTCATTAAGATTTGCAGATTTAAAATGTAAGTCATATATATATATATATATATTGTGTAAAGTAACCTACATTTTAAATCTGCCTAAATCCGCCTTCAGTTACATAGATACACTTGTAGTATTTATTATTTCCAGTCTTCAGCCGCTCTGTGTTCCGTTGTTAATGTTGTTTGTTTCATGGCTTTGTTTTTACTTCCGCGACTTTGTGTCTTGGTACTTGTGCAGGTGATGGACTTCCTTATGACGATCTACTCGCGACATAATGAGTTCCAAGCTGACGACTTTGCTAGGAGAATGCACCGCGCTTCCTATCTGCGACAGGTCGGTGTGATAATATTATACCTCGATAGCTTTGACACTAGTGGGAACATTTACACGATAACGACTACACTATACAGCCAAAATTTAAATGTAATTCTTGGTCATTGTAAACTAGCTTTATATATATATATATATATATATATATATTTAGTAACGGTAAGTGTCCTAATATTACAAGCTATATATATATATATATATATATATATATATATACATATATGGTAGCAGTAAGTGTCTTAATATTACAAGCTCTAAGTAACGTTAATATGCATAATAATAATAATGGCTGTGAAGTCTGGCTGAAAGGCTTTTGACCTGTATATGAAGGCGAATAGCTGTCTCTGCACAGCTAAACTCAGCGTTTTAATTTGCGTGATAAAAAGTCTATTATTGTTGCTCATGTTAGTACCAGCTCTTGCAAACTTGTTTACACTCTGTGTCTTCTTGCGTTCGTTCGCTTTTATTTCACGGATGGCAGGCATTGATCAACCTGAACAAAGATAACCTCGGCTTCCCGCTGAACGATCCTCTGTATTCGGCCTGGCACCACTCACACCCGCCGCTTCAGGAGCGTATAAAGGCGCTCGGCAAGAACGACTAGGACGCCCCGATGTCCCCCTCCTCACCATTCCACACCTCAAACTCATCTCAAGATCATGAATCGAACGTCGACCGACTATACACGGGAAGCTCGAGTGAGGACGATATTGACCACTGAAGGTCTTCATCGAACTGCACTCGTCATCACCCGGGCTTTGCCGGCGTTTAGGGGGTAATAGTTTTGTCTTCCTATTGCTATTACTAGTATTACACTACCAACTGTGGAGATGTACATGCGGGGATGGCCTTGTCCTGGAATGTCTGTTCGAAACAGATCCTTCATGGAATATCGTACGCTCTAACCTTGAATGACGTCGTCATCCAGGTTGACTGAATATAATAGAAACTAGCCAGCTGGTAGCTAGAAGAGCTACCAGTTGCTACAGGCTGCCCATGCCTGCTGCAGTACAACGAAAGTAAAAGCCTTCACGTACACTAATAACAGCGGCTTGCGTAGTGTTGGCATCATGCACGATGCAAACTAGCAGAGCGGCATTACTTAAACTTTGATATGGACAATAGCCAAGAAAGCAAGAAGATACGCAAAATAAGACGCAAGAAATGCGTTTTCCTCGTTCTCTACAGGATTCTCGTCATATTCCATGAGGTTAGATTCGAGTCGAACACTTCCAGCTGCTGTAGTTGAACCAAAGCAAATACACATATGTATATATAAATTATCACAACAAATATACTACTATTCACTACTATGAACCGTCGCGCACGTCAAGAAGGAAACTGCTCTTGCACGTGTTATGAGATACGGCGGGAGGAGTAAGCGTACCACCATCAGAGCGTGGATAATCGTTTAAACGTCACGTACAATTTGTAAAATGAAAACTGAATAAACGAAGCTTCGAGTGAAATTTTGATCAATTAATGTAAGTCTTAACGTGTTGAGTCGTAGCCATGAAGGCCAGTCGAAGCTAAGACACAGCATGTATATATCTATCTATCTATCTATATATATTATATATATGTGTATATATATATAATATATATATATATATATATATATATATATATATATGCAAATACACACGCTTCTGATACATTGTGCATTACCACACCGGCGTTCTTTTAATCTATGTAGAGTGCTACTCTTATATTTAAGTATGCATTTTAAAGTATACTGAAAATAATGTATGAATGTAAGAGTGTGTTAGCAGAGGGCACACAAAAGCTTGTGTGGAACTTTGGATGGGCGGTTGTGTAAAGGACGACACGTACAACAGAGTTTATCCCTTAAATAAAGTATAAGTGCATACTGTGTTAAAACGCAATTTTGATACTTTTTACTGCATCTCGTTAGTAACTATGGCAGTACCTACGTGCGCGTCGGAGACGCTTCTGCGTAGGCGAACGTTACTGGCAAACATCTTGTAATAGCTTCGTAGATTGAACCTGTGTGTCGCTGTAAGCGCAAATGTCTTCGTGGTAATTTGTTTATAGTATTAATAGTAATACAAACATTAAGAATTAGTATAATAATATAGCGGTTCAAGACTAATGATGATGCATTTAGGGTCACGCATTGGCGTATTTATTTACCTAGGAAAACTTACAGCTTACGCTAAACATATTTACAAACGCATGCTAAAACTGCCCTATTATATTACTTAAAAGGAATTTGACAAATTTTACGAGGGGCAATTACATTGCTCTCTTCTACAGTTGCCTGCGGGGCACGACTGGAAACCCAGGATAACATCAGGATATCAGCATTAAACACACAATCTAACGTGCAAGGCAAACATGAAACTGAGCCGAACACGTCCTTACTGACGAAGTGAAGACTTAGGATAACGTTAAACAACCAAGGCATTATTATGGTCTTGCTTATCGCATATTAAAATAGCCAAGAGAAAGAGAAAAGCAATCGTGTTTGATCTTAGAAATCATCATTAAAGTTGATTCATCTGTAATTGGTAGTATGTATGCACATTACAGCATTGCAAAACATTGTGATGATCCACTGCATCCGATTTGATCTAGCTCGAATATTATCGACGACCATTAGCCTCTTTGTCGCAGCTCCTCATCCACTCTCGAGCTACCAGCTATTGATTTCCACGTCTTTTGTTTAATTGTGCCGTTGCGTCTATCCTTGCTACTACCTTCTCTAGTTCCTCGTTTGTCTCAAACCGCATACTAACGGCAGCTCTCAATAGCAGATCCTGCACACTGTTATGGCTGTCTGCTAGTTATTGTCTCTTAGCCTTTCTACGCACCCTGCTATTCGCATTGGCACTCGCCCCTCCATCCCAACTCCAAGTGATGCTACACATTTCCCTGTAACCATAAGATTAAATAATATACCTGTATAAGTGATGCTACTAGCGCTAGAAGGTTTGATGTGATACGATGTTTATTTCTATTCGTAATTGTAGTTTGTCGTTTTTCTTACATCTTCATATAGCCACATAGCTAGGGCGAAGCATATGCACAAGTTACAGTAAGATTTTAGACTTTATTGCCGTAGTATCTCGTATTATTACAATTGTTTATCTATGATTCATGTACGTATTTAATAAGTATGGTTTAATGAGACGCAAGTAAGATGAAGTAGTGCGTACTCGCAGCGTTTTTAATTGAATAAACAATGTATTAAACGTGTAATCACTAATATCACTAGGCAACTTGTTTCACAATGCAGCACCTAAATTGCAGAGCACAAGCTTCGTTTGTGTACTTGTGGCCGAATAGAAGCCCGAATCGGGTATTCCGGGTTTTTGCAGATTGGATAAGGTCAACCAGGTTAAGTGACCGATGAGAATGCGCTTTATTTGGATAATTAAGGTTAATTTAATTAGGCATGGTAACCGAAGCTGTTGTTACTGACACGCTTATGAGAGACTGAAGACGAGACAGAGCGCCTTTTTCTGAATGAGATGAAGCGGAGTTATATGACACGCATGAGTAAGCCAGTAGAGATAGCTCCTCAAAATTCTCATGAATCATTGCCTCGCCCTGTTGGGGAGAGTCGGTCACAAATAGAGCACTTCTGTCGTCAGCCAATACAGTTTATTTAGCATGTTTCGGAACCTTAAAATGGCGCAAAGAAAAAGATTAGATCATAACGGGCCACTGATGCTCCCTTGAGCCACTCTGATTGATATATTTTCGATATGAGAAAGGGATTGTCTATTTTGGATAACTTGGCGTTTTGAATGAGCGTACCCATAATCGAGCGTTTTTTAAAAGAATGTTTAGATCCACAATATTAAAGGCTTTTTAAATCTACAAATACCGCCGCTTCAGTTTCTTGTAATTGAATCTGCTTCCATATCGCTTCGACAGAATCCATTACAGGCACCATAGTCAACATCTTGGGTCGAAGCCCGAACTGCCCATCATACAGGAGGTTATTTCTTCTATGAAATTTCTAAAATGTTCGATAATGCCGTTTCCAAAGTCCCTCGATATTGACTCGGGAATACTTACAGGTCTGTAGTTGTCTCGGCACAGGCGCTCCCCGCTTTGAACAATGGAACCACACGGTATAGCTTTAGGACGGTTTGAAATTAGATGAAAGCACTTTTCATCTTCATCAAATAACACTTTTTGAAAACAGGGATCGAAAAACTAGATGATTTTTGGCGTTACAAGAATGATATTAAATGATGGCGAGACTAATTAAATGAATTTATAGTTTGAGTAAATCATGTTTATTCGGTAACTGCACTGACGCCAACTTCGAGTGCTTGGCTCATACCCAAAAGTATAATGATTTCGGGGTACCTCAATGTTTTCAAACGAGCAAAGGCAGCTTGTCCCAATTTCTAAGCTATATATATATATACATATATGTATGTATATATATATATATATATATATATATATATATATATATATATATATATAAATATATAAATATATAAATATATATATATATATATTTATATATATCTCCTCCTGCATCTCCTCGCCCGCGTCTGCGTGCCGACAACATCAGGGCTGCACGCGTCTTCACGACGCGTGCCCTTGCACGTTCGCCACCCAATATGGTAAATGGGAGAGGTGTAGCGGAGCAGAGGAGGAAAGCCGCTCTGTCAAGTAGACTTAAGGTGGAAGAATTGAAGGCGAGGAAGGAGAAGATAACAATAGCTGCCCGGCGGACTCTCGACGCATCGAACGTGACCACAGCTGTTCGTGACGATACCTTAACAGAAGGTATCAAGTCGTCTGTTCCGAACATGGCTAATGCTTCCGAGTCAGTTCAGGATTCTGATCCAGGCATCGAAGTGAGCGAATTTGAGTGCAACGCTACCGCTAATAAAATTGACGAAAATGACTCATCCGATAAGGGTTGGAATTTGGTTGTTAACAAAACCACCGCAAAGAGATTAGAGTGTTTGAAACAGCAAATCGGAGCAATTAAACGTTCATCCTACAGAGAACCCAAAGGCCTCTTCAAGGTTGTATTGGGTCGAAAGACAGACAAAATCATAGATGGCCGTACGGTTTCTGTAGTCTAGCCATTCGGTGAGCATCTTCTACCGCTCTGCGGCGAACTCTTCAGACGCTTCCCTCTTTTCAAGCCGGAATCCAAATTTGGTTTCATCCACGCTTGGTTTGACACGCTGGAAGGTGCAACGAAGGCCACAGAAATTTCCTCACTCTGCAACGTCCCTGTACTTGCTAAATGTCACGACTTAACAGGTTACAGAGCGATCATCACCGAGGTTGATAAGGGCTTTTCCGAACAAGATATCCTGGCTGGACTGAAAGATGCTGGTGTGATCTCAGCCAAGAGGGTGACCTACGTAAAGAAGACAGGTACGACCTCGACGACATCACCTACGGATCGTGTGCTTCTGCAATTTAACAGGATACCGCCGTCAGATGTGTTTCTGGCCTTCAGAACGCACAAAGTTACTCTGCACGCAGGAGCTCCTACTGCATGCTATAAATGCTTGAAACTGGGCCATATTGCAGCAAATTGCCGCAGTAACATCGCGTGCAAACAGTGCGGGCAGCCAGGGCACCTAGTGGCAAGTTGCCGCAATGCACCCAAATGCGTAAATTGTAAAGGTCCACACTCATCGTCCTCCGCGGAACGCCCGCTCCGGGCATATGAGATTGAAAAACGAAAGGCCCTGATGGAGTGCCGCCTCATGCAACGTATCAGCCAGGAGCTGCCTAACGCCAAAACGCTGAAGGTTGTTGACTCGGCCGACGCAGACCCGAAACCCTCCCTGGCTACTCACGAGGACCGTCAAGCTACAGTGGCCACTAATTCCCCGGCAAAGCCTACATACGCTGCGGTAGTTCGCTCGCTAGTTGTCGAGACTTCAGCTGACCCAGAAATACGTGTCAATCTGCCGGTCGTTTCTACAATTCCTACCAAATCGACTGTACCTACTACAAAGCGTCCAGTTAGAATCTGTAAACCAAACACTTCAACCAAGCGAAAACAACCAACTTCCTTGTTAAAGCCGTCTTCACTCTTCTCTGGGCTGAAACCCATCTTGCGAGTTCTCAAAGCTGTATCACCGCGAGCAGCATCCTGTCTAAAGAAGCTTCTCGACGCAATTCATCCACTTCTATCAGTTTTTAAATAGTTTAAAAAGTGCGGTCTATACTAATAATTAGAGTTTTAGATTTTAATCTCTACTTATATTATGTATAAGCACATCCACAATGACTTTTTGAGTAGTACAAATATTCGCGGCTGCGAAGAGTGGCCCTATCTCCACAGGAACAAAAGTAAGCTTGCGGTTATGCATATAAATGCAGGCACCCTGGGACTAAAAAAGTCGGGACAGTTGGAAAATTTGAGTGGCTTTCTTAGTGATGAGGGAGCGCAAATCGACGCTGTGGTTGTTAGTGAGACATGGCTGAAGGATGTTGACATTCCGGCTTATTCACTTGAGGGGTTTGACTTTTTTTGCGTCACATAGAAATGTTGACAGGCTTGGAGGTGGGGTTGGAATCTTTGTTCGTTCAACCTGCAAGGTTCTCGCATCTTTTGGGCTAAGTAGTGCCGACGGTAACGTGCAAGCGGTACGTGTCCATATTAAAAAGCATATGGACTTTGAAGGCTATATCGTAGGTTTCTACTCGAGCAATGCAATTTATAAAGATACTTTGCTCAACATTTTGGATGATATTTTGCCCAGAAGCTCCTCACTTCCTTGCCTAGCTCTCGGTGATGCGAATGTCAATTTGTTAGCCGAACCGTCGCCCGCAGACTATATCTCCTTCTTTTCGTGCAGGGATCTGATCCATCTTATCGATCGTGTCACACTTCCCCTCTCCCGCACTTGTATTGACCATATCGCAGTTCGTAACTGCTCCGGCTTTTCTATTGTCCAACCAGCGATTCTCGACACCTTGCTTTTTTCAGACCATCTACCAGTCTTTGTCTTCATTTCTGATGACGGCGAAGAGGGCAATGCACCCCAGGTTGAATCTCGCGTGTCTTATCGGGCACACGATAGAGCTAGCATCGATCTTTTTTAAGCCGCGTCGGCAAATCATCCTGGCTCACCGTGTTCGATGCAGCAGACGTCGACTTAGCTCTTGAGGCTTTTCGAGATATTCTTTTTAACCTCTACGAGTCTTCTTTTCCACTGCGCACTAAAACTCGCAGAGACGGCGCGCCGAAAGGATAATTCTCATTTTCTCCTGGATTGCGACGGCTCCGCCGGCACGCCAATAAGATGTATCGGAGGCACAAAAAGATGAATTCTCCCGAGAGTAAACCTTTATATCAAGAGAGCCGTAGGCGGTATCTTTGTGGCTTACGCGCCGCTAGAACTGCTTTTTACAGATCACGGTTCGATTCGTTGTGCAGCGACTCAAGAAATCTCTGGAACTTCATCAATAAAACATGTGGTAAACAAAACCGCTCAGCAGAACTGCCTCCCACTCTGACTGTATCTCCTAATCGGTCTGTTACCGAACCACAAGAAATTGCCGATGAGCTCAATCGGCACTTTGCAACTATTGGTTCGGTCACTGCCGCGCCTCTCTGCCTACAAGGCGATTTAGCGCCAATTCTTGCAGATCTATGGAACCACAAGGGCAAATCATTGAGTTTTCGCCCAGTGTCTAAGTCCGAAGCGTAATCACTCCTAATCAAACAAAAAGCGAGCTGGAGCTCTGTGGCTATGGGAATACCCGGTAAACTTCTAAAGTTAGCGGCCCCTTTCATTGTCGGACCCCTGACAAAAATTGTGAATCTCTCCTTTACCTCTGGGATCTTCCCCACACGCCTCAAGGCCTCGTATGTAACTCCGCTCTATAAAAGAAAAGGCGATAAAACTCTACCGGGCAGCTACCGTCCTATAAGCCTGGTGGATTATGTGTCCAAAATACTAGAAAAAGCGGCTTTATCAAGGTTTGAGCAACATTTGGAGTCCATTCACTTTTTGTCGTCGCAGCAATTTGGCTTCCGCCATGGTCGTTCAACGGAGCTGGCCCTCGCCCATTTATGACAGTCTGTCGTGGATTCAGTAGAATCGACAAAAATATGTCTCGGAATTTTCCTGGATGTAGCCGTTGCCTTCAATTGTCTCAACCGCGCATTCCTCCTAAAAATGCTGCACGTATTAGGGTGTTCATCGGGTGCAATCGACTGGCTCCGCTCGTACCTAACCTCAAGAACTCAGGCAGTGAGAGTTGGTGCAGTCGAATCTGCATGGAGACCGGTAGATATCGGTACTCCCCAGGGTTCAGTGCTCGGACCTTTGCTGTTCTTAATCCTTATCAATTTTATCCTCTTGAATATCCAGAAACAAAACTTGGGCAAACTGATCGCTTTTGCTGATGACACGACGTTACTTTTTCGGCTCAACGCTTCCGAAATCAATTCGGAGTTGCCTTACCTCCTCTCACAAGTTGAAGCAGTTATTTCAATCTTCAATAAATTTGGTCTTGCTGTTAATACCAGCAAGACAAACGTTATTTTATTCCGAGCCCCCCAGCTAAGGATGCACCTTAACAGGAAATTCTATCTAGCAGGGAGTGAGTTGGTCTTTTCTGACACCGCAAAATGCCTCGGGCTTATACTACATGAGTTCATGAGTTGGCGTGCCCATCTGGATCATATCAGGCCCAAATGCTATGCCACAATCTCAACGCTTTTTCGCATGCGGCTTATCGGAGTACCTATAGATGGCCTTATAATGGTATACAAAACACTGTTTTTGCCAGTTCTCCTCTACGGTACCCTTATATGGGGTAGTGGGTTCGAGGTAGTTTTTCGTAGGGCGCGTATAATACAAAACGACGCTCTAAGAGCTGTATTTGGCAGGCGACGCAGAGACTCCGTCAGTGATCTCTATGGGGCACATAATCTCCTCACGATCGATTCATTATATTTGCTGAAGGTTGCCGTGCTGGGCTTTAAAATTACTCGGAATATTATTCCCTACGATGTTTCTTTTCCTCTTGTTCCCTTGTTTCGTAGAACCTCGAGGCGTGCCACAACATTCGTAGGGCCATTAGTTACTAAGAGATGTAGTCATCAAGCTCTTGCTTCTCGCTTGCCCGTGATATGGAGTAATACGAGTATACCACAGCGCATTCGCCGCATCACTTCCCTGAATTGTTTTACACGTGAGGTCCAGAAATGGTTACTCACTAATGGGTGTTGACATGGCAGAGGCACAAGTACTATTTGTGTTGTGTTAGGATGTCTGATTCTGCAAGGCTGAACAAACTTATTTTGTGATTGTCCATGGCTGACAGCAAGATATCTTAATCCTTCTATTATTATAATTATAATTATTATTTTTTAAATGAGAACTAAAGCATTGTATAATGCAGTTCCTTTAATAAACCACGATTTGAATCTTGAATATATATTTATATATATATTTATATTTATATATAAATATATATATAAATATATATATATATATATATATATATATATATTTATATATAAATATATATATATATATATATATATATATATATATATATATATATATATATTTAGTTAAACGATTGGTATTATGTATGTCTAGCGCGTAGCAATATTGAGTGAAGAGCGTGAGTTCCTGCGGCAAAGCGGCTTCGTGCTAACCGCCGAAACATAGCGTAAAGTGTGAGTTAGCCAAGCAACAATACGAAGTGGGGCGGCGCTGCCATATAGCCCTCTATCGCACAGTGATCTACAATAAATAAGAATCAATGCCAGTGAACCCGTGCATTTCGACTGTCTTCCTTCTACGGTTCCGTCGGCAACATATTGTGACGAAGTTAGAGACAACGTAGCAACATAACAGCCAACTTCTACGCTGTCGATAATTTACGGCGCTAGTAAGTCGACCGAGCTTCCAATCCAACGTGCACCGCAAAGGAGACCGCTAAGCTGCGTGCCAGCGACAATAGGGCACGTGCACCACCGCCGACCTGTTGCGCCATAACCATAACATCAGCAGAATCATCATCAGACCTACGTACCTGGACTACGGCGACGTCACCGCTGAAGACAACGCACACCGTGATAATGCGTAGTTTGAACCGACCAATCAGCGACGAGCACAGGTAGAACATTCGAGATGTCGAATGTTTGAAAACATTCGATTTCATCGTTTAACATTATTACTCTACAGACGCTATGGCGTTCCTGGAGTGATTAGGCCGATGAAGCAGAGCCCATGAGTCCATTCTTCGGCCGGCTGCGCTACGCGCTAGACGTGCGTCGTGTGTTGCCATTCATCGTACCTAAGTCTCTCGTATTGTAGTGCCCGTCCGGCTGAGACTGCATTCCCTATTTGACTTAGCGTAACAAAAATCGTTACAATATTGACGTCTAATGTGGGACACAACGTGCAGTGAGAAGCCCGTACGTAGAAGCGATCGTAGCGACAGCCAGGATGGCTGAGACAGTCGGCTGGCTGCTAACAGAGGAGAACTTAAGACAAATGTCAGACAATTCATTCATCCATTACGTCCGGCTCCTCGTCCACAAAAAGCAAGGATTGTCGAATCTACAGCAGCACAAGATTCTTCGTGATGTGTTCGAGGGGAAAGCAGCAAAGTAAGTGGAAGGGATACCATTAATCGAGGCCGGTTGCGCGCGAACTTTGTGCTACCTGATGCAGAGGTTTGGGTCGGCCTCCGCCATACTGGTAGATATTGATATACAATGATTAGATCTTCCGACGCCGAGTGACGCGCGACTCTGACGATCTGTCGTCTCAAATTCTTGGATAGCCTCAATAGTGCTGTAATATCGTTACAAATCTTTAAGAACGACCATTCGACTTATGGAGCAACGTGATATGCTGTAACATTGAAAGCTCTACCCCCCGGCCAGAACGGAGTTTTTGAAGAAAGTAGAAGTCGACAATTGTTTGCCATCAGAGGATCCCCTTGAGCCGCCTGAGTTGATCGTAGAGGCTAACGATTCTTTAGGGGCTGAGGCGGGAAATCTGTATTTTTGACAGGGAAGATCACGTCGCATCAGAGAAGGAAGTTATATTCAAAAGTGCAAGGTCCTGCCGGTCCGGCGAGTCGGACGGGCTCTACGTTTAGGAAGTCGTTCAGCGAGTCACCTCGGAACGAATCTGCGCGAGTCTACCACGCCCACGTTGGACTGAAACAGGGTAACGTGAATTGTTTGTGATATGTACGTGAACTGTACACACTGATCTAATGACTTAGTCTATTGAACTTAGACTAGCCGCGTATGTAGAAATGAAAACACGATCGCCTGCGGTCACCTGTAGAGTTTCACTACATTCTCTGTAGTTCTCTTATCTGCACCCTGTGTCAGCTGTATTTATTGCGTCACAGATTGTTCTCGCATGCGGTAGATTCGACTCGGTACGAGTAGACATCTCTATCGAATCTTCGGGACGTTTCTCGTACCTACTCGTTTCTACCCTCTCCACTGCACGTTTGCCAGCACGTGGCGCCTAGCCCCGAATGTCGTATGTCCACCTGAACTTGGCCAGACACAACAGTTTGCTTTGTGAGCGTGGTCATTGGTCTAGTGCGTGTCGGGCGGACATGCCCGTAGAGATACGTATTCAGAAGATATTAGGTGCCAAAGTGTGTAGGAAGTGCTTGGAACCCGGCCACTGGGCGCGGGCCTGCACTAAGCATACAATATGTAAATTGTGCAAGGGCCCCCACTCACAATTGTTATGTACGAACACCAGAGCAACAGTTTATGTAGCAGCAGTGGACGAGAGGAGGACGTCCACTGTTGCCGACAGAGCACGTCGATGTACAGACGAACACGGGGGAGCATGTAGTAACTAGGTTTCTCCTAGATAGTGGCTCACAGCGTACTTTTGTAACCAGCCGGCCGGGTGTCCTCCGGGCCAACCCTGTGGCACATGAATTCACGTACGCCCGTGTCTTTTTGTGAGTCCAGGCCACAACAGGCGAAGAGACTGCCCATCGCTCGTCTTGAACTACTGACGCAGTCCGGCGAGCCGATACTGATCGACGCGCGTGTGGTCGAGGAGATCGCGTCAGCAATGTTTCCCGCGCCGTCAAGAAGTTTTTTGCGACAAGGTCGGTGCCGGACTGGCCGAGCGAGTCGCCGGACCGACCGCAGTAGAGTTGTTGCTGGGCGCGGGCGACACGTTTAGAGCTATCCGCGGGGAGCCGCGTCGTCTGGACGAGCGTACCATCGCCGACAGGATCTGGAAGGAAAAAACCGCCGCAACAATGGCCACAAGTCTGCCCCCCCGCTACGTCCCTGCCAGCCATGGGCCGACCAACAACACCGTGGACGGAGTGGCATCAAGCATATGAGGTATATCTAGAAGCCACCTCGGTCCAATGCTATCTCTTTGGGCTCGTGCATTGATCACGTTTTTATTGCAAACTGTGAACGATATCTACAGATTACTCCTTTCGTTGTTGATACGGTATTTTCCGATCACTGCCCAGTAGGAATCATGTTAGCGGGCAGTACGACACTATCGTCACAGTTTGTGGCAAAACCTGAGGCTTGCCCTGGCTACCGAAAGCTGAATGATGAGGGCCTAGGGCGTTTTGAGGACGGTGTCTCCAGGGTGGACTGGTCCTTAGTTCTTGCCTCAGATGACCCCAATGCGGCTTACGAATCGTACCATAGGGAGCTTCGACATCTGTTTGACGAAAGTTTCCCGTTGAGGCAGCGTAGGGCTCCAAAAAAGGTAAATCGTGCTCCTTGGTTTGGCCGTGAACTGGCTGAGGGAAGACGTGTGGTTGACAGAGCACGTCGTCGGTGGCTTCACAAACGGAGCGTAGATGACAGGGAGACGCTGCAGCGGTGGCAGGCAAATTATAGGAAGAGGCTCCGAGAAAAAAGGGACGCCTACTTCGAGAAACAGTTTGTAGCTGTCAGTAATCGGCCTGCAAAACTGTGGGCGTCTCTTAATGAAATTTGCGGCCGTGGTAAAAGAAAGGCCACGATACCCAAGCGTCTGCTAGTCGACGGCCAAGAGCTTGAAGAGGCCCAGGAAGTGAAAGACGCACTTAACGAGTTTTTCACCTCAATCGGTGCTAAAACCGCGGCTGGACTTTCCGAACGGGAGGCGGTAGACGACGCTATTTCTGGCATAGGGAGCTCCGAGCCCAATTCATTTTCCTTTAGTGATATCACAGCTCAGGAGCTGCACTGCGCTGCAAAAAATGGTAAATCGGACCTATTTGAAGCCGGGGGAAACGTGCCTGGTCGATTACAGTTGAATTTAACCGACGCGTTATCAGGCCATTTAGCTGCGATCTTCAACATGTCAATCAGGACCGGGGTGTTCCCAGAACGCCTAAAAACATCAGCTGTAATCCCGCTTTACAAAGGCAAGGGCGATAAGAACCTACCTGGAAACTATCGATCGATATCGCTGGTGTCATTCGTATCTAAGGTCTTTGAGAGACTTATTAAGAAGCAGCTCGAGGAATACCCAAACGCGACCAATTTTCTTTCTAAAAACCAATTTAATTTCAGTGAGTCGCGATCAGCAGAGTTGGCTCAAAACCATATCTGGTGGGAAATAGTCAAAGCTGCTGAAGACGGGAAAATGTGTCTCGGCGCATTCCTTGACGTAGCGAAGGCCTTTGACTGTCCTGACCACTCTATATTTCTTAAGATGCTGCGAGAAATGGGTTGCGCACCAGGTGTAACTGCCTCGTTTAAATCGTACCTAGGCGGACGTAAGCAGTTTGTGTCGGTGGGGGGCTTGAGCTCCACCCCTGGGACTGTCTCGATTGGGACTCCCCAGGGGTCGGTTCTTGGCCCCTTCATCTTCATAATCTACATAAATTTCGTCTTGCATGGCATTGAAAGGAAATAGAGTGTCGACTAGTGGTATATGCGGATTATAAAACTCTGCTGCTCCGCATCTCACCTGCTCATCTATCAAACGGTCAAGTTAATCTTAGGCATGTGGAAACCGGTATCGAAACGGCAATTTCATATTTTAAACGGTTTGGCCTTGTGGTGAATCCGACTAAGACGAAACTCGTCTTGTTTCACGCACCTCAGCGGGCATCGAGGCTGAAACTAGACACGGGTAAAATATCCCTTCAAGTGGGCGGTGCAGCTGTCCCTCTAAGTCGAGAAGTAAAATGTCTCGGTATCACGCTTCATGAGAGCATGAAATGGGAAAGTCACGTTCGGTCGAGCGTCAGGGTCTGCTGTGCTGTGGTGACATCGCTGGCCCGTCTGAGGAAAGCCAAGGTCTCCGGCATTGTTCTTGTCCTTGTATACAGGGCGCTAATGGAATCGATTTTCACTTACGGAATCACTACATGGGGCGCAACCTTCTCGGAAACCCTGCACTCGTTGCGAGTGATCCAGAACAATGCGGTGCGAGCCATTACTGGTCTGTCTCGTCGGGACGACGTGTCGCCATGGTACGGAAGACTCGGACTACTTAAATTCGATCAGCTGGCACGATTAAATTTAGCCGTGCTTGCCCATAAGGTGGTTAAAGGCAAACTACCTTCAAGGTTGCGATTTCGAATTCCAACGCACCCCCTTCAGGTCTCAGCGATATGAGGGCCAACTCAGGGTTCCCAGATGCAGGTTGACCTTCGGTTCCGGTCTGGCAGTCGTCGAGTGCGCTCACGCGGCGCGCAATTGTGACGGACTTTTGGCTACTTCCCGTGGGCTTTGGTGTGTGATAGTGCTTGAAGAGCTTCGCAAGGCGCGTTCGCCCACCTCAACGGCCTACAGCTAAGTGAATCTCTGTTGTTCTTTGGTTCTCTGTGGATTCCGCCGCCAGGCGTCGCCACCACTCCCAGGGTGTGGCAGTTTGCCCCGAAATCGCTCATAGAAGGGGCAGCGAAAAGCCTGAGGGTTGCCCGGCTGAAGGAAAAGGAACGCCTGCTGGCAGAACCCAGTCCAACGTCTACCGGCGCGCCGGAGCAATGCCATTGTTGCCAGGCCGACCAAAAAGCTAAAGTGGAATCGGGATGCCGCGGTTGAAACGCGGTCTACCGGCTGCCAGACAGACAACACAGACGCAGACGCGGCGCTCAGCAAGGCTGAGCTAGAAAGGTTTGTTACCAAAGGCGGCTCTATGGAAGGACGATTGCCACCGGCAGCATAACAAGGGACTGCCCCGTGCGGATCCTCATTGTCCGGGAGGCAAATCGCAGCGACGAGGCCATCTGGAACGTCATGGGTGCGCAGTTCAGCAAGCTGAGGACCGACGCAGCCCGAACCTTCACCAACAGGGTAGCAACACGCTGCATCGAGGAGAAGGGAGAGCAGGGAGAGGAGCCAGTGACCCGGTCCCTGGTCACCCTACGTCTTCCCAAGGACGAGGACGACGCAATAGGTGAGACGGAGAAGATCTTCGAGGCGCTGCAGGCGGCCGCCCAGCAGCGGTCGGCATCGGACACGGACCCCATTCCGTGCTACGTGACCGACCCTGTGAGGACACAGAGGCTTCTCGAGGTCTGCGCCCGCAAGGCCGACATCAACGATGCCCTTTACACGTCCAAGGCGACGCGGGAGAAGGCAAACCGCGAGAAGAGGGGAACCAATAAGGCGACGACAACAAGTAACCAACAGAATACAGCTCCGAAGCGTCCCGCGTGGAGCACCATCGTGCTGAGGAAGGGTGAGGGGACCCCCGGCGTCGACATAAGCGGCGTGCAGGAAAAAGTACGTCCTGATGCACACAACGTCACAGTGCAACGGCTTACCCAACTTAGAAACGGAGACGTGGTACTGAAGGTAGCGGAAAAGGAGGCCGGGGGAACCCGCTCCTTCCTAGAAGCCCTACAGACGGAGGGGGGAGCCTCAGCCAAGATAACGGCTGACGCGGCCGAGGTCAAAATGATCGTACGCAACCTCCCTACAGGCACTACAGCAGAAGACATCGGAAACGCGCTGACGGACGTCTCCGCAGCGGCCGGAAATTTCACCTTGGAGCCTCCGGTCGCGAGCGCCTATGGCCGCGTCTCGGCCATCGTAAGGTTCCGCTCCGGTGAAGCAGCGGCCTCCCTTGTGGCGGCGGGTCGTCTCCAGGTAGGCTGGAGCACCTACCCGATTAACCACTGGGTCTCGGTGCCCTGCTGCCTGCGGTGCCAACGCGTCGGACACTCGGCGCGGGACTGCACGTTCGACCCCCAGGTGCTACAACTGCAGCGGAGCGCACGCAGCCAACTCGACGGCATGCCCGACCTACCGGCAGAAGATCAAGGACTCCAACGATGGCGCTCCACGCTCCCGACTGGCGACAGCGAAAGCGGTGGCTCAGACCCCCATCCTGGTCGAGTCAGACACGGATGAGAACCACATGTCGGCCGCGGATGAGGAATCCGCTGCCGGAGGCTTTTCCAACGCTCTCCGCTCTGGAGACAAGCGAAGGCAAAAGAGGCGCCGGAGCCCCGGCAACTCACCCCTAAACCTGAACGTCAAGACTGCGGTTAAGACACAGAGGGTTGAGCACACCAGCCCCCCAAAGCATAATGCTTAAAGTCCTCCAGCTGAACTGTAACCGAAGCCGCGCGCCGCACTCCCTGCTCGAAGAAATCGCGACCAGACGCGGGGCGGACTTGCTCCTATTGAGCGAACCAAACCGCAATCCGGCGCGATCGAAAGACGCTTGGGTGACAGATGCGGATGCCGACACAGCCATCATCGGCTGCACCGGATTCATCACTAGACACGGAAGCGGGAAGGGATTCTCATGGGCGGAGGTGGGCAAGGCGGGCAGGTTTTACTCCTGCTACGCAAGCCCAAACGCCCCCATCGAGGAACTGGAGGCCTTTCTGAGCGAGCTGCGAAGCTCGATCAGGGGGGCCGTAAACCTCCCGGTGTACGGGTGCGGAGACTTTAACGCAGCTAGCACGGAGTGGGGTTCGACGGTGATCGACGGAAGGGGCCACAAACCCCTCGAGTGGATGGCCGAGCTGGACCTCACGACAGTGAACGACGGCGTTGAGCCGACATTCGTAGGGACGCGAGGTTCCTCTTTTGTCGATCTTACAATGGCTCAGACCACGCAAGCGACACGGATCAGCGGGTGGCAAGTGCTAACCAACGAGATCACTCTGTCGGCCCATCAAACGATCGAGTTTTACGTGGACGCACCCCTGCCACCCCGACCCCGCCCCCGGGATAAACTACGTTTTCAGGGGCGCGTTTCGACGATTGAGGCCATACGGACCGAGCTCGCTCGTTCAGGCGCCCCCGCTGACGCCGAGGGACTGCAGCGGCTTCTGGAGTCGGCCTGCGCAACTGCCAGGGTCCACCCAAAACGGCGCCACCAGGTGTCCCCGAAACACTGGTGGACGGAAGAGATCGCCGGAATGAGAAGAGACTGCCTCCGAGCCCGCCGCGAGGTCAAGACGCTACGTTCGCTAGTGTGGGATAACGATGACCGGATGGCGAGAGCTGTCGGGGAGCTCCGGAAGTGCCGTGCCTTGCTACGGCGAGAAATCGCCAAAAGTAGGGAACGCGCATGGAAAGAGTTCCTGAATAGCGTGGAACAAGACACATGGGGCAAGCCGTACAAGCTCGTTCGGGGGAAAATCAAGGGAAGATGCGAGACAACGTTAACTACCGACGAAAGGAAAGCAGCCCTCGAGCAACAATTCCCGGGGCAGCCCGAATTTGATGGAACCCCGTACGAGCGACCTCTGACTCCCGACGAGGAAGCACCCCCGGTAACACGCGCCGAGATCATCCTGGCTGCTGAGAGAATAAAACCTGGCAAGGCGAAGATGGGGTACCACCGGCGGCCACCGGGGTGCTCCTAAAGGAATTCTCTGACATGGTCGCCGAGGTGTTCACGGGGCTGATTCGGAGAGGAGCCTTCCCGACGTCGTGGAAACGCGCCGAGGTGGTGTTGCTGCCGAAAGGCAATGGGTCGTTCCGGCCCATCTGCTTACTAGGCACACTCGCGAAGGCCTGTAAAGCGGTTATCGAGGCACGGCTACGGCGGCACGCCGAGGAATTTGGACTCCTGTCGGATGGGCAGTTTGGCTTCCGAAAAAAACGGTCTGTCCTCTCTCCTATCCACAGGGTCCTGTCTAAGGCGGAAACTCTCCGGAAAGCAACGCGTAAAACCCGGGAACTGTATCTGGTCATACTACTCGACGTACATAACGCATTCAACTCCCTTCCATGGAAGGTGAATCTGCGAACGCTGAAAGCCAGGAGAGTCCCACAGTGCTTTACCAGGATGGTCTCGGATAACCTAAAGGAGAGGGACCTAACCAGCGCCGGGACAGAGCTAACCATGACGGCGGGGGTGCCACAGGGATCGATCCTTGGTCCACTGCTGCGGAATCTGGCGTACGACGGAGTTCTGCGGCTCAGAGACCACCCCCCGGAGTTGCCCTGCTGGCCTATGCAGACGACGTTGCGGTGACAGTCCAAGCGCGAAGTCCCGGCGAGCTGGAAACCAAGGCCAACCTGGCCCTGTGGGAAATTTCGCTGTGGATGAGGCAAAACGGGCTCGAACTCGCCCCGGCGAAGACGGAGGCCGCCCTCCTCGTCCGCAAAAAAGCCTGCCGCTACCTAGATATCCGACTTGATGGTACGGCGATAAAGACATCCAAAGTTGTACGATACCTTGGCATGCACCTGGACCGTGGACTGCGAGGGTCGTCTCATATACGGATCGCGGCGGCGAAAACTACGAAGGCTGTCGGACAGCTAGCTAGAATCATGCCTAACATCCGAGGACCCAAGGGGGGCAAACGCCGCCTGCTGGCGAGCGTCGGCGAATCAATCATGCTTTTTGGAGCACCGGTCTGGGCGGAATCTACGCTCCGGACCGAGTGCAATAGAAACGCGATGATGAAGGCCCAGCGCATACTTGCTCTCCGGACGGTCCAAGCCTACCGGGACGTTAACGGAGAGGCGGCGTGTGTCCTCGCAGGCACAGCACCGTGGGACCTCAAACAGTACCTGGCCAGGTTTAAGGATATTGCTGAAAGCTGTACACTGTGCCCCGCCTGCGACGTGGACTCCCCACTGCACACCCTGCTACTATGCAGTGCGCTGCAGGACGTCTGAGCGGAGCAGATGGATCAACAACTAGCCCGAGAGCTCGGCGCACACGGAATGAGAGGCTTCGTCAGGTATATCTGCGCGTCGGAGGAACACTGGCACAAAGGAGCCCAGCTTGCGAAAGAGCTGCTGAAACGCAAGGACCACCTGGAGCGGGCAAGGATCGCCCGGCTGGCCGCCACGGCGACCCAGCAAACCTGAGGACTAACCGCGGGATAAGATATGCAAGATTTACCTTTAACCTCAGGTTATAAAAAACAAAATAAAAAACAAAAAAAACATGCAGGTTGGCCTTAAGGCAGCATTCTCTAGCCTGCATGCTGCCAAAAGTATGGAACGAGCTCTCGCAGGACCTCCGAAATACGGAGCGGGTCGGCGTTTTTAGAAGACGTTTAACGAAGGAACTAAATGCTGAAAAGAATTGTTCTTAGTTTTTAAATCAGTAAAATGTCGACATTGTGCAAGATTAGATTATATAGGTTTGTGTGTGTGTATAATATTGTGATTACACTTGACAGATGCAGGTGAACCAACGATAGGTATTTTTTTATGAAATATGATTTTGACATAAATTGTGACAGATTGCCTGTAAAAGAGCATGTCAATAAAACAATCTGATGATGATGATGATCTATCTTTCGGCGAGGGCTTCTTGTGCCGCATGCATCTCTCGATGCTCCAACGCATCCAACGCTCGAGACGGATGCCAATCTCTCGCACTTAGTCCAGCTTTATGTCATCGTCCTTCATTAACAGCCGCTCTCGCAGTCTCGGGTTCGACGTCCCTGTCGTCACTTGCGTGTCACCTGTGTTAGCTCGGAATCTACCCCTACATTTGTGCAATTTCTTCCCAGCTCAATGGTTTTACCTCTTCGGTAATCGTGACAACATATCAGGAATATGGTTAGACGCTCCCGTGCGGTATTCTATGGAAAAATTATAGAATTTTTTCTATAATTTTTTTATTATTTCTAAAAGGTTTCCACAATTACGTCGTACTCCGTGTTAAATATTGCTAGTGGTTTCGCTTGTATTATACTTCGTTTCATCTCTTCAAAGGCTTCCCGCTGTTCATGTTCCCATACAAATTTTGACTCATTTTTTAACAATCGTCTTAACGGCTCCGTCATTTCGGAAAATCGCGGAACACATCTCATATAAAAACTCGCTGCCCCCAACACTGATCTCACTTGTACTGCATTCTTTGGTTCCGCTAGTTCACTGATTGCCTTGATATTATCCATACATGGTGTAACCCCATCCCGACTTATGCTGAACCCCACAAAATCCACTTTTTCCACTCCAATAACTCACTTTGAATTCAATGTTATTCCCGACTCCGATATCTTGCGTAATACCTCATTAGGTCTACCATCATGTTGTTCTCTAGATTATTCATAAATTAGAATATCGTCTAAGTACACCAGTACTCCTTCCAGTCCTTCCAGCATGTCCTTCATCATTTTCTAAAACGCTGCTGGTGCCGATGCCAACCCAAAGCACACCCGTTTATAGCGGAACAATCCCCACGGCGTAATAAATGCCGCCAGATCTCTCGATTCCTCCGCTAGCTCAACCTGATGATACGCTGACATCACATCCAGCTTAGAAAACCACTTCGCTCCCTTTAATTCTGCTAATAAGTCATCTAAATGCGGTAACGGGAACACCTGGGGTATTATAGCCTCGTTCACCTGCCGTAAAACTACGCACACTCTTACTCCACCTCCTTTCTTTGCCACTACCACCATAGCTGATATCCACTCCGATGCCTTTATTGGTTCAATCACCCCCATTTCCATTTGTCGATAGATTTCTTTCTTAACTGCATCCACTATTGCTAACGGAAGTCGTCTCAATTTTTGCTGAGTTGGCCTAACCCCTTGTTTCACTTTCACACGATGCCTATACCCCCTTACTAACCCCAGTTGTCCTGAAAACAATTCTCTATATTCCTCCACTGTCCCCGACTTGTCCACTGACGCTACCAACTTTCCATCTACTGCACACTTCCGGCCTTTACAATCCACACACATTCCTAACTTAGCTAAGGCGTCACGTTTTAATACTGATTTCCCCCACTGTACCACGAATACCACCATTTGCCACAGATTTCTTTCCTAATTGAATTGTATATTCCACTACTCCTAATACATCGATCGCTTCTCCACTATATGTCTTAAGTACCACTTCCGTTTCATCCACCTTCCGCACTTTCCCACGTAATACTCCACTTACATCCTTCCAATTCACTAATGTCACCGCACTCTCCGTATCCACTAAAAATGTTACCTTATGCTTATCTACTCGTGCATGTAAACTAATTTCCGAGCTAACACACAGGGTATAGATTTGCCCACTTTTATTCGGCTGACTGCGTAGAGCGACAGTATTTGTGATACCGCGGACCAAAAAGAAACTTAGGTCTCATTCCCTATTGTGTCGGCTGCCGCATGTTTGGAGCGCTCTACCAGGACGCATACGATCTCTCTCCTCTGTGAGTATATTTGTGCGGGAAGTGAAAAAGTATCTTGCTACCGGCTCTGGTATAACAGACCGGTGAGGGTATTAGCAGGCGTTGTGAAGTGAAGAGCTGTGGAGATGGAAATTGATTCATGAGTTATAGGAGCGGCACCATACAAAGGGTCGGCAATACTATTGTGACGAGCGTATTTCCTTGCTACAATGTTGAATCACACCGATGAACTGATCACCGTTTACTGTGTACACACCTGTATATATAACCATGTGACTGTGTAAATCACTCTATTTTATGAAATGTCATTTTTTTTTTCGAAAACTTAAGCATTTGTAATGCAGTTTCGCAAATAAACCACGTTCTGAATCTGAATCTGACTAGCCTGCTCTTCCTCCAGCCATGCCCCGGCTCGCGCTCCGTCCTCCTCCCTCTCTACTGTGCATACCGTCCGCGTGCTTCCTGCCGCTCCACACATTCTCTCGAAATGGCCGGTTCGATGGCACTTGAAACACGTCGCTTTCCTGGCCGGGCACATAAAGTACCCGGCCAGGTGCGTATCACTTCCACAAGCCGTGCACGGCTTCCACCCACCTCCGCTGCTGCTGCTGCCGCGGCTGCTAGCCCTGGTCGGCTGTGTGGCAGTGGCCGGCTGCCGCCGTCGCGTCACCGCTGCCACCACGCGGTCTCGCTCTAACATCTTCACCTCCGCCATGTTACACTCGAGACGGACGCCAATCTCTCGCACTTGGCCTAGCTTTATGTCGTCGTCCTCCATTAACAGCCGCTCTCGCAGTCTCGGGTTCGACGTCCCTGTCGTCACTTGCGTCTTTATGGCCTCACCCCCGAGAACAGCTTGAATTTACACTTTGCCGCCATTCGTGTCAGTTCGGCTGCCAGACAGACAACACAGACGCAGACGCGGCGCTCAGCAAGGCCGAGCTAGAAAGGTTTGTTACCAAAGGCGGCTCTATGGAAGGACGATTGCCACCGGCAGCATAACAAGGGACTGCCCCGTGCGGATCCTCATTGTCCGGGAGGCAAATCGCAGCGACGAGGCCATCTGGAACGTCATGGGTGCGCAGTTCAGCAAGCTGAGGACCGACGCAGCCCGAACCTTCACCAACAGGGTAGCAACACGCTGCATCGAGGAGAAGGGAGAGCAGGGAGAGGAGCCAGTGACCCGGTCCCTGGTCACCCTACGTCTTCCCAAGGACGAGGACGACGCGATAGGTGAGACGGAGAAGATCTTCGAGGCGCTGCAGGCGGCCGCCCAGCAGCGGTCGGCATCGGACACGGACCCCATTCCGTGCTACGTGACCGACCCTGTGAGGACACAGAGGCTTCTCGAGGTCTGCGCCCGCAAGGCCGACATCAAGGATGCCCTTTACACGTCCAAGGCGACGCGGGAGAAGGCAAACCGCGAGAAGAGGGGAACCAATAAGGCGACGACAACAAGTAACCAACAGAATACAGCTCCGAAGCGTCCCGCGTGGAGCACCATCGTGCTGAGGAAGGGAGAGGGGACCCCCGGCGTCGACATAAGCGGCGTGCAGGAAAAAGTACGTCCTGATGCACACAACGTCACAGTGCAACGGCTTACCCAACTTAGAAACGGAGACGTGGTACTGAAGGTAGCGGAAAAGGAGGCCGGGGGAACCCGCTCCTTCCTAGAAGCCCTACAGACGGAGGGGGGAGCCTCAGCCAAGATAACGGCTGACGCGGCCGAGGTCAAAATGATCGTACGCAACCTCCCTACAGGCACTACAGCAGAAGACATCGGAAACGCGCTGACGGACGTCTCCGCAGCGGCCGGAAATTTCACCTTGGAGCCTCCGGTCGCGAGCGCCTATGGCCGCGTCTCGGCCATCGTAAGGTTCCGCTCCGGTGAAGCAGCGGCCTCCCTTGTGGCGGCCGGTCGTCTCCAGGTAGGCTGGAGCACCTACCCGATTAACCACTGGGTCTCGGTGCCCTGCTGCCTGCGGTGCCAACGCGTCGGACACTCGGCGCGGGACTGCACGTTCGACCCCCAGGTGCTACAACTGCAGCGGAGCGCACGCAGCCAACTCGACGGCATGCCCGACCTACCGGCAGAAGATCAAGGACTCCAACGATGGCGCTCCACGCTCCCGACTGGCGACAGCGAAAGCGGTGGCTCAGACCCCCATCCTGGTCGAGTCAGACACGGATGAGAACCACATGTCGGCCGCGGATGAGGAATCCGCTGCCGGAGGCTTTTCCAACGCTCTCCGCTCTGGAGACAAGCGAAGGCAAAAGAGGCGCCGGAGCCCCGGCAACTCACCCCTAAACCTGAACGTCAAGACTGCGGTTAAGACCCAGAGGGTTGAGCACACCAGCCCCCCAAAGCATAATGCTTAAAGTCCTCCAGCTGAACTGTAACCGAAGCCGCGCGCCGCACTCCCTGCTCGAAGAAATCGCGACCAGACGCGGGGCGGACTTGCTCCTATTGAGCGAACCAAACCGCAATCCGGCGCGATCGAAAGACGCTTGGGTGACAGATGCGGATGCCGACACAGCCATCATCGGCTGCACCGGATTCATCACTAGACACGGAAGCGGGAAGGGATTCTCATGGGCGGAGGTGGGCAAGGCGGGCAGGTTTTACTCCTGCTACGCAAGCCCAAACGCCCCCATCGAGGAACTGGAGGCCTTTCTGAGCGAGCTGCGAAGCTCGATCAGGGGGGCCGTAAACCTCCCGGTGTACGGGTGCGAAGACTTTAACGCAGCTAGCATGGAGTGGGGTTCGACGGTGATCGACGGAAGGGGCCACAAACCCCTCGAGTGGATGGCCGAGCTGGACCTCACGACAGTGAACGACGGCGTTGAGCCGACATTCGTAGGGACGCGAGGTTCCTCTTTTGTCGATCTTACAATGGCTCAGACCACGCAAGCGACACGGATCAGCGGGTGGCAAGTGCTAACCAACGAGATCACTCTGTCGGCCCATCAAACGATCGAGTTTTACGTGGACGCACCCCTGCCACCCCGACCCCGCCCCCGGGATAAACTACGTTTTCAGGGGCGCGTTTCGACGATTGAGGCCATACGGACCGAGCTCGCTCGTTCAGGCGCCCCCGCTGACGCCGAGGGACTGCAGCGGCTTCTGGAGTCGGCCTGCGCAACTGCCAGGGTCCACCCAAAACGGCGCCACCAGGTGTCCCCGAAACACTGGTGGACGGAAGAGATCGCCGGAATGAGAAGAGACTGCCTCCGAGCCCGCCGCGAGGTCAAGACGCTACGTTCGCTAGTGTGGGATAACGATGACCGGATGGCGAGAGCTGTCAGGGAGCTCCGGAAGTGCCGTGCCTTGCTACGGCGAGAAATCGCCAAAAGTAGGGAACGCGCATGGAAAGAGTTCCTGAATAGCGTGGAACAAGACACATGGGGCAAGCCGTACAAGCTCGTTCGGGGGAAAATCAAGGGAAGATGCGAGACAACGTTAACTACCGACGAAAGGAAAGCAGCCCTCAAGCAACAATTCCCGGGGCAGCCCGAATTTGATGGAACCCCGTACGAGCGACCTCTGACTCCCGACGAGGAAGCACCCCCGGTAACACGCGCCGAGATCATCCTGGCTGCTGAGAGAATAAAACCTGGCAAGGCGAAGATGGGGTACCACCGGCGGCCACCGGGGTGCTCCTAAAGGAATTCTCTGACATGGTCGCCGAGGTGTTCACGGGGCTGATTCGGAGAGGAGCCTTCCCGACGTCGTGGAAATGCGCCGAGGTGGTGTTGCTGCCGAAAGGCAATGGGTCGTTCCGGCCCATCTGCTTACTAGGCACACTCGCGAAGGCCTGTAAAGCGGTTATCGAGGCACGGCTACGGCGGCACGCCGAGGAATTTGGACTCCTGTCGGATGGGCAGTTTGGCTTCCGAAAAAAACGGTCTGTCCTCTCTCCTATCCACAGGGTCCTGTCTAAGACGGAAACTCTCCGGAAAGCAACGCGTAAAACCCGGGAACTGTATCTGGTCATACTACTCGACGTACATAACGCATTCAACTCCCTTCCATGGAAGGTGAATCTGCGAACGCTGAAAGCCAGGAGAGTCCCACAGTGCTTTACCAGGATGGTCTCGGATAACCTAAAGGAGAGGGACCTAACCAGCGCCGGGACAGAGCTAACCATGACGGCGGGGGTGCCACAGGGATCGATCCTTGGTCCACTGCTGCGGAATCTGGCGTACGACGGAGTTCTGCGGCTCAGAGACCACCCCCCGGAGTTGCCCTGCTGGCCTATGCAGACGACGTTGCGGTGACAGTCCAAGCGCGAAGTCCCGGCGAGCTGGAAACCATGGCCAACCTGGCCCTGTGGGAAATTTCGCTGTGGATGAGGCAAAACGGGCTCGAACTCGCCCCGGCGAAGACGGAGGCCGCCCTCCTCGTCCGCAAAAAAGCCTGCCGCTACCTAGATATCCGACTTGATGGTACGGCGATAAAGACATCCAAAGTTGTACGATACCTTGGCATGCACCTGGACCGTGGACTGCGAGGGTCGTCTCATATACGGATCGCGGCGGCGAAAACTACGAAGGCTGTCGGACAGCTAGCTAGGATCATGCCTAACATCCGAGGACCCAAGGGGGGCAAACGCCGCCTGCTGGCGAGCGTCGGCGAATCAATCATGCTTTTTGGAGCACCGGTCTGGGCGGAATCTACGCTCCGGACCGAGTGCAATAGAAACGCGATGATGAAGGCCCAGCGCATACTTGCTCTCCGGACGGTCCAAGCCTACCGGGACGTTAACGGAGAGGCGGCGTGTGTCCTCGCAGGCACAGCACCGTGGGACCTCAAACAGTACCTGGCCAGGTTTAAGGATATTGCTGAAAGCTGTACACTGTGCCCCGCCTGCGACGTGGACTCCCCACTGCACACCCTGCTACTATGCAGTGCGCTGCAGGACGTCTGAGCGGAGCAGATGGATCAACAACTAGCCCGAGAGCTCGGCGCACACGGAATGAGAGGCTTCGTCAGGTATATCTGCGCGTCGGAGGAACACTGGCACAAAGGAGCCCAGCTTGCGAAAGAGCTGCTGAAACGCAAGGACCACCTGGAGCGGGCAAGGATCGCCCGGCTGGCCGCCACGGCGACCCAGCAAACCTGAGGACTAACCGCGGGATAAGATATGCAAGCTTTACCTTTAACCTCAGGTTATAAAAAACAAAATAAAAAACAAAAAAAACATGCAGGTTGGCCTTAAGGCAGCATTCTCTAGCCTGCATGCTGCCAAAAGTATGGAACGAGCTCTCGCAGGACCTCCGAAATACGGAGCGGGTCGGCGTTTTTAGAAGACGTTTAACGAAGGAACTAAATGCTGAAAAGAATTGTTCTTAGTTTTTAAATCAGTAAAATGTCGACATTGTGCAAGATTAGATTATATAGGTTTGTGTGTGTGTATAATATTGTGATTACACTTGACAGATGCAGGTGAACCAACGATAAGTATTTTTTATGAAATATGATTTTGACATAAATTGTGACAGATTGCCTGTAAAACAGCATGTCAATAAAACAATCTGATGATGATGATGATCTATCTTTCGGCGAGGGCTTCTTGTGCCGCATGCATCTCTCGATGCTCCAACGCATCCAACGCTCGAGACGGATGCCAATCTCTCGCACTTAGTCCAGCTTTATGTCATCGTCCTTCATTAACAGCCGCTCTCGCAGTCTCGGGTTCGACGTCCCTGTCGTCACTTGCGTGTCACCTGTGTTAGCTCGGAATCTACCCCTACATTTGTGCAATTTCTTCCCAGCTCAATGGTTTTACCTCTTCGGTAATCGTGACAACATATCCGGAATATGGTTAGACGCTCCCGTGCGGTATTCTATGGAAAAATTATAGAATTTTTTCTATAATTTTTTATTATTTCTAAAAGGTTTCCACAATTACGTCGTACTCCGTGTTAAATATTGCTAGTGGTTTCGCTTGTATTATACTTCGTTTCATCTCTTCAAAGGCTTCCCGCTGTTCATGTTCCCATACAAATTTTGACTCATTTTTTAACAATCGTCTTAACGGCTCCGTCATTTCGGAAAATCGCGGAACACATCTCATATAAAAACTCGCTGCCCCCAACACTGATCTCACTTGTACTGCATTCTTTGGTTCCGCTAGTTCACTGATTGCCTTGATATTATCCATACATGGTGTAACCCCATCCCGACTTATGCTGAACCCCACAAAATCCACTTTTTCCACTCCAATAACTCACTTTGAATTCAATGTTATTCCCGACTCCGATATCTTGCGTAATACCTCATTAGGTCTACCATCATGTTGTTCTCTAGATTATTCATAAATTAGAATATCGTCTAAGTACACCAGTACTCCTTCCAGTCCTTCCAGCATGTCCTTCATCATTTTCTAAAACGCTGCTGGTGCCGATGCCAACCCAAAGCACACCCGTTTATAGCGGAACAATCCCCACGGCGTAATAAATGCCGCCAGATCTCTCGATTCCTCCGCTAGCTCAACCTGATGATACGCTGACATCACATCCAGCTTAGAAAACCACTTCGCTCCCTTTAATTCTGCTAATAAGTCATCTAAATGCGGTAACGGGAACACCTGGGGTATTATAGCCTCGTTCACCTGCCGTAAAACTACGCACACTCTTACTCCACCTCCTTTCTTTGCCACTACCACCATAGCTGATATCCACTCCGATGCCTTTATTGGTTCAATCACCCCCATTTCCATTTGTCGATAGATTTCTTTCTTAATTGCATCCACTATTGCTAACGGAAGTCGTCTCAATTTTTGCTGAGTTGGCCTAACCCCTTGTTTCACTTTCACACGATGCCTATACCCCCTTACTAACCCCAGTTGTCCTGAAAACAATTCTCTATATTCCTCCACTGTCCCCGACTTGTCCACTGACGCTACCAACTTTCCATCTACTGCACACTTCCGGCCTTTACAATCCACACACATTCCTAACTTAGCTAAGGCGTCACGTTTTAATACTGATTTCCCCCACTGTACCACGAATACCACCATTTGCCACAGATTTCTTTCCTAATTGAATTGTATATTCCACTACTCCTAATACATCGATCGCTTCTCCACTATATGTCTTAAGTACCACTTCCGTTTCATCCACCTTCCGCACTTTCCCACGTAATACTCCACTTACATCCTTCCAATTCACTAATGTCACCGCACTCTCCGTATCCACTAAAAATGTTACCTTATGCTTATCTACTCGTGCATGTAAACTAATTTCCGAGCTGACACACAGGGTATAGATTTGCCCACTTTTATTCGGCTGACTGCGTAGAGCGACAGTATTTGTGATACCGCGGACCAAAAAGAAACTTAGGTCTCATTCCCTATTGTGTCGGCTGCCGCATGTTTGGAGCGCTCTACCAGGACGCATACGATCTCTCTCCTCTGTGAGTATATTTGTGCGGGAAGTGAAAAAGTATCTTGCTACCGGCTCTGGTATAACAGATCGGTGAGGGTATTAGCAGGCGTTGTGAAGTGAAGAGCTGTGGAGATGGAAATTGATTCATGAGTTATAGGAGCGGCACCATACAAAGGGTCGGCAATACTATTGTGACGAGCGTATTTCCTTGCTACAATGTTGAATCACACCGATGAACTGATCACCGTTTACTGTGTACACACCTGTATATATAACCATGTGACTGTGTAAATCACTCTATTTTATGAAATGTCATTTTTTTTTCGAAAACTTAAGCATTTGTAATGCAGTTTCGCGAATAAACCACGTTCTGAATCTGAATCTGACTAGCCTGCTCTTCCTCCAGCCATGCCCCGGCTCGCGCTCCGTCCTCCTCCCTCTCTACTGTGCATACCGTCCGCGTGCTTCCTGCCGCTCCACACATTCTCTCGAAATGGCCGGTTCGATGGCACTTGAAACACGTCGCTTTCCTGGCCGGGCACATAAAGTACCCGGCCAGGTGCGTATCACTTCCACAAGCCGTGCACGGCTTCCACCCACCTCCGCTGCTGCTGCTGCCGCGGCTGCTAGCCCTGGTCGGCTGTGTGGCAGTGGCCGGCTGCCGCCGTCGCGTCACCGCTGCCACCACGCGGTCTCGCTCTAACATCTTCGCCTCCGCCATGTTACACTCGAGACGGACGCCAATCTCTCGCACTTGGTCTAGCTTTATGTCGTCGTCCTCCATTAACAGCCGCTCTCGCAGT
This sequence comes from Dermanyssus gallinae, assembly GCA_003439945.1. Lineage (NCBI taxonomy): Eukaryota > Metazoa > Arthropoda > Arachnida > Mesostigmata > Dermanyssidae > Dermanyssus > Dermanyssus gallinae. The sequence goes on from QVRM01000729.1 coordinate 126,404, forward strand.
CTCGGGTTCGACGTCCCTGTCGTCACTTGCGTCTTTATGGCCTCATCCCCGAGAACAGCTTGAATTTACACTTTGCCGCCATTCGTGTCAGTTCGGCTATGTACTCCTCTAAGGGCTCCCCTGGCCGCTGCCGCCGCCTATGGAACTCGTCCCGGGCCGCCGCCAGCCCCTTCCGCTGCGCGAACCGCTCCACCAGCCGCGCCTTCATCTCTTCATACGCGTCTCCCTCCACGTTGGCCGGCACCGGCCTATCCTTGATGAGTCTATACTGCCTCATCCCCTCGAATTCAAGCGCGTTTTTGAGGAGTGCGCACATCTTCTTTGCGTCGAGCTCCTCCGCGTTTGGGTGCGCCTCCACGTACGCATCAAATGCCTCGAACCAATCTTCTACGGGCGCCGCTGGTGGTCCGGCCACCGGCATAAATTGCTGCATTGGTCCGTACGACGTCATTTCTCTGTTTGTGCGTTTCCTCACACACCACTCCGACCGCGCCTCGTCTGCTTCGCCACCGCCGCTCGTCGTCACCACCAATCGCCGTTCGACGTCACCACCAACCACCGCTCGGTCGCTCGCTGCAACCACTGCTCCGTGCGCTGTCCTTACCGCCGCTATTAACCGACTGACCGCCAGGTTCAGTCACAGTCAACTATTAGATACCATAGGAAAACTCTTTGAAAACATTATACAGACACGACTGACGGAGGCGGTCGAGGCCACAGGAGCCCTGTTGCCCCAACAACACGGCTTCAGGAAGGGTCACTCTGCATTAGACCCAATCGAGGAGCTTATAACTACAGGGGTCAGAAGACCGTGGCGACCCTAAAGACCCGAGAATACGTCCTTCTGATTCTACTTGACGTCAGAAATGCTTTCAAAAGCGCCAGATGGGTGACCATCATGGACAGCATGAAGCGGCGGAACATACCACCGTATCTCACGCGCATCATAGCGACCTGCCTGAGCGGCCGCCGTCTCTACACCAACCATGGAAGCGTCGACGTCACCGCGGGGGTACCGCAGGAGTCCATACTTGGACCGACATTGTGGAACCTGGTGTACGACGATGTCCTGCGTCTTAAGGACATCTCTGAAGGGGTCGAAATGCTAGCGTACGCGGACGACCTAGCCATGGTAGTGAAGTCCAAACACGAGGCAACGCTAGAGGCCATAGCGAATGACGCTATGGACCGCGTGTCACGGTGGATGTCGCAAACTGGCTCCTGAGAAAACAGAGGCCATATACCTGACGGGCAGAAAACGGAATACGGCTAACATTAGAAGCCCACCCGGTCACAATGGCCAAGAAGGCCAAATATTTGGGAGTAACTCTAGACACTGGCATGACTGGGAAAGCCCATATTGCTGCTATCTCGACCAAAGTCCACGCAATAGCCGGAGCGCTCGCAAGGATTCTTCCAAGATCGGGGGGCGCAGATCAAGAGAAGAGAGCTCTACTGGCCACCGCCGCGGAGTCCACGGCGTTCTACGCGGCCCCGGTATGGGCGGACATGGCCCTTCGTACCACAAGAAATAGACTGCCGTTGCGAACAGCCCAACGCGCGGTAGCACTGCGGGCCAGCAGAGCGTACAGAACGGTCAGCACAGAAACAGTGCTAGTCATGGCCCGGATGATTCCCTGGGACATCACCGCGGGACAACGAAGCGTCACACGGTTGGAAGGACACCTGGACTACGATACAGCCAAGGCGGCAGCAATGAGGGAATGGAAAGAGGAATGGGAAAGACTATCCACGAGAGCGGAATGGACCCGCAGCCTCATAGAAGACCTCGACAAATAGTACAACGGTCCGGGACAGGGTCCCCTGTCATACTACGCCACGCAGGCGGTGACGGGTCATGGACAATACCAGACATACATGCTAGGGATCGGGAAATCTCTCACGGACATATGCACGCTATGCGCCGAGGGAGTGCCGGATGATGTCGATCACACAATCGCACATTGTCCGGGGCTCTCCGCGGCGACAAGGGCCACATCATACCGGCTCTCGGGCGCCGAGACGGGCTCTTCCTTCCCACTTCCTGAACCACATGATGAGGGAAAAGACCCGAAAAGAAGAGAAGGCGGAACAGCGCAAATAACAACCACGGCTCCCCAGGGCTCTCAGGCCAGAACCAGCAGGTAGAGCAGACGACTACCTCTCCTCGGCCTCGAAAAACTGGGGAACAGTACCGAGCCCTGGGGTGGAAAGTGATGAGTAGGTTGTTAGTAGGTAACCTCAACAACAACGAGGAGCCCCACACTACCTAAGCCTACCATCTGCGCTGGGTATGCGTAAAGCATTTTTCCCCGAGCCTCAAAAAAAATCACAGTCGACTGCGCCAATGTAGTATCTACGTAGTGGCAATAAGGACACTCACCGTTCGGGTAACCGGCTCAATCCGCGCCTACAACAAAAGGCTCTCTGGTTTATTTCAAATCAATTTATAGGCATTCATTGCGCCACCTGGTGGCAGGTAATCCCTCATCTCGGGCGGTGCGCTTCCATCGATCATTATCATGATAGATCATCATACTCATCCATCTATCTCATACACTACACTTGGGAAAAGAGCAAGATTATTACCAGTGCACGACTACCTCGCGGCCACTATTGTAGAAAAACCGGCGATCCGAACGAATCCGGCACTGGGCGAGACGGGTGAGAACGTTCCTCATCCTACGCCTCAGTGGTCCGTGAGATTGTTGCCCCCAGTTCGGATGGAACGTCTGATAAGACTATACTGCTCGCCCCACTGACGGCATTGAAACCCACGAATCGCCGACGCCGAATGCGCCCGCGCCAGGTAGAACACCGCCAAGCGCCTGGCACTACCTGGATGAACTTGTCGCCATCGAGGGCGAGTTCTACTCGAAAGGCAGACTCCCTCGCAGGGCTCACCAGCGCTGCAAAAATGCTGAGCGGCCTTGACCCTCTAGCAGCCAGCGCGCTCTGCAATCTTGCCAATCTTCTCGGTCTAGTTATCAGGCTGTTATCGGCCTTCGAAGTGAAGAAGTCTGCCGGTCTAAAACACCATGCCTCAAGACGCCTCCGAAAATAAGGCCGGTCCGAGCCACTCGGACGACCCCCCGCAGGAGGACCACCTATTCAGCCTCGGGTCGGGTCTGGCCCCCGCTCCCTTCTACAACAGGGATGCCTGCACGCATTGCCAAAAGAGCTTTACAAGCAGAGGAATTAAACGACACATGACGGCAGCACACTCGGACATCGAACCCTCACTCGCACCCCGCGTCAGCAATCCCGTCGACGACATCGATGGCACCAACCTGCGCGACAAACTTGCCGACTTGATACCATCCCTAAAAGCGCCCGGCCCGCAGTTGCCGTGGCGCTGACCACAACACTTTCTCTAGTGCATCAGAACAATGTGGCGTCTGCCGCCATTCGCCTGGAACTCGCAGGTAGGATTGAGAACCTTCACTCTCGTCTAACCCGGCTAAACCTGCTCGGTCCCCACACTGCGTATCACCTATTAACATCATCTCTGGGTTCAGCAAGAATCGTCCATATCCTCCGCAGCACGGACGTCGGAGCAAACTTGGATCTGCTGTGGGAGTTGGACAAAAGCCTAAGGACCAGCCTTAGCGACCTCCTTAAATTAAACATGGCCTACAACAACTCACGATCACCGACACGCTCGCCCCCTCGAACCTGGAGTCCAGCGCATCTGCCGCTGGCTCCACGGCACGCAAGGCTGAACGTCTTAAGAGCAACAAATATGCCCAGATCGCCAACGAGTTTATTTTCGTGCCGCTAGTGTTTGAGACACTTGGGGGGCCTGGTCTTGAGGCATGGTCGCTCCTACAGAAGATTGGCAAACAAATCGAACAGGGGACAAAAGAGCGTTTGATTTTCTACTTCAGCGACTATCTCTGGCGGTTCAGCGCGGCAATGCGGCAGCAATTATGGGCACAATGAGGGACTCGAGGACAAGCTCAACTGGTAAAACCCCTCACAAACCCAAGTGTAGTTAGTTATTCACATTTTCCTGTAACCATAACATTAAATAATAAATGAAGTCTAATGCCTCTAACTAATGCCTCCGTTGTTCATGAACGATTCGAAACGCAGGGCGTACTAATGAGAGGTGAACCCCCTTCAGCCGGGACAGGATGTATGTCTGGGACGCCACAGTTACCGACTCATTAGCACCTTCAATGGTCGGTGGCGGGGCGGCCTCAGCAGGGAACGCTGTTGAAGTGGTTCCAACCCACTCTTCACGAGATGGAGTAATATTTCCCGTGCACACGTTCCCAGGTGACAATTGTTCCACGTAAATTCTTAATTAAAAAGAAAACTATATATATATATATATATATATATATATATATATATAGCGCTTCGTCCACTCGCGTACACATACATGCAGACCCATTCATCGATTTATTCGGTTAGGTTGGTGATCATTTAGGCGAGTACGATGATTTATCTAGGTCGAAACTTTGATAGCTATATACATTTTATTTTGACCATTTATGTAGGCGGAAAGTATGATAGCTATATAAACGGGACCTGGCCATGACAACCAGGATTAATAATAGACTGACAGTAGCAAGTTCGAGCCCCGGTCTTGCTGGTTGTTCTTGTTGGGCGTGGTTGTCATTGCCCTGCTGCTGCTACATACCCCTGCTGGAAAAAGCCTACATGACTCCATTAACGAGAACGCGATGACGATAAATGCATTCGATAGATGCTGTCGTGTCAAACATGTGGCTGTCGGAGCGTAGAAAAGTGATATTGATATTGTTTTACAAAACCTGTACCTAGTATTGTTAGTCAATATCAAACAATGTAACGTGTCGGCCTATTTGCACCTGAAACTTTTCATATTGCTGAACTTTCTCTGCATAAAAGCATCTATTAGGTCGTATCCGTGAACACGGTAGCGAGTGACAGTGTTCACGGATTTCATCATCTACTATGCCGGTCTGCTGGGTTTCATGAACCCAAGGACGACTGCAAATGCCGTCGCTGTGGCGGTCCATGTATGTTCCTATATCACCTACCTGATCGTACGGAATCCGTGTCGCTTTCTCAGCTTCAGCGAGAATGCTCATAATTCATTTTCATCATGTTTGTTATGTATATCATGTTCGTATTTACATACCCAAACAAGGTGCATTTTAAATAAATAAATTAGGTGGTATCAGCTAGCGTTGGCCGATAAGGCCTGCTCCCGGCAACGCGGGTCGACATGTCGTTTCGACCATTCAAGACTAGCATTGACTACTTTGGGCCAATATTAATAAGGAATAGAAAGAAGGTGAAAAGAAGATCGGGGTCGCAATATTCACATGCGCCGCCATCAGAGCAGTTCATTTGGAAGTAGTCGAAGACCTCACGGCGGAGGCCTATCCGTCAGCACTCAAGAGGTTCGTGGCGCAGAGAGGAATGCGAGCAACGTTCGTGTCCGACAACGCGCTGACGTTCCAGAAAGCGAGCCGATGCGTCGTAGCGCTGTCAAAAGCGTAAGCGCAGCGAGCAGGTTCAGGAGTACCTCAGCCAGGGGGGAGTCATGTGGGACTTCAACTTCCCACGGACCCCTGGTGTGGTGGTTTTTATGAACGACCTATCGGCATCGTGAAAAACTGCTTAAGGAAGACAATCAAAGAAACCAAATTGAAGCTAATCAACTTCATAACGATCCTCCATGAAGTCACGGCAATCATCAATCAGTGCTCTATAACAAAGCTGCCGGACACCGCGGAGAGCCACGGGCCAGTTCCTGGCACCTCGAGTGCCGCTTGCGTTCCCGGCGGAGAGGTTAATATCGCTGGGTGACCGTCCTGGATGCCTCGACGGAATCTGGAAGTGGCAGGAGGCTATCCTAAACGCGTTTTGGAAGCGATGGCTCGTCGCGTATCTGCTGATCCTGAAAACGGCCCTGCGGCGGCGGGGAGGCGCGAGTGTCGAACTACTCGCCGCAGGCGACGTCGTAGTGTTGCAGGAGGAGGAAGTGCCACGGGAGTTCTGGCGCTTAGGGCGTGTGGATGAGCCGCTGACGAGCAAGGACGGCGTGAAGCCTGCCTACAGGGTGAACCTCGGTGGGCCGCAACGTCAAGATAGCTGGACGCCTGTTGGCAAAATTGATTTGAGCCAAAGTATTATTTCGTAGGGCCGACCACATAATACATGTTAAACACAGTCAATTGAACTTAGTCATTTTTGAGGGGGCTACCGCCAGCCTCAGAATGGGGAGGAATGTTGCATGTAGTGAGACCGAGGGTAGAATCACGCTCTACTACCACAATGCCGGTCGTCAGCTGTATAAAAGGGATGCGCGCCATTTCCACTACTTTTGTTATCTCGAGCGTTCGGCGTAACGTCTGCTCAACGATCTCTCAGCCCGGCGGCGACCGGGGCTTCCGACAGCGTGGCGGCAGCAACGCCATGCACGAATTAGAGTGCCTTAGAGCGGTGAGTGAGATAGGCAGGTGCAGGTAGATATATATACACAAATTTGGTTGAACAAGTGGTACATATATATGTATGTCTAGCGCAGAGATATTGAGTGTGTGAAGAGTCTGAGTTCCGGCGGCAAGACGGCTTCGTGCTAACTGCCGGAACATAGCGTAAAGCGTGACTTAGCCAGACAGCAATACGAAGATGGTGAAATATGATAAATAAGAATCATTGTCAGTGAATACGCGCATTTTGGCTGTCCTCCATCTACGGCTCTGTTGGCAATAGTCGCTAAATGTATGCATGCAGCTCAAAAGTGACAGCGCTTCTGGCAGACCATCGTTTTTTTTTAAAGTTTTTTTTTGTTCTGGGAGGTTTCGGGAATGCATGATGCACATGCGCCACTAGCAGCCTGCGTGACTAGTGTGAGACTCGCAAACCCCCACTAAACCCGGATTCCTCCCCACCCCCCTTCCAGGCTCGGTATTACTTTGGCATTACATCGAAGGCCATCGTGCACGAATGCTTAAGACCAGAGTGGAGACATTTTGTGCCGCCCGTGCGGTCAGGGGCCTAAAACAGTATAACCATTTTTAGGCAGGTGTGAATGCCCATATTCTTGATTTTATACGATTTAGTAAGAAACATTTATAAAACTAAATAAACGCGGTACACCGACGGCTGAATTACATACAACGAACTTGAAACATATATATATATATATATAAATTTCGTTGTATGTAACAAAGGAAGCTTGATTAGAAATTCTGGACGCAGCACGATTTTAACACAATTAGTAAGGTCAGCTATTTAAACGACAAGGTAGATTTAGTTGCATGCTAAATCGTTTATTTTCTATAGGAAGGATATGTTCCATTGCCATTGTGTATTATGTTTTGTTTGTTTATATAGTTTATCATCGAAAAAAATGAAGTTATAGTACTATGAGCAACAGCAATAAAATAATAGTGATTGAAGATAGTAGTAATCTCAGACCGCGAATGTCGAAATTGTTCCATCGTTTATTACATTCTGCTTGCTTCGAGTATCACCAGCGATCGTCATCCACGGACATGTTAAATCTGGAAGCCACTGTACGTCTTTCCTACGAGTTCATCCTTTCCCGAACAGGGAAAAAGACCAATGAATAATATTATTATCAATGATAATAAACTTCGGACTCAGTACACAGGACATTCGAAGAGGCACTTCCTCCGCGAAAAATATTTTTTTGGGTTCTCGTCATTTTTGTTTGCGGCATTCGCAAAATTGTCGCTTCTTTTAGCGGCTATGTCTAAACCAACAAAACAATTAGACAGCGTTCGCTCCTTGGGAGGCAACGTATGTATATATATATATATATATATTGGAAATGGCTTTGTAGGCAAAGCCGTTGTCTTGCATTTGCGAGGTCGTGGGTTCAAACCCGGGGATATTATCTCCTAAATTGGTTTTTCATGACTTTTAGTGTAAGGTAAGTCACCAAATATATATATATATATATACTATATATATATATATATATATATGCACGCTAGTCTGTCATGAAACAACTAACAAAATATGAGAGGCACACATGTCTTAATAAAAAGATGGTGAATTAACACCTATATATAAGCTCACATCTAACCAACGGGAAAATAACAGTACCGGCAATATAAATACTTGTAAAAATCTGAGAATATGCGTGAAAACAACACAGCTGTATCTCTTGCAATCTTACGTCGGAGTCAAATTAAACTGTTCCTTATAGGACTCTGAGTTAGAGTGCTTGCTCTTTCGTCCTTTGATTGTTTACACATCAATTAATAGCTAATCAATTTTTATTACAATTTTGTCAAAGCGAACGTGTTCACCTTCAGCGTAGAATACACCTGATCTGCACCATTCGGTAAGCGATCCAGAAACTGAGGCACATTTGTTTGACTACCCGGTGGATCAATGAAACTAACTTTGAATGACGGTCGACATATCTGTGGTGACCGCTAAATAGCACGGCCGCACATTCGTGCAGACAAATGTCCGCTGATGTCTAGGCCAGCACACATCGCGAGGTATACATGAGTCGTCATTTTCAGCCACTGTTATCGCTACCGTTGCCAACAATACCCTGGAGACGAACGCTGTGTGGGGAGACATCCTAAAATGATGTCGATCTATTTGTTCAAGGAGTGCTGACAGAGGGCGTTTTGACATCGTCAGTGAAAGTACTTGTCTGAAGTAGATTGATAGTCATCGACACTTGTTAATGTCTTACTACGAGACCGCGGCTCAACCAGCCGAGCCAATAATGATCGCGGTGTCTGGCGAATATTCTACTTCCGTCGACCGAAGCTCGTCATAAACAGCTGTTCGGCGTGGACGCCGAAGCCACATTGCACACAATGTGGTTCTCAATTAGGATTTTGCCGCTCGTATGTGATTTTGGTTTCATAATTTTCAGAGTTCGTATGTGATTTTGGTTTCATAATTTTCTCACTGCTGGCCTACCACTGATATTATGTCTACAGTTGGACATTTATAATCTCTCTATACAAATATATCGGCTTAAATTGGCTGGTAGTGAACGCCTACAAACGATTAACCGTGGCTCGTAAACGCAACTATTTTCTATAGTTAGCAGAATATTCATTCTATTTGGACCGTCGTTTTCTTGTTTGTCTGTTTGTTATCATGAGCTTCAGCGAAAGTTAATATACTGGATGTCATTTTTCGTTTCGGTACCGTGTGGTGTCCGTGCACGCCGCTGTCATAGATGTGTTGTCGTCATCGTCGTGGTGGTGGTGGTATTGTGCGACGTCTTTATTGTGAGTCACGCGCGAGTTTTTCTCGAATTGATTTGAAGTGGCCGACTCGTCTGTCTCGGTGAGAGAAATCTGGTTTTGTTCTCGATTGTTGCTTGATGGTTGGTGACCAGTGTCCAGCACCATTCGAATCGTGAACATTCCGGGTGCGGGGATACAGTGTCCTCTAGGCTCCTACTTCTTCGATACCTGTGTACATTGTAGTGACAGAATTGCCAACGTGTCTCTGAGTGACTGGTTGTTTGATTAGTTGGTGATCCATTCATGGTGTTGGTGGTGGTCGTGGTCGTGGTCGTGGGGGTGGTAGTGACAGTGTTCTTGTTGTTGTTGTTGGGAACGAGGAGGAATCGAGCTGGTTTTCTGATCAGGTTCTCGTCTCACTCTATCTCACCCTCTCTCTTTCCCCCTCCCTATTTCTCTATTCTTCGTGTTTACTAGAAATTTGTGGCACGATCTTGTCCGACCAGGACAGTCTCGTTATGTATTGTAGTTGCTAGTTCCGGATGTGTTTCGTGGTGGTGGGTGAGTGTCTACCCGTGGTAAATAGACGTATGCCGACGTATGAACGAGGACAAACATAACAGAGATAGATGTGTCGCCGAAGTTCAATATATCTGGAATTTTGTGAAATATATACCTAAAACAACAGTATTGTTACGCGATTGTTCGGCGCGCACCACACATCTACTTGATGAATGAGAGAGTGTGTGTGTGTGAGATCTAGGTAGGCGGCCGCTGCCGCCGCTCTACTACTCTGCGTTGGTATCGCTGTCCAGGCCGCCCGATGTGACCGTTTCGTCACCGATTGTCGCCGCGGTTGTGGTGCCGCTCCCACGTAGAGCACAACAGCCACCCCAGCGGGCGGCCGGTGACTCGGCTTCCGCGAAGAAGACGCCGTCAAACGCCGCTGTAGGTTGAACCGCACAGTATGAACGAGATACAGACACAGATACGTAAGTGCGTTGCACTGAGCAGACAAGTCCCAATACGTTGGGAAGACTTTGAACTACGACCAGTAAGCCACATTATATATATATATATATATATATATATATTTGTTTTTTTTTTATATGTGTTTGATTAAATTTATTCAATGTAATCAATCATTCACGGTCGGACCATGACATTTGGGTCCCTGTATATATATATATATATATATATATAGCTAGAACTGCCGACGAACAATAGTAGCGGCAATGCCGCCTGTCCACCATACCGACATGCCAGCGAAATGTTGGAGAAATTTCGCTGCGGAATGATCGTAATGTCGGAGAACACTTTTTAATAAACACGGTTAACTACAGTATAGTACGTGCAAACGTCACTCATAACAGCCAATGGCGGCATATGATGATTGTACCACCCGTAAACAGTTACGAGCAATATTCTTAGATAGCCAAGGTTGAAAACTGGTAGTGCGGGTGATTGATGATCATTGGAAGCTCCCGCAAACACGGCGGTGCACGGCCACATAGCGCGAGACGAGAATAGACACATCCCGACCCAGAGAAATAAAGTTACGAAGAAAATTATACGAACACGTATATTAACAAAAGCAGCAGCAACAACAACAACAACAACAACATCAGCAGCAGCAATGAAAACAATAGGCAAACGGGGACACATAATGCATTGCAAACAGGAAACGTGCATACAGCTTCTAAATGAAGTCAAGAGCAGCGCAGAATTTGTAGTGTTTTAATTCCTGTAATATGAAAGATTAGAGTAAATGGGTCGGCAGTTGCAAGAAGCAAAATATCTGTTTACGTGATAGTTTGGATGACCCAGAGGCCCTACCACCAATTATGAATCCTAATGACAACAGCATTGACAACGTACCCCTCCATTTGCCGAAGTTGAACTCCTCTTTCCCAAAAAGCGCCCTGCGGCTGCGAGCCGGTATTATCACGGACTGAGCTAGCGAGTCCACTTTCACCTAAAATGAAAAACAAAGTATGAGAAGCAGCACATCTAAAAATTCTAAATGTATAAATGCGTATAATACCTCCTAAAAATAAAACGACCTAATCTCTGTTTGTGATTACTACTCAATCCGCCATCATCAACGTCATCACCATCATTAATTTCACTCATTATTTAAATATTTGGCTATTTGGGTGTTGCGAGACTTGTATGTGTTACTATTAAAGCCGCAGCTATTACTTACCTCAGCCTCGTGCAGGGATAACCACGAAAGTCCATCTTTTGTTGCAAGAAGAGAACCATTATTGGTCGAACGATCCCTGGCTATCACGAGACCCTTGCTCTGGTCGAAACCCAACAAGCGGCCCACAAAGCGCGGTTGGACTGCAACGAAACACAACAACAGACAATCATAAACAATAACACGTGTTAAAATGGTAACGCTACATGGTGATACAATCAGACATAGCATACAACACTTGATAACACCTGAGGTCAAATATGTTCGAATATGCTAAGGCCTATTCGTTTGTAGGCCGCAGTAATTTCTGCCCCAGGCTTTTGCGCCGTGATGCAGTTGGCGACATTGCCCGCTTATGTGCAAAGAGCGGCATGTGGCACAGTGTTATATTCATGTTAAATTACAGAGCTTTCAAATTTGACCATTTTCCGGGAGCTATCCTGACGCGTCATTTGACAGTCCACAAATCAATGCAAACCTTGAATTCGTTAGCGCACAAATTTGTCAAGACCTCATCTTTAGAAATGTTTCATAGTGGTTATTATAGAGCCTGCCCTAAACGAGTGCATCCAAAGGCATCTTTACATGGGATCCTGAAACCTAACCTAGACTCGAACTGAGCTTGTAGACCATGGACGTCAGTAGTCTAAATACACATGGGTGATAAGAGATTGTCGAATGTTATTTTTTATTGTTGTGCACACGCGTATATTTTTTCCTTCTGGGAGGTTTCGGGAATGCATGATGCACATGCGCCACTAGCAGCCTGCGTGACTAGTGTGAGACTCGCAAACCCACTAAACCCGGATTCCTCCCCACCCCCCCAGGCTCGATACTACTTTGGCATTACTTCGAAGCCGTGGAAGAGGCGTCTCTGCCGTTCTCCTTTAATCATCTCTATCCCTGACTATCATCCCGCATGTCTACCTGCGGTTGGATAGGGGGATGCCATTTGGTAATTCGTCCTGTGAGGGTGCGTCGAGACCATGAGGGCCTGGCTGCTCCCCACCCCCTCTCCCACCCCTGCACACGCGTATATTGTGAGACGCCTAGTTAAGGGAGTTCGGGAAACTGGTTGAGGGAGTCAGTCCGCATTTCTAAACGGTTGCATTGACGACGTTCTTCTACGAGCACGACTGTAAAGGCTCGTACGTTTTTAATCTCCAAGTTTGAATACTTCAACGAATTGGTCCACGCAAGTTATGATCAGTCCTTTTTCAAATAGAGTCAAACTATAGGACTATGACTCATGTTGTGCTCATCACTAGCCGGTTTGCAGGGCGGAAGGAACGGACCGGTGGGATCACAGACTCAACCCAACAAAGTATATTTCTTTGTTAAAGGCAGACTTTTATGAGGTAATAGTGTCACCCTGTGAAATAATACGGTCATATTCTGATACACGTCTTACGTGAAGTATGCGTATAACTACAAAGTCAGGTTTTGTTCCCCTAGGTTGTTAGCATACAAATCTTCCAAACGAAAGGAAAATGCAGTATACCCAAACAGCGAAATAAGTAAGTTGCGAAATTAGTTCTATGAGTACTTTTTTTTACTGGAATGCAAACTAAACGCCCGATCAGCTAGATAAAACTGCGACTAGGAATACTCACGTTTCCAGCTGACGCCCCCGTCTACTGACGACATACAGACTTTTCCACTGAAACGAAAATTTAGTGTCATGGTAAGTGCTATTATATATAATACATAACATGACTAGTATTAACAGGCACAAAAACATCACAACATAATGCGTTTAGCCATTAAGACTAATAACGTTTTTCTCTACCATGGGGTAGAAATATTGCCGTCAGGGGAGTTTACTCTTAACTTTGTGAAGCCCTAAATTTAAGATTTTATTTATGTATATATTCGACGAGTTTGACTTGATTAACTCTAGCTGATGTAAAATTTCGTTTGTTGTGTGTTCGATTGCCCAATTCGTTGAACAGTGCCTTTGAGATTTCGTTTTATGTTGACAAAGTCAATTTTTTTATTAACCAACGGCGGCTTCCTTATATACGAATGTGACATTGAAAGGGCTTGATTTGCATTGACCTGAGCTCGTTTATGCTGCTGATATATAACTTAATTACACGTACTGCAAAAATAATCTTATCGAACGTAGTTCAGCTAGAATTCAAGCGTATATATATTTTTTTTCCCAATGGACACCCCTCCACGACATGATCGTGTAGACGTCTCGTTTTGAAGCGCAAGTGAAATTACTTAAAGTTGTGACACGGGTGTTATTACCCGACATAGTAGCGCAAATTGCGCGATTGCTTACAAAGAGCTTGCGACAGAGTTTAACGAACTCTTAGCATTAGAAACGCTAGTAATTGAATTCCTCACCTGATGTCACTATAGTCGCAGAAATAGATCGAGTCCGTGTTGGTATCCACAGTCATGTGGCGGGTCCTTGGTGCTGAAATAATAAGGAAGATGTACATTTTGTTAAAATAAAAATACTGACGATAGTTTAGCTGGCTATTGCAAAAAATGCTTGACGAGACAGAGTGCCGACAGAAGTTTGAAGAATCAAAAAGCGACATTCAAACGGACGACGCTCAAGGCCACCCAGGTTAAGTTCATTGCGTCGCCTTACGAATATGGAGCAAAATGTTTGCAGCACACGATATTATTTCAGCTTATCGAATTTTTTTCTTCTAAATAATGAGTACAACTTACAATCGAGATTTGAGTAGAATGTGTTATCTTCAGGACAGACTTCGTCCTCGGAAGTAGGACCAATGTAGCAGCCGTAGAGCTCGATCTGAACCCCAATGTCGAGGTCCTCTTTCACGTGCTCATCGGCCGCATCCACGATGATCAGGCGTAAGTGTCTTGCTTGAACGGCCTCTGGCAGCCTGTCCATAGCGACTCCGTTCTGGTAGACCAGGGTTCGCACCTGTAGCGGGATGAGCATGACAATATTGGGTTAGTCAAAAGTACTGCCGGTTAGTGAGCTGTGTTGAGCGGATCCTGGCGAGCGTATGCTGTCAGCAGGGGTAGTTTTTTTATTGCTATTGTTATAGTCTGTTTCTTCAGCGGATAATTTGTTATTGTACATACCAGTTCAGACAACATACAAACAAACAATATGTTGTAATACACATTTGTTGGTTGAAATCGCACCACCCTTGTTGGCGCTTCGCACACATCAGTTCTCTGCTTTGTTTTTTGTATGGGAGATTTCAGAGAATGCTTGATGCACCTGCAACACTGGCAGCTAGCAGCGACTAGTGTAGAACCCACTAAACCCGTGATTTTCTCCATCTTCTTCTCTCCTGAAATTGTGTGGCGTTACTTCGAAAGTATACGAGTACGCCAGTTCATACGCACCTTACGAGCAGTGGCAAAACATGTAAAAATAGCTAAAAAAACTTGCCGATATATAGGTGCCGTATGAGTTTACCGACAACGGAATGACAACTCGCCAGAAAACACCTATGCTATTATCTTTAAAAAGCAAAGAGCACTTTCTCTTGAGAATTAGGAAAGTGTGATTCACCGGCAGTATGAGATGTATCGTCTGCAGGTCATTGAGGAACAAGGAAATAGCTAACATGCATACTGCCAGCAGCTCGACAGTCTTAAACAAGTCATCGTAGAAAGACGTTACGAGATCTGCGTCGTATTTCATTATGATAACGTCCGTCCGCATATAATTGTTATTGACCGAGCACTGTTATTGATAGAAGGGGTCCGTACCTGAAGGTGGTCCCACCAGTTACGCCCGTCGTTAGACGCCTGGAGACGGTATCGGTGCACGCGTCTTGTACCCTGTACATAGATCACTTCGATCTGCGAGACGCGTGTGACGCGAAGGAACGCGATGTCGAGGTGAGGCGTTTCCACACCCTCACGAATGCCCGGCGACCAGGCTGCCATGCATTAATCACTCAATTAGTTAGTAATTATTATTAATAATACTACAGAACCTACGACAATGACATCTTACGAATAGGCCGGACTAGAAAAAAACTACTGTCATGCGTATACGGTATGACATTTATATCATATGACGTATATGTCATGGCAGCATACTGTAAGTGTTCAACGCACATTAGCAGTGATATTAGCAGCATTGGGCGATTTTGATTATTTGTCCATCGCATGTAGGAAAAACCGCATAACCGGTTTATTCTAGTTAGTAGCTAAATTGAAAATGAACTAACTGATTTGCAACATGAAACTGCAACAAAAATATATTTTCATTTATGTCTTCTATACTAACCGTATGGACTTCCTTTACGAGCCTTGAAGGGCGCGTGGTCGAAATCGACTGCTGTTGACGCTGTTATCTGGCAGTCTTTGATAGTTCCATCTTCCATGCCCAGGTTCAACACGCACTCTATCGACCAAACATTTGTTTATTATTTTCTCTGTAGAGCCCTACAACCTTGCTAGTCAGTCTATGCGCATTTAAATGAATGTACTCGCTTTATATATCGCCACGGTTACTAAGATAGTGACTTTATCAATTATCTATCCCGCTCAGGCCTTGTCTCCGTAAGTCTATGCGACACAATAATAAAACCTATCTATCTACTATATAATTGAGTTAATAACAACACGTATATGGTGTTACTTGTCAATTGGCCTAGATACCTGGGATTCAGTAGTAAATAACTGGTTTCCGTTTTCGATCTTAAAAGCCGAGTACAAATTGATCGTAAATATGTAATATCTTGTCACAGAAAACGTTTTAGAGGAATTAGAGATATACGCAAGTTGCCTCTTGTCAATGCATCTCTGCCACTATCACCCTTATTCGTACATCGGGCGCATTGTTAACGGCTGGTCTATATGTGTAGGCAGACAAAGCTGGTCTCTATGCAGAAGTAGATATGGCGTGAACTTATGTGTCTTGGCAGTGTGAAGGGCATGTGCACGGGCGAGCTTATAGTTGGTTGTGGATGGACTGTGGAAGTTGTTTCTTGCAGTGAGCTGTGCTGGGCGGCAGACCTACCATCTGAGTTGACATTGTAGCTGAGGAAGTGTTGCTCGGAGCAGAATGGCTCGAACACCTGATCCTTTCTTGGCGTGTACTCGCACTCGACCCGGTAGAGGGTCGTTGCCATAAGCACGCCGGTTCCGTAGCCTCGACGATTCTCTGGATCCGAGATGAGTGTCATCGTCATGTGAATCTCATCGGCGAACAGAAGCTTCGGGAACTGCAATAGAGAGAGAGAGCGATAGTGGAGGCTGGAACGGTTAGCTGTCGGCCAGAGATCGTTGTGTGTCGATTATCGTTAAATAGTAAACTGATAGATTTCAATGAAGATTAGTCATATAATCTAGAACAGACTATAGCGTGTTAACCTGCGCTAAATGTGCCAAAATGCTGAATAATTTGGTTAGGCAGGTAACGCGTCGAGGGTCAATGTTTGTATTCCGGATGTAGACCGGTTTTTAAAAGAAAGCTTTCCTAGCTAATATGTATGTGATTATAAGCGTAGTGAAATAGTGAATGGACGCCGTGGCGTACAGAAGACCATACGTCGTATAACAGAACCGCTCTCCCACAGCATGGACGTGTTCTGGCCTCCCAGTCTGGATTAGGATTTCTGTATTACCATGCGTCGGTCGATATTGAATGAGTCAGCAACATATCCAGACGTGCAAATGGGACACTTTGCGAGCTGGCGATGTACTTATAACTACTAGACATATACGAGCACAGGGTGAACTCTGGTGCTTCAGGGTGAGTAGTCTTTCGAATGAGTTAACTAAAGCAAAATCAAAGTAGGAGTGTCTTAGCTCAACAAATAATAGTATAGCTAGTAACGGTTTTTGGCGAATTTATTGTACCAACCCTGTACCACGCAAATTGTCATACAGAAGACTGGGAAAACAGATGTAGATCATTCCAGATCATATATATCTTTGTCACACCTACGTATTTCTTCCACGCATGTTGTGAAAATGGAAACATGTTGGTGTTTTCCTGCCTTTACGACAATATATCGGGCTGTATTCCGGGACAAAGCCATTACGCAACCGTGTCTAGTCTACTTACAATTAGATCGACTCCATTCGATGCGTTTTTCACTTCTGGACGGTAATTTGATCCGGATCGAACATCATTAATTCCGCCGAAGGTGACAAATTGAGGCAGGAAGAGGCGAAGTGATAGTTTCGTGGGTTCCATCAGCGATGATTCGAAATGTTTAAGTTGCGCTATCACTGAAATGGCCTCCCTTAAAAGTTAAAAGAAGTATTTATTTATCGAATGCTCTATAGTTTTGTCAGCGTGAACAATCCGCAGACTCTGGCTGTACAGATACGTTCACCAAATCACACACACACGTATCTCACATGCACGAGTTTTCTCGTTAAACGCCTCTCGAAGAGATACCATATCTGCCGATAAGCGCACATGTGTATCAACTAGTATGTGGCGCTGTGAACATTGTGGTCTGAAATTTGCGTTATGAGCGTCCTGACCATGTAGACAGTTGACATCATGCCATGCGGAGAGTGATGTAACGCGCGCTAACTAACCTAAATACTCACCCTCGCTCATAGGGTACCGAGTTGTCGACGGTTAGGCGGACATCAATCGCTGTTGCTTCCTTGCCCGTGCGTACCGCAACAAGTTGCTGTTGGGCACTGCCGGTCCAACCGGCCATCTCCACCTGTCAGTGATGACATTGAACAATTTGACACAACACATACCGTGCAATACATCGGGTTACATCGCGATCATTAGCTGCGTAATTGCAATGCAGGTAGGCGTCGTCTATTTGCATGCGTCCGAAAGCAAACGGCCACATTGTGCGGCCATCTCTCTCTCAAAGATGTCAAAAACGCGTTCGTAGGACGCTCTCACAAAAAGCACTGGTAACCAAACACATATACCCCTTTGAACGAAGAACCCTAGCGTCGTACCGAAGGGCCCGAGCATCTACCTACACCTAGGCTCTCACGCGAGAACAGTGCTTATGTGCTCTATGCAGCAAACAACATGCTACTAAAGCTTTAGTAGAGCTGGGAAAATGCTCCCGCCGACTAGAGAATAACGGCCTCTCGGTGCCGTCTCTCTCAGCATCCGTAGTGGATATCATCATGCTATATGCTGCACCCTTTTGGGAGCGCACAACTGCCAGGGCCACAACATACCGCCTTTTCAATAAGGCACAAGGACTTTTGTCTCACGGCGTCCTCTGCAGCCTACAAACTCCTTAGACAGATTCCGTCAAATTTAAGAATACAAAAACTAGGAGGTTCAAGATGCTCCGGGACGAAGAGGCTACAAATTAATAAAATAGATACCCTAAGCAAGTGGAACCAGCAGTTCGAAGAAATCCAATCGAACGACCCTAGATATCTGACAAAGTCAATACTCCTCTCTCTCTCTCTATAATCTTAAAAAAATGCAACGGCTTTAAACACGGCTCGCCCACCCACACACTCTCTCAACTGTTAATTGCTGGTTGTGTAAGTATTTCTCCTTCTTGAGCGAGAACACGCTCTCAGAGCCTAATAATAGAAAGTTTCCTTACACATCAAGTCCTTCTTAAGCCGCTACCCAAGGACCATGAGCCCTGGTCTATAGCAAGAATTTTAGCAACATTTGTCTCGGAAATAACTGCCGCACCAGGTCGACCAATCTTAATGACAAGTTAAGGTGGCCAGGTAGAGTAATCTTAAAAAGTGCTACGGCCACCATCGACAAGGGGCTAAGAAGACTATTGATTTGTTTACTAGGTTTTTAAGTCCCATACTTTCGCTGGCCTTAACAAAGACGCCCGGCGTCATGCATATTATTAGTTAATCTCTCTAAAAACTATACATACAAACATACGTAGATATGTATACAATGTGCACGCATACACACAGCACATGTTATCGGTAACACTCTGTATGGCTTTACATGGCAAAAAATAATTTTGTCCTGACGTTGACCTAACCGACATACCACAGTGACGCTTTGGTTTTTCTGTTATTTATCGTGTTTATCTTTTATTTATCGCGCCATTCGATGACTAGAGTAGACGAAAAGTCCGAAAGTAGCTGAGTAGCTTCGCAAGACCAACACCGGCAACAGTCAGGACATCCGTTACCCAAAAAACAAACTAGGACGACCAAAAACGGAGTCGTCTCAACGAGAGGACAAAAAATGTCAGCTGTCAGGAATTCTTTGGTCCTGTCGTCGTTACCTGTATGGTGACGGGATGTTTGGAGCCGTCATCTGTCGATTCGTGATCAGTCATCTCGACGAGTGCCTCCAGTACCACGTCATCGTCGCCCTTCTGGAATCGTCCGCGTACGTGGCTGTAGCCTGCCCATCGCCCATTGGTCGTAGTCAGTCAGTCATTCACCAGCAGGCGAATCAAATATAAAGCCGCAAAACGAGTCAACGACGCACAGTTACCATCAAACACAACAAAAGCCGACCATTTCGTCAGCCGCCTGCTATTAACATTACAACAACAAGAACAAATACTTGCTACTACTACTACTACTACTACTAAAAAAAATACTTTCGGGGCCATGACTCTCAGCCAAGATTTAACGTCCATGGGACTGCTTTGCGCATTGCTTCACAGACGGACCCCCATAATAACAAATGTGGGGCAACGGTGGGGTTCGAACCCGCGCACCTATGTGTCTCCTCCGGTCGCTACTGCTACTACTACTACTACTACTGCTACTACTACGATGTAATATATACGAGAGAAACTCTGAGGTGATTAAGACGGTTGACCCGCTTCATAAAGGAGATGCCCGGGTACATAGTGTACATCAGACATATTACACAGAGAACACCAAATTCTAGATTCTTTTGTGCTTACGAATCGATTTTACATTTTTAACAATTGCACCAATTATGGATCTTTTGCAGAAAAGGCTATCGACCGTATCTGAAATATATATATATATATATATATATATATAATCGTCGGAGTGTGCAAGAATTCGAGGAGCGAGAAAAAGTGTGGACGCATCGATCAGAAGATTGATATAATCTATGGCACGAGTTAGATTCTTGTTGTTTCTGGATTTGCGCCGTGTCTATGATTAAGCTACGGCACTTAGAAAGATGTCATCATTAATGTAAGGGCACGCTGGAATGAGGTACCGGGGTTGGCAAAGTATCCGAGGGTAGCGCTTCCTTTGTCGTTTTGCACGTTGCGGAACGACGATGTCAAGCTGACGGCTAGCTTCGACGGCCGGAAGCATGGAATGTTGCGACCAACAGCTGAAATTCGTAGATCGTGTACAACCACAATGGCCACCTGCAAAGCAAATGCATTCAATGACTTGTAACGTATTCGGACCAAATACTAAGCAGTTTATGTGTACTAGACCGGTTTCCACATCATCATCACCTCGATTCCCAACAAGGATCAGTCAGATGCAGACACCAACAGTACGTAATTACCTTTCGGTAGCTGACACCCCTCTAGTAATTCCAGCGTGTTGTAATACATTCCTTGAGCAAATGATTGGTTCTCAAATTGGTTCAAAATACATTTACGGTAGGATATCAGAGAGTTTATCCAATTTTATAACTCTTCCTATATTAAGTCTTATTTCATAATCATATCAAATTTTATAACTCTTCCTATATTAAGTATATATATGTTAAGTCGCGACCTAAATCACGTCTGCATGATTAGGAACGTATTTTGTTGTAAATACATTGATGCCCGTCTTGTTTTATTGATACTAAGAGCTTTTCCACTCTTCTCATCTAACGTGATAGCTATAGAGACCAAAAAACAACCGTTCCCGTATTCGAACCCACAGCCTGACGAGTGTTTAGCGGCAGTAACTTGAAACTAAACCATCGTGTTCGATTGACAAGTTGAATTGGGTCCTTAGAAACATATACGGCACCATTGCGTGAGAAAGTCTTTCTTAATTATTTATTTAGTAGCTGATGCCAAATTGCGTCACTCTGATCATGTCGACTATTGTACCTATTGCGTTAGCTAATGTTAAAATTCATGCCGGACTACTTTGCAGCTTGCTGGGGGTCGGACGCGCTAAGACATGTCCACGCGGCTTAAGTGGAGGTTTAAGTAGAATTTGAGTACTACGAGGTTTCATCACGGGAGAAAGATGAGGTAAGTGAGAGAGGAAGGTTAAATGTTCGAAAACATAATGCTCATACTATATAATTCTCACACAACTGGGAACTATTTCCTCTAGAAAGTAATCCGCAAAGTATTGACATTTTGCTTCCAAGCCATATAACAAAATCAGCGAGTTACAGGAATGCTTCGTAGGTTGAATGTTCAAACGAAGCATGTGAAATAATCTGGCGGTAAAATATTGTTGGATCAGCTGTTCATATGCGTTGCGGCCTGCACGCTGTGAAACATTACGAAAGCTTTCGAAGCGTGATAGGAAGAGATCATTACGCAAGATTATATGCCATCATAAAAATTCCTTATTTGTGTCGATGCGGGCCATCTAAGGTAGCCCATAGTCTACATACCTTGTCAGTCTTAGAGCCCTGAACAGAGACACCGATTTCCGTCATGGCTCCCTTAGGCACGGTAATATTGAACGATATCCAGCGTCGCTGACGGATTCCGATACTTTCCTCGCCGCTGTGCGAAGGTTTTACTGAGGGCTCGAAGAACTAAATTGTCCGGACACGAGCATTCGTTAAATTGGATAGTTAGCACGGTACAGCTGAATAGCGTTAAAGTTAAATCGAACATTTAGGGTAAACCGCCTAAGTTTCGTATTCGGGATCCATACATTTAAGCTGAAAAGTTTATCTGTAAAATGAAATGTGAAATTAGTTTAAACTTATTATCATGCAGGGAATACAAACCTGTCCAATCGTCTGATGGGGTTTTTCTGCCACGGAGAGCTGAATACTTTTTTGTTCTTTTCCGCCACTGCTAATAATCTCAGATTGAAGCGAGAGCGACGTTCCCGCTGCGTAACTGGTATCCTTTTTCAACATGACTGGGACCGTAAAACGAACCTGACCACAAAATAGCGCAATAGTTATTCTCCGCTTTTTGCTGAGCCTGTACTTACAGGTTTTGTATTAGGTCGTGTTATGGCAAATTTGCCGATTTCCGATATAATAAATACATTTTATTATTATTATTATTATTATTATTATTATTATTATTATTATTATTTGTCACAGCAGGCGTGCTGTCATTTAAGATATAAGTTGTCTATTTAATCAGTTTCGTTACATCATATGCTAAGTAGTCAGGTCGAAAAGAGACTTACGTAATTGTCCTCCTGTTTGCTTCGTTCAATAAACGAGTTGCATAGAAGTCCAAGATTGTATCGACCTAGGAGGTTTTCTCTGAAATATAAACGGATTTTGTAATTGATAATGCGTTACTATGTTTGCCACGAGCACTTCCACAGACATTTAGTCAGGTGTTCAAGCATTACCGCTATATTTACACGTATTTACAGTTGTGTGCTGCCTATACTAAGAACGACTGTAGTACTAAGCTTAATTGTAAAGCGCTAAATGTAGCGCTTAATGAAGCGAATCGTAAATAGTTAAAGTATGTATAAGTGATATGCCCTGTGATGAATGCTTACGTGGGAAACAAACGGTGTTAAAGTTTTTGTCTCTCGTATACGTATATACCTAATAAGTGCTAATTGCACGGTTTGTTGGGGTCAGCCCTTTTGTTGAAACGAATCGTTGATGGGTTTATCCAAAGTACCAGTGCATAGCTTATACGGCGTTAAGAACTTTACTCATTTAAGATTTATCATTTGTACGCTTTTTAAAGCTTTATTGAGCACAACGTGATATATATATATATATATATATATATATATATATATTTATTTTAGAAAACATAGATATCTATATACCGTTTGTTCAAAAAGTATCGCGGGGGGAAACATTTTCGCGGGTTACGTATATTCGAATTTCGATTTTTTTGTGGCGTTAGGTTGTTACTCATGTCTCTCACTTATGCCGACAAGCTCGGCCATTTTGAATGTTCACTTAATTGTTGACAGCTGCTTTGCTTGCACGTGTTTTGGATCGTCTTCGATTTTTACCTATTCAAAAAAATGGATCAAAGAACCTGTATCAAATTTTGTGTGAAAAACGAAATTAAGTGCGCGGATGCATTCCTGAATGTTGACTGTGGCATACGGAGAAGCTACCTTGGACCGAAGCAACGTTTATCGGTGGTACAAAATGTTCTCAGAAGGCCGAGAAGATGTGAACGACGAAGAGCGTGCCGGACGCCCGAGCACTTCAACAACAGACGAAAAAATTAATGAAGTGGAGAAAATGGTATTGGCCAATCGTCGAATCACCGTTAGAGAAGTTGCTGAGGACCTAAACATATCGATTGGCTCGTGCCATTCGATTTTTATCAATGATTTGGGCATGAGACGGGTCGCCGCGAAATTCGTACCAAAATTGCTCAATTGCGACCAAAAACAGCATCGCATGAACATTGCTAATGAGATGTTGGACTCTGTCCGCGACGACCCAAATTTGCTCCAGAGGGTCATAACTGGTGACGAATCGTGGGTTTATGGTTATGACGTGGAAACCAAAGCTCAATCATCTCAATGGAAGCTGCCGCACGAACCAAGACCGAAAAAAGCGCGCCAAGTTCGGTCGAATGTGAAAGTTTTGCTGACAGTTTTCTTCGATTGCAGGGGCGTGGTGCATCATGAGTTCTTGCCACAGGGTAGAACGGTCAATAAGGAATATTACCTGCAAGTTATGCGCAATTTGCGCGAAGCAATCCGCCAGAAACGCCCGGATTTGTGGAAGAACAAAAATTGGCTTTTGCACCACGATAACGCCCCTGCTCACACATCGTTGCTTGTGCGCGAGTTTTTGGCCAAAAACAACACACTAATGATGCCGCAGCCACCGTATTCCCCAGATCTGGCCCCCTGTGACTTTTTCTTGTTCCCTAAACTGAAGAGGCCCATGAAAGGACGACGTTACGCTACGCTTGACGAGATAAAGACGGCATCGAAGGAGGAGCTGAACAAGGTTAAAAAAATGGTTTTTTGAAGTGCTTCGAAGATTGGAAAAACCGTTGGCACAAGTGTATAATATCTCATGGGGATTACTTTAAGGGGACAAAATAGATATTCATGAATAAATGAATATTTTTGAAAAAAACACAACAGTCGCGATACGTTTTGAACAGCATATGTATATACCCACTTACCCTTCGCCATATTTGTTCCACTGGTCTGGCGCGGAACAGGGGTAATTTTTGCCCAGGTGGCTGATACCCTCACGGCACACCTCGAGGTCTCTGGCCCGTACGATACCGTCGTCCAGGGTGAGGTCAAACCGCAGCCTCGAAGACGAGAACTCAACGAGCTCTGCGGTCAACGTCACCAGTGCTACGGAGCCTGGCGCCAGCGACGTCAGGGCCGGTTCGGGTGGCCCGAGGATCAGCGTCCGGGGCGGGGTGGTGTCCTACAAATGAACACGGGTCAAGCGAGAGAAAAGCACTTCAACACTTTTGAACAGCGTTCGCTACCTACATACGTACTGGCAACAGTCGCCGTTTTCCTTGCTTTTGACTGTTGCAGGTAGCACAGCAAGCATATACGGCCAGAGGTAATACTAGTCAAGCACAATAATGTCATTGCAAAAATGTGCTATTAAAATCAACGCTAATAACAATGACACCAATAGCAAATATAAGTGTCAACGCAAATATGACAATATGCAAATAGACTTGCGATCCGCTTCAGATGAACACTCCAGGACATACCGTGCTGGGGTTGAGAACGCCGGTTGCGTTGTGCACGTTGGCTACCGGCAGCACGATAGTATCTTCGATTTGTCCTTTTGATCCATAGGACACCTTGAGCTTGAGTGACTTGTTACGTGTAGCGCGAGTGCCGACCTTCACGATGGCCGTCAGCACAAGCGAATTGGGGTCGAGGAAACGGCCTTGTTTCATCGGATACGTTCCTGAAAGCGCATTTTCAGATACAAATTGATGTGTTCCTCTCAGTGAGTCTTCAGTCAGTTCTCTTAGCTAACTCCATCGATCGCTGTGTATCAAGGCGATAAAAGACTCTCTGCAAGAGTGGAATTACGGTAGAACCGTTTAAACCCTCTCTAAACGCTGCTCAAATTATTATTAATGAAATAATAATAATAATAATAATATAATAATAATAATAATAATAATAATAATAATAATAATATCGCTTGAACAACGCTAAATATGACCGTATATACAATAATGTTACTAAAGATAATATTTAAAATTCTTGGTCTCTCGAGTCTCTCTCAACACACTTAAAATTAGGTATTTGTTACCATATTAAAGTAAAAAGCAATACAGCGCTGATTTCAACCATGATACCTATAGCAGTATATTACGATATTGACACTGTGGCAATCGTCACATCTGTCTAATGAGATTCTATAAAAGACGTTATATTCGAAATTCGGCGTTATCTCATATTATTTCTAAACTGACCGACATTGGCGAGCGCGTTAAGCGCGAGTGAAGCTTTTTTGTTGCCGTTGTCGGAATTCGTGTGTAGAAGGTAGTATGCGGGTGTTTCTTCGTTGACACACGGCATCGAGTCTCCGATTGACTTAATCTTCAGAACGCAAACACTTACGTCTGGATCGCCCGTCGACAGCTGAACATCACAGTAATAACATGCGTTACTTAACATATATGAATACATATAGGTATATATTTATACCATGCTTTACACACTTTTTACTAGAGAAGTGTCACCATAAAGCTAATGTCGAGCTTACCTTTATGTTGTACACGGATAGTAATAACTTTAATCTGTGCCTGCAAACCCTGAGAACGTGTTTATCAACTGGTCCGATTACGGCAAAGCAAAATAATACTGTGTCTATAAAACGGAACTTCTGTTGACTTCTGTTGTGCACATAATGCTTAACTTAAATGCAAGAAAAGACTAAAAAAAACAGGTTTTCTATTAGCCATACAGTAACAGTAAAAACGTATTGAACCCCACTGCATTACGTAATGCTTGGAGCCAATTACTTTTCATGTATTGATTTAATATGCGACAGTTCAATATCAAATCGCAAGTTTAATTTTTAGTGCCAGTTGCTCAAGGCATTCAGTTTCGAGCTGATATTGCTTTAGTCACATTGAAGCTTAATAAACCGAAAGATTTAGATACTGAATAAAAGGTTTCGACGATTAAAAGGTTATGAGCAAATTCCAGCAAAAATACATTTATAACAGTTAGCGTAATTCACTGCACCTAATTTAGCCATACCTCAATTAGGTATAACGCCATACTCTGCGGCGGAGTCTTGAGCACTATTTCGACTTCTCCTACTCCACCAGGGACAAAGGATGGACTCAGGTTTGTGAAGTAGACAAACGCGGGCTGATTCTGTAAAGGCCAAAATCGAAATCGAACGACGTCGTAACTATCATAACTGGTCAAGCTATGTTATTCTGATTTTCTCCTTACTTGCCAGAAACTCCAATGAAATACGTTAAGCATATCGTGAGTTGCAAGCAGCACAGTCGTTTGGTTTACTTATGGTTGTTGGAATAACGTTATTATATATTATATATATAAATATATATATATATATATATATATATATATATATATATTATATATATATTTTCAATTTTCAATTTTTTCAATTTCAAACGTGGTTTATTTACGGAACTGCATTTCACAACGCTTAAGTTCTCGGCAAATAAAATAATAAAAAAATTTAAAAAAAAACATGATTCAAACAACGAAGTAGAAAATCACTCTCGACAAAGTCCAAGGAGTGCTTTTTATAAGCACTTTACACAATCGCCGTGGTTATTGAGTATCACAAGAACACCAAAACAGCAGCTGGTATGTTTGATTGAACACGAACAACATGTAAGGCTACACACTTTTAAATATTCGCACAAACGAAGTACACTTCACTAGTACAGCATCTACAGAATTCACAACTATGGGTAAAAACAACGTATAAACACAACTATCTAAGCCGAGTGTGTGCCCCTATATACAAAGCACTACCATCCCAATTCCAAATTTACCTAGATTACAAGCCAGATTCTGACTGTGAAATTAAAAGCCACCGTTTCAGTTCACGAACGAAGAAATGTTTCCTTGTTAGGCATCTAATGTGTTTGGGAATGCACGTCCAGGTTTTCGGAAGACGGCATGCAAGTGCGTGCTGACTGGACTTCAGGGACACAGAGGGCACTGCAAAAGTTGTTGCACGCCTAGTTGATGTTCGGCTGAGGGTAGGGATTAATGGAAATGCGACTTCCGAGGGCACAATACCTTGCGAAATGTTGTATGCTAACATTGAAACCCTTAGCGTGTAAATGCTTTCCACAGTAAGTAGATTAAATCGATTAAACAAGTCACGGACCGAATCCCTTCGCTTCCTTGAAAAAATTGCTCTAAGTGCATCATTCTGTATCACTTTGGCTCTCCGGAGAATTCCATCGTAGCCACCACCCCAGAGAAGAATACCATAGCATAGCACTGGTAAGAATACGGCTTTGTATACCATAAGTAGACCCTCTATGGGGACCCCAATCATTTTCATTCTACACAGCGCAGCTATTACTGCATAGCACTTAGGTGCAATATAATCCAGATGAGGATGCCACCTCATGTTTTCCTGGAGAACGAGCCCCAGGCACTTAGCGGTATGCGATAGCTCAATGTTTCGTGTCTTGAGTATTAAGTTGTCAGGTAAGTGCCAGTTGCCTTGGCGATGAACGAAAAATTATGTAATTCGTTTTACTAGCATTGACAACTAGTCCAAAGCTGTTAAAAATGCGAATTATGTTATCAACCTTTAAAAGCGACTGGTGCAAGTCCGTATTAAAATTTCGATGATTCACTCCGAACAGTAGCGTAGTGTCATCAGCAAAAGCAATAGTTGAGCCAAGGTTTTGCCGCTGGATGCTTAATAGAATGAAGTTCAGAAGAATAAGAAACATAAAAGGTCCAAGAACCGAGCCTTGAGGGGTGCCCATGTCAACCTGCTGCCAGGATGACTCCATTTGACCAGCTCGTACCACCTGTCTCCGTCCTGATAGATAGGATCTAACCCAGGCAACAGCCTGCGCGGAGCAACCCAGCTGAGCGAGCATTTGGAACAGAAGGGAATGATCAAGGCAGTTAAAAGCAGCCGACACGTCGAGAAAAACTGCGAGACAAAACTTATTTGCCTCAATCGAATTTGACACCCGCTGCCATAAGTGGGCCAGCGCGAGGTCAGTCGACCTACCCCTGCGAAAACCGAACTGGTTAGGCGAAAGGAATTTGATCGACTCTAAATATATATCTAATCTAACCAACACCAGTTTCTCGATGACCTTTGAGATATAATCAACGACCGAGATCGGTCTATAATTGGCTGCGCGGTTTCGTTCACCCTTTTTTTTAAATAAAGGAAACACCGCCGTATCCTTCAACCGTGATGGGAAGCTCCCAGATACAAATGAACGATTTATAATGGCAGCTAGAGGTCCTGCAATTGATGGAGCTGCCAACTTTAACAGTTTTGCAGGCACTCCCATGACGCCTCGACTCCAGCTTGCTTTAAGACTAAGAAGGACACCAAGGACCTCAGGAACAGAAACAGCAGAAAATGAAAACACTCTGCCATTTTTTTCCCATACCTCGTCTAGCAAAGTTTCTATATCTCTGCTCTTTTCGAGGTGAGCGACCGTAGTATTTCCTAACGTGGCAAAGTGACGGTTTAGCTCGTCTGCAATTTCAACTGGGTTTTCTAGTGTTTTATTCTCGCCAACTAATAACGTGGACGGTAAATCCACTGATTCATGTCGCTACCACAGATTCGTTGATGAATCTCCAGAGGTGAGCGGAGTCATCGCGCAAGGAAGCAAAGCGATTGCGATAGAATGCTGTCCTCGCGGCTCGAATTGCATTGAGGTAGCGGCGACGACTGCTTAAATAGGAAAACTTAGAATCTATCGAATTTATCTTACGGTGTCTGCGGTACAATTATTAACTCTGCGACGCAGTCGGTCGTAAACCTGGAGAGAAAGAACATTGATTCCCTTGCTTATATATATATATATATATATATATATATATATATATATAATAACTTAATACGTGATTAATCTTATTTGCATAAACATAGTGTCGGACGCTGTAGAATCGCAAGTATAAAACTTCCCTTTGTTATTTAGTTTCAAGACCTTGGGACTTCAGTAATACCGACAATGTTGTTTTTCTAAACGCTCTTTTCTTTCACAATTTCTTTGATGTCTGCATGTTTTGAGGCCGTACTAGGATTTCCCGGGTAGTTAAGTAAAGCGTCAGTTTGCTTCGACATTTTTCTCGATTATTATCATCATCAATTCTACTTACCTTGAGAAAGTCTTTCGACGGTGGCCTGGCCGCGTTAAATTTCTTGTCCTCCTGGTGTATGGCCTTATTATTTAGCGAGACAACCGTGTGTAACGCAAAAGGTTGGCCGTTCTGGAACGACTGCTCGCCCTGCAGATTTGCCACTACGTTGATAATGACCTGTCGAGCCAAGACCAAACCAGGAGACGAAATACAAGGGGCACCGATTATAGACAGGGCAACCGCGCTTCCTTTTTAATAATTATAATTATTTGCGTCTTAAATGAATATCATCTCGAGATACAATTAACAACCAAATAGCAGCAAAAATGATGTTAGAACTTACTCGCATTTAGCATAATTCTACACTGGATAGCGTTTTCCGTACTCAACGTGATTTCTTTCTTGCTTAAAAATTGGTTATAGTGGTAATAGTCCTAATACATAATGATCATCATAGCAGTGGAAAACCATCTGTTTACATGTTGAAGTCAAGACACATACCTGAGATTCGGTGTGGTTACCCGGCGACTGTGCAACATGGCACAGCCGGTCGAATTGAACGAGCACAGAGTCGACATCGTCGCGTTCTGGCTGACTATATGGCGTTTTAGACGCAGAACGATAGAGACATCGCCAAAGAACGTTGGGAACCGTAATCAACAAGGACAACAACCATAACAACAGTAACAATGTGAAATAAGGAACTGAGTATAACTGTATAGAGTTGCTAGCTGCCAAGATACAGATGTATATTGTACGAATCGACACCAAGTTTTCATTCAAATTTACCTACACACCTAAGGTTCATATTAAGAATTACACGCTGCGATTCGCTGTATTTACCATTGGGGTGCGCGTGGGCGTACCGTTTAGCAACTTGTATGGTACTTTTACAACTTTCGACAGAAGGGTTATACTTGGCTTTATAATGATGGTAACATTCCAACAATTTTTGCAATATCGATTGTAAGAAAAGTAAAGTGCATTCCTTCCTACCCATAGTACTTAGGTTACACCAATGTTGCACTATTAAATTCTCTTGCTTATGACGTCATTTTAGATATACTCGTGCCAACGTAAGGTGGGAAACAATAAAGACTCTATCATTTATATCATAGCAGTATTTTTTAACCAAAAATAAATAACATAAACATTGTTGTGCGTTAGGTACTACCTCCACCAAGGAACATGATGGATTGCACAATGCGACTAAGAGAGTAAACAAAGCGAGTCCGTCCTCAGAAAGACACTCGAGACCGATATATAGCAACTATGCACAAGAAAAAAACGCTCTAGTGAAAAAAAGTACATCTGTGAGAAGGTAGCTTGTACCCCAACAACAGAGGGCAAAATATGTGTGTATTGTGTTGTTTCTTTTTATCAACACCTGCAATGCGTGCAGTTTGTTTTCAGAGACTCAGCAGAGAGCATGCGCAGTGAGAACGGACGAATTTTATTATTACGTGATTGAAATATATACATTGAAGAATAAAACAACGGCAGAAGACAGCTAAGTAAACCAAAGGTTCTTCCGTTTCAAAGTCTTAAATTTTGCTGGTAGTTCTAAGACGTGCAAACAAAAAATGCGGAAAATTAATATATATGCAAGCACACGTTCGCGGGAGACAATTGTTGCTTCACTTGCGTCCTATAGAAAATAAAAATTTTAAATTATATATATAATACATATATATATATATATATATATATATATATATATATATATATATATATATATATAGGTTAAACTGACATTTTCGAGTAAAATATGGCGTTTTCGTTGAGAAGGTCCCGTTGGCCCTGGGCGCAGGGCAGGGCTCGGCCGATATGCGAGACCCTCGCGCGACAGATGTGCGCTCCTGGCATTTCCATGTTGCTGAGGTCGGTGACGCTGAGCGACAGGTTGGTGTAGAACGCACCCAACGGAATCGTGACGATAATGTCGTACGCTACAGCGCCCCCCACGTAGATCTCTCGCCAGGTGACAGCGTCCCCTGTTCGAACGTCGGGCGGGTTGAAGTATTTCTGTCAGCCAGAGAAGAGGCGACAAATGTGAATATATTGCCAAAGCGATGCCCCAATCTGCGATTACGGCCCTAGTTATTAATCATTAGGTCACATAGTAAAATCACATAAAAGCCTTGGCTTGTAACGTATGCTTAATTGATTCATTAATGATACGTTGGCGATGAATCTGATATATATATATATATATATATATATAAGTATATATATATATATATATATATATGTATATATATATATATATACATATATATATATATATATATATATTTATAAGATTTGTCAAGAACGATGTATTAGTAAGTGGTACAGCAAGTTAATTATAATTAGCAACTACGCTTTACCTTGGGCTCAATGTTGAGCGGCTCAACGCTAACAGGAATTGGATCGTCTCGTCGGCCGACGCGCAACTTTATGAGCTGGGCATTCCCGCCGCTGTCGGCAGTTTTTCGTACTGAAGCCGTCGACTGCGTCTGGATCGACGAAGAAGAACAGCTCCAGAACAGCCGTGCTTTCCATGGTTGAGACGCCACTCCGCTAGAAAAAAAACGGGAGAGAAACGACTCGTCTCGTAGAGGGTTGATTGAGGTCTGACTTACTTAAACGGATTTTGTTGCTTTGTCCTTGTTTTTCTTTGAGCGATCTCGTTGATGTCTTCTTACCTGCTCGGAAACATAGATGCGCCCCATGTCCAGGGCGATGAAATCGTTTGTGGCCACGGCACGGGCGCTGGTAGAGTTGGCCCACACAACGTTGAAACCATTCTTGCCCCGAGCAAAGCGGCCGGAACACAGCGTGATTGGATTTGCTGGGTCGTATTCCTGCCGATTCAAGAAAGTTGTGCGCTTGAATACAATTATGTATAACTGCACGGCCATATATATATATATATATAATATATATATATGGTTGTCAGAAAGTTCCTGATTGAAAAGCTTCACTCTATTACTATGTTTACAACGGTTCCTGCTTTTGTAGTAATCTGTTCTTACTACCAACTTAATATTTTTAACGTATATTGTAAACCTCGGCAAAATGTACGCCGTCTACGGGCTAAGCACGTAGCTAGTTCTATTGCTTGATGTTAATGAAGCATTTTCAGTTAACTATTTCATTGCAAAATAGATTTTTTTGCCGGATGAAAAGGGTTGCTGCACAGGAAGATATTAAAGGAATCAAATTTTATGACACTACCAACGACCTACGTGCCAGATTATGTATATATATATATATATATATATATATATATATATATGCGTAGATTGGTGCATTACCTGCACGACGTAGACATCAGTGAAGGCCGACGGAGTGAGGTTGAGATGTAGTTCATACTGGAGAAGGTTGCCCAGGAGAGCGCGCTGGGGGGCGACTGCTACTCTCGTATCTTCTATGTTCGTTAGCTGTAACGATAACATACGGCGTAGCGTATGAAGTAAGGATAGCGTACCACAGTGCGTATACTTACATGCACCAGACACACTCGTGTACTCTCCAAACGTGTACACGCATGCTCTAAATCACCTATTTATACGAGCAGACCTGTGCCGCCAGTATTTGATGTCTGGCACAGAAAAATCCCTCTAAAATAAGATGTCCTCAAGGGTCGAGCATTTTTTTTTGCGAAGATAATTTGTTTTGGGCGAAGGATTATATAGTTAATTGTTCGAGACATGTTAGAAACCGATAAGGCGTTATCGCGAAAAACAATCATCCCAAACACAAATGACAGTGCAAATGAAAACGCAAGCAAGACAAACTACAAGCTGATAAATGATGATTACAATGAGTGACAACGACCAAAAACAGCGAAAGGAAATTCGTTGCACTAATGACGAACTACTAGCATTAGTGGTATGTTTTAAATAAATCTATGCGCGCGCATGTGTAAACACTGAAGACCTAGTTCATGCGCAGAAGCTAACCACGATACGTCGGCCGGGCAGCGATGCTGTCCCGTGCCCTACGGCCTTAATCGGTACTCCAAAAGATTTCCAAATTCTAGACATCTGTTTCCAACCCACTGTACGATCAAACGAACCTTCAATCGAGGTTCTCAACAAGCACTAGAAGCGATAGGTCCTAGATCAGGGAGACTAGTGGTGGCATTAAAACAACTTCAGCAGCAACAGTAACTGCGCCACCGCGGTTGAGCTTGATTTCAGCAGGAGATCGATGCTGTCGACTGCTCTGTTCACAGTTTTCGTTGTTGATCAACTCACAGTTTCGTTGTCGTTTCGCTTGTGTGATGTTGACTCGGAGTGTGTCCTGCCATAGCGTTTTGCCAGCGACATTAATGGACACTGTCAGGGTCTCCTCCGAGCCGACTGTGTCGTCGCGAGTCAGTGCGAATAGTCCGAATGTAAACGATACCTGAAATAGGATGATATTTTTAGCATGTTTACGGAGCCACAATTTCACCATCTCGACTGACATTCAGGTGAGGTACTCGCGAACATACTATGAAGCAACGGACCCTTGTAAGGCTTGGAGTCCCACTGAGCATAAGTAGAGATACCCATGGACAGACCGGTAAACGATGTCAAAGGGAAAATCTGTAGCGCTAGTTAAATTCAGTATGGTACGTGAGACTGAGAAAACGCACTGCTTATTTGCAATGTACTCATAATTGGTAATAAAATTGATACATCACTATCATAACTGTACGGTCCCGCTCTGCTAACACACTAACCTTGTTTTCGTTGTTGGGAGTTCGGGGTTTTTGGAAAATAGACCCTGTATTGGTCAAAATACCGAGATCAATTGACGCTTTCACAAAAGAGTCCTTTGTAGCAGACGGCGTCCTTACGGTGCGATAATGTATCACATCTTGCGGTACGCTCAGAAAGTTATCGCCAAATCCTGGTTAAACACAGGCAGACATTCACATGTAGACAGTTAGACTTCTTGTGTATGCATATGTATTCTAATTCGAAACACTTTCATGAATTTGAGAACAAAATATTGTGTTAAATCAATAAAAATAAGATACACCGAGCAAGGTGGCTGAGTGGCAAAGTCATTGCCTTGCGGAAGGTCGTGGGTCTAACATCTAAACCGGTCACACTTAAATTGGTTTTCATGGCCTCCAATCCAGACAAGGTGAATGCCGGAGTGGATTATAAATGACCATAGTCGGCCAATAAACGGGAAGCAGAGATGTCTCAATAAAATATTAAGTTAAGTTAAGAAAAGATAAATAAAAATATAATAAACATATTTCAACTCCTCTCTATATGGAAGTTGTGTGCCCTGTGGCCAGTACGCGGGATAATATGTCAGTATTACATTTTATAACGTTATTAGCATGTGAGATTGCCCTCTAAAGTTGTAGTTATCTAAGCACAGTAAGCTATTTCTGTTGCCTAGTAGATAGCGAATGATGCTACGTACCTGTAACGCCAAGGTTGCCAACGCTAAGCACATCTTCGAGAGTTGTGGGGCCCTTGACGGTAATTTGTACGCGGTCAGATCTAAAGAAGAACATCATGCGATTATTATTATTATTACTGGTATTGTAGCCTACTCTGTATTGCAGTTGCTACTTGAGTGCAGAGACAAAATTCAAACCAACATGATATTTTTCTTGGCTTTTTCTTTATTGGCTGGCCACCAATAATAACCCATTGTCGGTAAGTCAAAAACGGTCCTCGTAGAAACCTTGCTCAGTTCAGAATCGAATCTTGCAACCGCCAACAGCATCATCTCATTACTTTATCACCCGAATAGCCAATGTACGAGTACCAGATGCTTGACGGTGCAGAACTTAAAAAATGTATTGTAGTCTGTAATCTGTTGTTAAACAAAAGCCACATGGGCTACCAGTTGAGTCAAATTGCTAGTCCTTCGTCATATTGCCGAAGAGTAAATGTTTGATTCGAGCAACTCGAGCACAAACCTGCTTAAGTATATCCAGTGTGCCACATGACAAAATATTAGTGTATTTTATAATTTTTTTTGAGAAATATGCTGGCTCGTAAAGAGCCCCAAACGTCACTCCTTTTAGTGTCGACTGGCCAATAAAAAAGCAGCCGAAAACTACCCGTCGTTGTGACAAATGTTGTTTACCTTCGATGCTCTTTTGCGAACGTTTTGGCTTATTGCATCGCTTTGCACGGACGACGTTTATGGGGCACACCCTAGCCGAGCTATGCCTAGTTCTAGTCTATTTTTTCTTTAAGCACTTAGGAGGGAATATTATTGGAAGGAAAATCCTTTGTACATTTATAAAGGAAGTTGCACGAAGTATCTTGCTACATTTACATAGGAGGAATAGACCCGCTTTTGATTTACCCTACCAAAGCTCATTTGATGTACTGGCCGAGCAAGCACCGCGTGATGCTTTTTAGATAATGATCGACGGTGGTGCTTTCTGGAGAATCATTAATTTAGTATATATATATATATATATATATATATAGAGGACGAACGAGTCTATGCAGTATATTCACGTGTCGGGCGAAAATTCTATGCGTGCATATAAATCACGTGGCGTTACAAGAAACCATGTAAAGTAATGGAACATCTCTCCTTATATGCGCACTCTGCTTTGTAAGCAGATGCTTGACCGGAGGTTAGACAGAATTCGGAACGTGACGCCGGTTACTCTATGGCAATGGTGTCGACTGGAATACAAAAGGGTTTTAGTTGTTCACATGGTCTTCTTTGCGTGTGCTGCATCGAGCATTCTGCGGTTGTTCCTCTGCTTCTTGTAGCAGCTTCCACTCTCGGTTTTTCCCTGTGCTTTGTTTTTCTCTTTTGTATGATACCCTTTGCACTAGTTTCCTCGCCATTATTGCAACTGGCCTCACTGCCGGCAAATAACACTTCGCGAATTTCGCTGGTTGGCCTGTTGGCATTTTTTGCTGCATTAGACCGGTCGCTGAACCAAGGCCTTCTTTTTCCTTCTTGACTCTATTTCCCTTCCGCTTTTTTTAAACAGATTTGCCTGTTTACGCCTTTAGGACTCTATTTTATTATTTTCCGGTGGATACACTTCCCCACCTCCCCTTACGAAGATCTTATTACACGGTTTAGTCTGTCCCGGCCCTCGGCCTACGACTGCTCTGCGTCGTGCTGGTCCTGCTAACCTTGAATGTCATTCACATGAGTATGTTCCTTCTAAGCCCGCTTCTTTCCGGAATGATGTATTTAGTCCTAAAAACGTCATTATGATGTAAATACATGCATACGTATACCGTAACATTTGTACGACACTAACCTGAGCTTTAGAAAGGCATCGACGGTGAAGATGCCTGCACTATCCATAGCGATTTCTTTGGGTCCATCAACATCCACTTCGAGTAACTTTTCGTCTTCGGTCTAAAAATGATACGAAAGAAAAATATATTACTTATTGATTGGATTGTTATAATTATCTACGCGTTTGTAGATATAGTTGTTGTGTATTGTAAATATGCTGTACAAGTGGGGTATTTCGCTTCCGTGCATATTTGCGAGCGTGTTGTCTCACCTATTATTCGGCGTTCTTATGAACGTACCAAATGCTGTATAGAAGTTCTTGTGATGATTAATACACATTGGGATTACCTCTTGTGTGAAGTACTTATACAAAGCATTTCTTAGACTTTATCGACTGTGATTTTCTGCCTCATTGAGTTATCTTGTTCATCCATTTTTATTTATCGAGAATATAAGCGTTGTAATGTGCAGTTGTGTTGAATACGCCACGTCAAATACAATTGAAAATTGAAATACGCCTATATATATATATAAATATATATATATATATATATATATATGGTAGTGAGTTAATCACATATCCCTGTAACCCTACAATTGAATAATATGTTCACTGTCTTTTTATATATATATGTACCGGTTTGGGATTCTGTATGTGAATTTCCGTCTGCGATATCCAGATGAAACGCTCGAAGTCATACTCTGCACCGATAGTCACGTAGTGCACCTAGAACGGAAATGTGCAGAAAAATAGTGTCATTAAGTTACTTTGAGATCCGGGCAACTCGAAGCAGAGCACACAGAGAAACGGAGTTTTATTAAATATAAGCTTGCGCGGACATTGAAGGAACTCTTCTGATGCGTTCGAACAATAAAACAAGACAACTTATTAACACGTACTCTGCAAGCTGCCCAGGTTTATAGTAGGTAGGACCTCTTTAGCTCAAAACTCTTAGGGATGCACATTTTCCTTCTGCCTACAATCGTATTCTTCCATCTAAAGTTGATGATGTATCAAAATAAACGATCCTGCTATAAACCGAAACAAATGCATATATTTGCAGCAAATATTCTTGCTGAAATAGAACACGAATTTGACGGCCAAAGTCCGAAGTTATAAGTCGTTACTCACCTTATAGGTGGACTTGATACGAGAAACCGTCACTGAGAAGGTCATGACAATGTTGCGAGTTGCGTCGGGGTTGATGATATCTCCAAAGTTCACCAAGATTCGATCATACTGCACAACAGGATGAGCACGAGTTGCTTGTTACATAACGATCAAATAGCTATTACTACTACTATTACTTTTTACTACGACTTAATGTATACTAATTCACCTTAATGTTGTAGTACGCCAAGGAGTGCTTCTAAATGATTGACAAGCACATATTAAATACAAGCATTGCTCGTACTCCATGAGACACAGTCAGTACATATAATTATATCGAAATCGATGCGTATATACATATATAAGAAAGAGAGAGACACATCACATAAACCACGTAGTTTTAAACAGATTGCCAAAATCCACCGCTATACCTGCAGTAAGGTTACTCACAATGTTACTGCCTTGTTGACTGGAGAGCATCTTGCTGACTTGGGGCTCGCCCGAGCTTAGAGTCATCTCTGGAGGTACTTTCACGGCAATGTTGTAGATTCCCAACATGGGATTGTACGAATCAGCCACGACATCCTATCAAACGAAAATCATACGAACTTCGTTTATGATTTGGTTCCAGCTTGCACCAGCTTGAAGCTAAATGCAAATGCGTGTCGCGGCTGAATGGCACCACTAGATATATGCTTGCTATTGAAGCGAGGTAATTTGATGAAATCGAAAAAGTGTATTACGCGCCGGTGTAAAGCTGGCTGCTACTTAATTGGCTAACGTATATAAAATAAGCAGTAAATAAGACAAATAGAAATTAACTAAGGTTAGGCAGTTCGGTGCACCCAGGCAAACCTTAACATTGGGATAGACGGTCACAAACTGCAGGTTGTCAATATTTTTGCATATATCAGGGTCATACAAATACCCCAGCGGCGCTTGCAAAGCCTTTGAAAAAAAGGCAATGCATATATATATATATATATATATATATATATATATATGTCAGCATGACATCGTGCACTCCGTGAGAACATGCTCAACTTTAGTGCCATTTCTTGACGCACCTTTTGCAGAACTGCCCACTTACACACTGTACTTACTTCTACTGTTTAAAAAGAAAATTGTTCGCACGGATTGAATAGTTTCCAAGCCTCTTGATTGATAAGCCACAGAGTAGCTTTATCTAAAACACTGGCACCAATACTAATGAAGCTTTACGCTGCAGTATTCCCAGAAAGGTATTTCACATTAAATAAATAAAATACCTGCTGGGGATGACGTATTCGCATTGTGGCAATGTAGGAAATATATAACGACAAGACGCAGTGGGGAGAATAGCCTGAGACTTTGACACGAGGAGTCGTAGGTTTAATACCGGTTTGACGCATACCATTTCTAAGTAATCTTTCTTATGCTTTGCAAGTTAAAGTTAAGATTATATATATTACGAATTATAACCTTTAGATGGCAGGTTATAATATATATATATATATATATATATATATGACGTACAAATGATTTATTGGATTAAAGATGTACAACCTACGAATAGATTGCAAAACATTTGTAGCATTTGCTGTGGCGAGGCTGACAGAACCTTCGTCTGCCTTTTTACAAGACATGACAAACGCTTATTTATTATGCGCCTCAATACGATACTTTCGTTGCGCCAATTGTTTTCAAAATGTGGCTCATTTCCTTATTTGCAAGACACCATAGGCACACCTTTGTGAAGATATCCAGCTGAAGATCGAGGCGTTCTGTTGGAGGTACGGTGACCACCAATTCGAAATTCAACACCTGCAGAGGAGAAAGGATAAATGTTGAAGCTGTTAGCTCACAATCGCAAACCCAATCACCAACTTGTTGCTAAACGCGCTACCCCCAGAGGCTAGAAGATTGTACTGGGGTTCATATATGTCGACATAAACTAGCGGGGGCAATACCTGGCGATTTAGCCACCATAATATATGGATTCTACTATAGCGCTACACAAACACCAGCAACTGTCTCCTTGTCACGACTTGTAGGATAAGTCAGTTAACGTTAGTGCAAATACGTAAAAATAAAATAAATAGTAAAGTGGTGAACGCACTGGGACCGGCGGTTCACCACACCATCCAACTCAGATAATCTCGCTACATCTTCCCAAAGGCTTATATCGACTGTGATTACAGCGCAGCCAATTCCTTCCCTTTTCCTGTTCCTCCCGAGCTAAAATTTGCCGCCTCCTTAATCTGGGTCAGCGCATTTCTAGGCAAATCTATGTATATTGTCGGCTTAGTGCTAAAATACTGAACGATGCATACGGATTATTTGATCGACTTAATGGCAGTAATACTGCCTCGTCCTTGGCAGGATATCGAATAAAATAATCGTCTGGCTGCTTTTTGCAGTTGGTTTTTATAAGGTTAAGACTAGCTTGGGGGAAGCGGAAAGTTACCTCTTATGATTTAAAAACTAAAAACGAACTAAGAAGGTATACCTTTCAATAAAGAAGCACTGATGTCCAACAATTACTCGATTTCTGAACAAAATAAAATAATTGAACATAACTCAATCCGTGTCTAGTTGATGGCAAAGAATGAAGAAACGTATCGATGCTAAAGGTGATGAAATGTTGCATAATGTCCGTTGCAGAGGCATGCGACTGTGTCGGAGACGCCAACCTTGCCGATTTCCATAGCCTCGGGGTCACCGCTCTTCAGCGTGAGCTTGAAGTCCGTTTTGTAGTTTTCGCTCTCCTCGTCCGGAACCAGCTCGTCCTGCGAGAGATGGAGCTCTCGCTTAGCGCGATGGTGCTGCTCCTTGATGGCATTCGGATGCTCGCCCGTCGCCGGCACCTGGACACAAAGGTCACACCACGTTAAATATGTATGTGTTTCTGCAGTTTAATACGGCACATGTATGCATCTAATTACATAGAAACATATACATTTAGACCACAATATATATATATATATATATATATATATTTTTTTTCTTTTTTAATTTTTTTTTTACTTTATCGGAGAACACCCGTAGCCGGGTCACGCTCTCGGGTTCTGTGTCGTTGTCAGCAGTGCTGCGGGCCCATGCTCCGATGTCCAGGTGAAAAACTCGACGTTCCAGAAACGCTGCCGGATCCGAGATGTACAGACGACCCGACAACTCATCGAGAACAAACACCTGCAGTGAGTAAGACACAGATGGTTATAGTTGCCAGTTGATGGATATGCTTTGCTATGCCTTGATAGTATGCTTGACTGATTTCAAATCATTCATCTTGACATCATGCATCTGGTAATACTACCTAAATTCAACAAAGAGCCTTACTTGTATTAGTTGTGTAAATATCAAGACTGTTTGCATTAAGGTAGAATAATACCATTTAAAGGGCGTATATTAGTTTGTAATTTTTTGGGCCTTTATCATCGCTGTTTACTGTTGAAATTGTTGATGGCATTACCGATAAAAAGGCGCAACCTTTTGAAGCAAAATAGGAACAATTATAGTCGTGGTTATGTGGATGACAACTGTCACCAACCTCTTTGTGGTTTCCGGCGATGATCGCGTACGAAACTTCTCCACAAGAGCAAACGCCTTTAATTCCCGAACAGGTCGTGTTCAGGTCCCTGCAGTATATGGCGGTCATAGAAGTACCAATGTTAGTAGCTAAATATATACACCTTATATATGTAGCTGTTCTGCTGGCATGGAATAAGCCAGCGTCTAAAGCTCATGAGTTGCTACCCCAACCTTTTAGTGAAATAGAGGTACTCGATGCCATATACTAGATCTTTAGAGAGCAAGGTAACCTTAGTGTCGTGCATTACCGCCTTGCGACAACAAATGCATATTTCCTACCCAAACAGTGGAAGACGGGTTTGCTTTATTTTATCACAAAAGACAAGGGTCGCCCTCCTGGAATCAGTACCGCATCGTAATCGTAAACAAGCGTAATATATACTATACTGGCACAATACTGCTACTCAAATAAATATTCTTAAAAAAAGCTAGCACTAGGCGGGGTGGCAGATAAAGTGCTGGGTTCGACAATGGGAATACGATAGCAAGAGCAAATAATTTGAGCACGTTCTCATTGCTCAAACCACCAGTGTCTCACATGGCGATAAAAACGGTACTACACAAGGCTGTTTTGTAAGCGGCCTCCCGTAGAGCAGCACAAGCAGGACAATACACTCGCGAGTATGCTGATGATCTAATGCTTCATCTCCGTGGTCAATTATGAGTACAATAGTCGTTTGCAACTCTGCAACGATTTGTTGATCTCAGCACATTGCAAATATGTGTAGAAAAACGAAGACGATAAAGTTTAGCCAAAGAGGTAGATCCGGACGCGGCTTCAATTCGTTCACGGCATTATAGAGTCACGTAAACTGTCGCTTAGCTAAATGTTTCAGTCAGCCTTTTTGGCATTGAATCAGCGCCGACGGTTTCGTATATATGTTAAGTATATATACCCCCCAAATTGAGGCCATACCGATGCGGGGAAAAAATATCGAAGAAAATGTCCACCTATCTCATTAACCAAACGCGCTTTAAAGCGCTTTAGAGTAAAGGCAGACCAAATGTTTGCTAGTGCTAAGGAGAATTCGTCATAACGCTTCCCTTATGTAAGCATAGTTTCGCTTCACCTTTAGCCCTACCATAATAATAAGGGGCATTCTAAGTTCCTCTAAAGGGATATCCGCCAATTAATATTATGTGCAATAATATATATATATATATACTGTGTATACAGTTATGATAATTGTTTGTGAGGCGGCCGGAGACATGCTCGCTCTCTGCAAGAAAAAAGAAGAACCGCTCTCTGCCACGGGTGTAACACCCTTATTTAACAAAAGAAGGCGTGGTTATTTTTGAGTATAGATAGATAAATATAGATAAATGCGTGTAGACCACACGTGTGTATATATATATACATATATTTATATACTTGCTTGTCTAAAATGTGCGCGAACATATACCTGTCTACGGCGCTGACGGTGAAGATTGGTCGGTCATCCCAGGCGTTCGCGACTTCAATAGATACCTCCCGCGTTTCAAACGATGGGGCCCAAAAGTCCACTGAATAAAAAATCAAATATTTCATTAAAGCTAATTTATCGCGTGCTTGGGTTGCTAAACCGAACTTCACGGTAATATTTAGCTT
Source organism: Dermanyssus gallinae (assembly GCA_003439945.1). NCBI lineage: Eukaryota > Metazoa > Arthropoda > Arachnida > Mesostigmata > Dermanyssidae > Dermanyssus > Dermanyssus gallinae. The sequence goes on from QVRM01000729.1 coordinate 169,606, forward strand.
GAAATTATATTTTTTTGGCTCTTACATACAAAACACTACACGCCCTCGCATGAGTCAATTTATGCTACTAATAATGGACGTTCGATACTACAATGGCTACTTAGGTAATATAAACTATGCAGTTTCTAGAAGATCATCTGGTAAACGAGTAACTGTAATTGTATAACGCACAAAGGTCGTCGCAGGATTCGCCGTCCCAACAGGGCTCGCAGATGCAATAACCCTGGTCGTTGCAGATTCCATGTTCGCAGGGCATCTCGCTGAAATTGCAGTAAAGAGTGGTCGTTATTAACATTCTATGGAGCCCGGCACTGACAAAAGTATTGTAATTACGGAATAACGGTATATATACTGATTTATTATTCGATTGACATGTATATTACCTTCGCATTCCTTCAGTACCCACTGAGTAATGGTCTTCCATTGGGACAGCCTCTTCTTTGTAATATCGATCTAGTCCTTTCTAACATTTTATATATATATATATATATATATATATATATATTAATATATAATCGGGTTAGCCCAGTATTATGATTGTAGATAGCGTTGAATATGGAAATGCGTACGTATATAATTATATATGCGTAGAGTCGTGATAAACGGAGAAAGCAAGCGCCATCTTTACAACACCACAAGATTTGATTGCAAAACTCAGTTACGGAACGTAACCGTAGACACTTACAGAACACAGTTGGTTTTCGAGGGATCGCAGTTTGTGAGCGCTCGTGTGCATGTCTTAACTTTCTTTGCCGGCTTGTCCTGACGTTGATCTGCGGGCCGTTCGATATTATCTGTATCTAGTAGATCCAGTTGCACCAGCTCACTTTGCTTATCGCCACTTACGCCTGCATCGGAAATGCATTAAACATATATATATATATATATATTTATATATGTATACATATATATATATATATATATATATATATATATATATATATATATATATATATATTATATATGTATACATATATATATATATATATATATATATATATAATATATATATTTATATATGTATACATATATATATATATATTAACCGAGCAAGATGGCTTAGTGGCAAAGCCTTTGCCTTGCATTCGGGAGGCCTGGGTTTGAGACCCAGACCGGCCACTCTTAAATCGGTTTGTCTGGTTTCCAACACGCCTCGAATATTATAACGTCTTACTAACTTGAAGAAGATATGCCTTCTGCATGCATATTATGGTCACGTGCGCTAATTGTATGCATACATTAAACAATTGGTGGATTTTATGAGCGAAATATGTGTTATGCGTCAACTGCGCAGATAGAGTAATCTATACAGTTAGTAGCTTTCGCTTACAATGTATGTACTTAAGTTGTCAGGATTTGGACAAAATGCGCTGCATATTATATACGTCTTAACGAACATGCGTTTTCCAGAAAAATCTCGTTAGCTCTCTTGAATCATCTCTTGAAAATGGGCACCATCACCAATTTTCCAAGAGATGGCTTCAGTAAACAAGCAAAATTGTCGCACTTAGAGTGACGAGAATAACGGAAACGCGTCAGCAAAGCCGAGAAGGCATTATATACCTCGTAGAGGCACTCTATGCTTCTCCCTGCATACCCTTTCTTGATTTTTCCCACACCTTTGATTCTATAAATAAAGGTTTATTGTATTCTATATTATAAATGTGTACTAATAATGCACTTGTTTAACTGAAATAAGGCGCAGACTTGTCAGTAGCGCCGTCGCAAAGTCCTTGGTTGTTATTCCTCTGTTACTACTTATATATATACAATAGACGGAGAAAGACCACGCGCCTTCTAATGTTCAGTGTAGTCCCCCTAAAGCTCAACACATCTAGTCTAGCGATCCTCAAGCCTTTGTGCCAAACATTTCCGAATATTTAGACTCAAAATACTCCTATACGGTGCATATCGCATCATCGTTGTTCTGCTATCTTGTTCTTAGAAAGATATATTTTAAGATTTTCAAACAGATAATGATCGCACGGGCTAGGCCCAGAGAATATGGGAGACAATCAACAATTCTAAAAAAAAAGCGACAGAATTATATTTCGCTAAATTTGGCCATAACAAAAATATACATTTATGCAAATGTATTATGATTAGTATGTAAATTGTCGTGGTGAAACGGCATATCCTCTTCTGCGTCGCGTCCCGTAGTGCTATGATGCTTTCTTTCAGCTGGTCCAAGAGTGTTGCGTAGTATTTCTCAGTCATCGCTTTTCATTTAAAAAGTAAACAGAATACCTCTTTCACCCAAAAAACAACAGTTATCAAGCCCTTTCCGTCGAGATAATGCTTGCTTACCCTGATAGAAGACTTTTCGTCGCGGGAGGTCCACTCCTGGTGGCATGTTCCCGTTCTGGGGTGCAGTAATGGATCAAAGTTTCGTAGGCGGTTACAAATCAGCCCAAAGAATCCTGAGGGTTTTATTTTGCTTTTATCGTGGTGCATCATCGGTGCCCACACTATCTCATTTAAAGGCGGCAATCCCTTTAGTAATGGCACTGTAGGCCGGTGCATATGTTCCGTAAACTGCATCTAATTTCGCTGTAAGTTCCGTTGTATCTGGCGCTGTACTCGTGATGAGCTTTTTGAAAGTATATATATATATATAACAAAGCCTTTACCTTCCATTCGGGAGGCCTGGGTTCGAGACCCAGACCGGCCACTCTTAATTTGATCTTTATGGCTTACACTTTAGACAAGGTAAATGCCGGAGTGGATTAAAAATTAGCTATGACATGAGAAAAAACCGCACACGGGCATTAGCCTTACGACACAAGTAAAAAAAATTGCAGTTCTAGGCGCGCATCGAAGCAGTCCCTCAATCCCATGGACATACAGAACAACAAATGGTTTATGATAGGAAAAATGAATTAGCCTTTCATTGCAATATAACTAATCGTCGTTGCAAATTCTGCAATGTGTATCCAACATTTCTTTAAACAATCAAGAGAACCAGAAACTTGCTAGCAAATGACGTCTTACTGTAATGGATTGCAAGTAATATGTATAATATTACCTGCAAGTAATATGTCCGGCAAAATGGCTTTGTGGCAAAGCCTTTGCCTTGCATTCGGGAGGTCTGGGTTTGAGACCCAGACCGGCCACTCTTAAATTGGTTTTATAGTTCCCAATTTAGGTAAGGTAATTAAAAATCAGCCATGACATGAAATAGCCGTACACGGGCATTAGCCTTACGGCAACAACTAAAAAAAACTATATATATATATATATATATATATATATACATATATATTATATATATATATAATATATATATATATATATATATATATATATATATATATATCGATATAAGCATCGCAACCGCATTGGACCGGCCTCTTGCCAGTAGGTTAAGCAGCCGTACAAATTGTGCGTTTCTTAGAAATGCTTATACCAATTACAAGGAAATATTTAAGCAGTCTCGGGTAATTGCGATAAGTAACTAGAATTGCGTCTGCATTCACCTATCACGCCGACAGTTAGACTCGCTCGGGTCACCTCAAATGAACGTAGTCTTACGGCGGTTGCAACGGTTAAATGAAGAAGAAATTTTGACGAATTATTCTATGAAATGCACCGCACATGTAGTTCGAGGATAGGTTAAAAACAATTGCAACAAGATAACTTCTAGAGCATCCAGGCTCGTTGCCAACTCAAAAGGTAGGAAATTAACCATATTTGTAGTCGGCGTTATGACTGAAAAAGAAATGCCAAGAAACTGGCATCACCCAGTTGATCTGCAAGGTTAGTTCTGATAGATAGCTGCAATGTAAAAGATCTTTAAATGCACTATTCTTCTTATTCTGTTCTTTAGCTTTTTGGAACTGCCTAACAATACAAAATACTTGTAGTCGTTCGTGAAGTCGTACCGTCTATCTAAACTGCAAAGAAAAATGCGGATATGTCATTCGGCAAAGTGCGTAAATCTGTAACACGGATTCTCTCGCTAACGCGTATGTTAATTCATGTTGACAAATTTAAATTATACTCAGTTTATGCACACTGTACATATAAAGTGTGTATATACTGAGTGAACCATCTGACTGCCTACGTTTTATGGAAGAACATATATAAGTCGTTACCACGCTTTAATATGTGCATACGTGAATATAATTGATATGCGCAGTGGACCTCCACAGCCTAGACAGCATGCTTGTAATAACACCGAGATCTACGCACCTACCAATCACAATGATGGAATAACTTGAAGTGCACTGTATAAATTGTAATTTCAATTGACGAAAAACGTGTATAGAAGTAAACTGGCATTGATCTATAAGTTTCAATCCATCGTATGCTTATAAATTAGGTGTAATGGCAATTGAACAAGTTGCATGCTTTCGTCTTAGCCGATATAGAAGTGGCCTTGACAACCACCACAGTGCACACCTGGTAGCATTGTGACGAAGAAGAGCAGCAGTAATCCAAGAGAGGTTAACATGTTTTCCTTTCCTCTGCCAGCATGGCCAAAGGCCACTTTCGCATGGGTTTTCCACTGAGGGCCGATCATGTCGTGGTGTATGAGGGGCAATCGTTTGCCCGACCTCCCTCGTTACACGGAAGTTCGATACCTATTAATGGTAGCTTCCTCTCTCGTCTGGAGATCTTTGTTCTAAAAGGAATAGCTTCGTTCGTTGTTTGTTTAAAGAGTCGCGGTTCGTTCGGTTGATGTGCCTTTTTCGGTGGTTCATCGAAGGATGCCTTGTTTAGTCGTCCATGCGTCTCGTGATTTTGATCGGCTCAAGGTCCCTATGCGTCGTCAACGCCCCCTTGACACTTGTCGAACTAAGTTCCCCTTGTCCTTAATACAAGCGCTCGCGAGCGATGTAGTGGAGATGAAGAGGCACCTGATGTTGCAATATCGATGCCCGAAGTTTCTGTGCGTTTCTCTACTCTCTAGAATTGTCGATGTCGTTCGTGTCGATCGTCGAGACACACGTCCTTAGAGCAGCACCGCGAGTAGCAATCCACAAGGGCAATTCCTTCTGCCCTTCAATAAGCAGCGTGGGCAGGTGGTAAATTCATCCAACTGCGGAGTAGGTGTACTTCTAAGGTTCGGGTGTTCTTCAGGTCTTCACACATTCACACATGCACACACCGACACACGCCTGTCGTGCTTTACAAAATCACCCCCACCAGAACCGCTGCAGATCCACGTCGTCTCCACCTCGATCGGGTGCAGCACGACTGTTAACAGTCGCTCAGCACATGCCCACACAGAAATATGCGGCTAGATTCCAGTCCATGTCTTGCGCTTCAATTCTTCTTTCGCTAGGTTTCTTGGCGTGTTGTTGACGACGTCGGCGCGTGCACGGCGGGAGCCAGCCGGGCGCAAGATCTGATCGGCTGAACCTGAGTACGCTCACTCTAGCTCACTCTAACGTCAGGTCGACAGGTGTGCGAGCTCGCCGTGTGTTGCTTTTGACGCTCGTGGGGCTTGTGACGACAATGAGGCGCAGAATACTAAATCCGCACGACCTCAACGACGCCAGGCTTCTGTGCAGCAGTGCAGACATGATTTTGGTGGTGGCGGTGATGGTGGTCTTCGTCGTCGTCGTAATGATGATGGTGATGATGATGATAATGATAACGATAATGATGGTAGCAGCGAGAATGGCATTGTTGTGGATGTTGATCGTGATGATAATCAAGCGAGCAGGTTGGGGGGACTGGGGTTGAAAGTGGTGGCCTCCACCGCCAAAGCATATACGTACACGCACGTCACACGCGCACAGAGTACGACGTTTCCCTTTCCATAGTCAAGTGCATCCATTAGACGGCTTGGGTGGATGGATTCAGCTATAGGTATAGGGTCTACCTCTACCGTCTGCTGTGCCTGGCTGAGCATGAACGGTGGCCCGCCGCCTACGTGGCTACGTCACCGCATGCTGGCTAGCTGACCCAAGCGGGCCGGTTGGGGTTTGAACCCCTCCACCCCCACACGACGACGACGACAACGACGAATGGCACCATCATGGTACCGACGATGCTGGTGGTGGTGGTAATGTTGATGCTGCTGCTGTTGTTGATGACGTTGAGTTCTTCACGCTTCGCCGATAGTGCATGCACTGTTGCTTGTGGCTCCCTCAGTAGATCCCGATACACTTTGAACATAGCACTCTACATACCGTACACTAAGAAGGTTTTATCTGGCCACAAACCGAGTCTCTCATAAATGCTCCATGTAGCACTTCTTAACACTAAATATAGCCTGTAAAAATCAAACACTAGTACCTAATTATATGTCTAAAAAAAATAAAAATATTTCGGCGAGAAATAGCAAATACAGGATAAGGATTCAAACACGATGTGCACGATCCGTACTCGGCCTTGAATATTTCCTCTTGCAATGAACCTCGCTATTTTTGGTATCTGAACTTGCCTTTCTAAACGTGTATCTTTTGACGTGAAAGTACTCAGAATCGAATTAAAGAAGCGAGTCCCTCAACTTCCATACACATTTACCTAATACACTAACAGCTCCGATGATGTGCTAGAAAAAGGGTCACATAGACCCTGAACCAGCTCTCGGCGGAATGAGCGGAGCATTGAGGCACGAAGACGATATTACGCACACTGTCTGGCCTAGTGCAACTACAAGTGCGTAGGAGCAATCTAAACAGGGTGTGTAGAATTTTAAGGGGAGAGACAGAAAGCAAACAAATGTAAATAGAGTCGCCTCTGTGACGAGTAGATAAGAACTGATAGGGCCAAAGATACAAGATATTGCAGTATACCATCTTGCACGCTATAGCTTCAAGCAAGCTTCTGAAAAACGGGGCACCTACCATTATTTTTAGGAAATCCACTCTGCGACATATCTGCTAAATGAAATCTTTCTAGTAACGGACCCTCTAGTTCTCTAAAGGATGATAAAGTTAGAAGAAAACATGTTCTCCACCTCTAATAGGACTTTATTATTGAAGCACGCGGGCGCCAATCAAATATGAAAGCGCCAAGAACATGGTTCATAAAGGAGTTTCTCAAGATACAATACTTGAGACGTAGCTTATAATAAATTATACCATATTCCTCATTTTTCTTTCTGGTACGCTCAACCGGGAGCACAGACGACCTGGCGATCCTAATCGAAATTGGGAACCTTCTGAACCTAGCTCTGGAGGATCTGCTTTATAAGATCGAACTGGTGATCACAGGGAGCAATAGCAATTTAATTCGCTGGGGCTCTTGACATTTCTGAGACAGCCATGAACTCTTGCGTCTATCAAGGTCCGGGTCTAATCCGGGATTAATTAATAACAATTCTCCAATAAAGTATTACATACTAAGCAAAGCGAAATTAACTTGTTCAGGCCAAACTGCATGTTTGGCCTGCACGTGTGCATTTGCCGTTAATTTGACATTGTTACGTTGACGGACGCAAGCAAAGAACACACTAAACGTTAACCGCTCGGTTCGGGTGTTCATGGGCGAGTAGGTGGTTAGCTATCGGAAAGAATGTGCTCAAAATAGAGAGACAGCTGCCGCAACCCTGTATATAAAACTATGCGTGTAGCTCATGCGTGAGCTCTCTCTAGTGTCGATTTAATCGCCTAACTGCCATCCCACAGACAGACAGGTAGCGGATAGACCTTGGCAAGGGCAGGGTCCTATTCATACGGCTGGCATAGTCGGAATGTTGCTGCGCGGTCATCTGGATGGATAGGTGGTGTATACATACATACATATACATGTACGCTCATATACAGGCGATGGCGACCAGCCCACAACCGAACGATGTAAACCGCTGCAATCAGGTATCCACGCTTGGCTGACGATACTGCCAAGTGGACGGTGGACTATCACTGGACGCCAGCCTTCGTGGGACTAAGCCACCCCCTCTGTCTCTCTCTCTCTCTCTCTCTCTCTCTCTGGGACCTTTAGGATCTCTGGGAGAGAGAGAGAGAGAAAGAGCGCGAGAGAGCTCTGACGTCGGCGCCCATCAGAGTTCTTCATTTCCATGACTCGGTGCCATTCGGACTAAAACCTTGTACTTTCATCGCGTCATTGAACGACAACGAGGCCGACGACGACGACGATGAGAGTTTACTGTAGGCAACTACTGGTTGATACGAAATGCCCGAGAGACCGCAATTGTTGCGGGCGTCGCTATCGTGGTCGTAGTCCTGTTCGAGGTGCAGTTTGCCGCGTATTGTGCCCGAGAACCACCAATGCGATGGCAATGCAATACCGTCGGCGACAACAATATACCGTCGCATTAGCACAGCGTCAATAGCCGACCATGTCGCAACTCTGGCGGCCACCGCAACCGTGAATTGAGTATGAGCAACTCACTGCAACGAAATATGAGGGGACAGCGTTACAGGGGATCAATCAGCTCGTGTCCACAGGGTATCGTCAAATAAGCAATTGACAAACAAATAGATCTCAAAAGGTGCCCAGTCTGCCGTTAGCGACGTCTCAGCGTTTCGAGACTGCAGTCGTGGTCGGGTTATGGTATTGTGTCTTTTTCGCCTTGAATTAAGCAAAGTATCCGCCGTAGGAAGAATATTTGGTAATTTGAAGGTCATTAATAGAGACTTTGAATGAAGTCACTCCTAGTGTAAAATTAAAAGTCATTTTGACTTGTTTTTGCCCCTTTTCGTAGTTTAACTAACCAGATTTTTTTTATCTCAAAAGTTAAAAATATTACTGCACACCTCATAAGCTATGGCTACTGCTAATGATAGTGTCTCGCCTTGCGAATTCAGCGCTGCTTCGCTCACTTGAGAATTAATAAATAGGAGAAAACTTAACAGAAAATAATTAAGATGAACCCCAACCCGGTCAGTTTTGTTTATACACGGGCATTTCTGGAATCATGTAATAATTTTCTCATGAACGTTAAGCGAGAAATACTTAAATAAATGTAATGTCCAACAATAGTGACTCCGGATGTATATGTTAAGTAATTTATTACATTTACCTAAGGGATCTGATGAAACTCTCTGACTGGCCTATTACATTTTGTTCGCTTCAGCGTTGGATAAATTAAAATGTGTTACAATTGCACTTTCATTGTGCTTTAGCCATGCAGTTCTTTCATAGTGGCGGCGCAATCTAAGGAACTAGCGCGCTAGTCAAGTTGTCATTCTACCAGGGTGTCGCCGGTTCGATTCCCGTTGTAGGTCAAATTTTATTTGAGCAATACACATTGAGAATGAATGATTAACCATACACCGCCGAGAGTCAGCGGCTATACTGCCACATGGACTGCTGGGAAACCCTCGAGATCGCAACTTGTTCGTCCGCCCGTCGGTGCATCGAAAATATGCCTCACGGCAATTTCAGGCCCGCAGGGGCGGAAGATGGTCTAGAAACATGTAAACAACCACCTTAAACCTGTTTTTTAATCATAGCCACGTAGTTTTATAATGCAGACTTATTTATACAGCTTCGTAGACGATTTCTATGTATCCAATGTAAAACTACGACAGGGCGTTTTTCCATATTTTTAGTAATGCACGGAAAAAAATGGTGCTGTTGCGTAATCACTCCTGAGAAGTCTTTAAGCTCTTCGTGGTATTAACGACAATGCTTTGTTAGTTTTTTCATTAGATCCATTCGACGAGTTGCACCCGCCTCCATAGAAGGTGGAAGCACCAATGTTAAAAACGATAAGATCCTCTGCCGTTAGCCATTGGAGAACCGGGAGTTCCCTCTAGTTGGTCTCGGTGGATCGCCATGTGTTGGCGGCGGCATTATGACTAAAAATGGAATATTCCTTCACCTAAAAGAGGAATATAAGACACCTAAGTTTTAAAACATAGAGTGAAACGTTGGGGCTGCAGCACCAAGTGTAGAAACACCTTATATTAGCTTGTTGCCTAGCCCAGAGATCTAAAGGCGGCAGCGGCTGGTAAGTACAATGCTAGTTTGATGAATGTGCTTAGTCAATTTAAGGCCGTCTACTATCTGAGGTAGGTACTACCCCTGTATGTGATTCTATGCCCTGCGAATTTTTGGCTCGCTAAGCAGCAACGTACTATATCTAAAAGATTGAACTTTGCGTAAATGCGTAATATTCTGCAAAACGATTCGGCAAAATCAACCGAAATACAGGTAGTTCAATAAGTTCTTAGAATGAGCTTTTTAGAATTCGAATTTTGGCGCGCTTCCACCGCTATTAAGAACTGCAACTTTTCGACTGCTAGCACTCAAAATATTATGGTGATTGGCCGTTGCGATTTCGTTTGATAGCTTTTCCCGTGCAACGTATCGGCGTGATTTTTAAAAATGAAGAAAAAAGAGTTTCGAGTGGTTATCAAGCATTTTTATTTCAAAGGTTGGAATGCGACCCAAGTAAAAATTGGGTTGGAAGAGACGTACGGTGACTCTGCGCCATGTTTTGCCACTGTTTCCAACTGGATTAATGTGTTAAAAAGAGGTCGCAGGAGCACCGAGAATGAACTACGTCCAGGAGGCCAACAAACGGCAACTGATGAGGAAAACATAGAGAAAGTGCGAAACATCGTTGGCACAGATAAGCGAATGAACATTAAGGAGATAGCGGAGGCATTAGGAATTAGTTTAGGTAGTGTGCATTTTATCCTATACGAAAACTTGAAGATGAAAGAGCTCAGCGAAAAATGGCTGCCGCATTTGCTCAACCAAGGCCAAAAAACGCGCCTGTTTTCGCTTCACAGCGAAATTTGGCCAAGATGTCGAACAATCCGTCGGATTTTTGGCGCAGATTCATGACCGTCGATGAAAGCTGGGTCCATCACTACACTCCCGAGACCCAAGAAGCATCTTGCCAATGGTGTGCACCTGATGAAGGACCTCCGAAGAGGGTGCGGACAACGGCATTGACCGGAAAGCTGATGGCTACAGTTTTTTAAGACCAACGTAGAATAATGCTGGTCAACTACCTTGAGAGCGGTAAAACGATCACAGGAGAATATTATGCAAGACTGTTGGACTGCCTTTAGCAAGAACTCATCGTGAAACGGCCCGCTTTGCAGAAGAAGGTTGTCCTGTTTCACCAGGACAATGCTCCTGCACACAAGTCCCGGCAAGCATCGGCAAAACTGGCCCAACTGAGGTTCGAACTTATTGAACAACCTTCCTATTCTCCAGACCTGGCCCCCTCTGATTATTTCCTCTTCGAACATTTGAAGAATAGTCTCGGTGGAAAGCGTTTTTCCAGCAATGAAGAGGTTAAGGCTGCTGTCAATGCCTATTTTCAGTCGAAAGACGCGGAATTCTACTTAAGAGGTATAAAAGCTCTGAAATCTTGGTGGAGAAAAGTGTATTGAGCATCTCGGGAGTATATCGAATAAAATAAATTTAAAAACATGATTTGGAAAATTTTTGGTTTTCATTCTAAGAATTTATTGAACTACCTGTATATGATATAATTTTCCATTATCCAATTGTAAAAGAGACAAATCCCGAATGCATATCAATACTGACGATGATATATAACTGCTAGCCAAGAGCCAAGTGTGCGCGCGTACCGGCGACATCTGCATGCTTGCAAACCTACGCAGTATATCGTAAATCAGCAACCGAGCTCAAATGAAGACCAGATACACTTCAATTAAATTAATAACACAGGAATTGCCGACGCTGTGCATCGACCCTGTGTGGTTTACACGATTTCGTATATAGCCTGTATGTATACGTTTGCGGAGTCAGTCAGATTTACGACTGCTGCGTTACTACTCAAGTGGGGAACAAACAGGTCAATTGGATCTAAAATTAGGTCAAATTTACTGTACCATAACGGCGAGCAGCAGTTATATGGCGCAGCATAGAGGCCAAATATCATCTGTCATGAATGGCGTCGGAATTGATGCCGACCAGTGCGATGCGGTCCCGAAATGTTCTGCGCGGTTTCCAACTACATACACGGATGAGCTTGCCCATATAATACTTACACACTATGACAATTGCTTTATGATATTACATATTACACTTTTATGATATTACATAAGTGTTGATAACCATCTGAACGAAAAAAGCGAGTACCTCGGTCCATGTAAATAACAGCGCTTCTGATTGGAGCGCTTACGATGATGCTGTGCGACACATCAACTCTGCGTGATGCGTATGGAACATCAGTAATCTTTTTTAATCGTTTGATGTTTACTGTTTTACAAATTGACATACACATATCCTGTGTTACAATTTTTTCAAGTTTCGTTGGCGAGGAAACGGAGGGTCTATGGGTTCAATCGAATTCACTTGTTCACTGTATTGGCTGGAGACTACTATAGGTCATAACTGTGTCTTCACCTTGTAAGCCACCTTTAGCTTTCTCATATTAAACTTATCTGGGCTGTCTCCAGCAGAATTATGTAACAGCAGGGCAATGCTCAATCTGATTTTATAATAAATTGAGCCAGATGTGCAGTACGAAAAAAAGTTGCAGAAGGCAACTAGAAGACATCGCATAATGGTAGAATCTAGTCTTGATTTTAAAAACACAAATACGACTTTTAGGTATGCAAACAAACGTTTAAAGGGAAAAGAAAACATTGCGGCTTTAAATATAGAACGGACAGTCCTCGTAGACGACGCTTCTAAAGCAAATGCATTTAAGGACTTCTTTTTGTTGGTTTATGTTGCCTAAGGGACTTCAGTTCCTGAAGATGTCTTCAACGACGTGATCTCGAGAAGTGGCTGTCCATATTTAGAAATATCAGAATATAATTTTCCAAAAAATCAGTAAATACTTACTAAGTGCAGCTTTTATCTTGATTTAACCCCACCCAAATTTTATAAAAAACATAGTGTGATAACTGAACCTATATTTTTTTATTCAGTAGGTCCTATGAGAATGGCATTGTGCCAAAAACTTTTCGGCAGTCAGTCGTAACTCCCGTATATAAGATGGGCCCTAAGGTCAAATGTATAGACACGTAGCATGCTAGCATGTATCTTTGAAAAATGGCTAGTGGGCCATTTTCTTTAATCCAAAGGCTTTTTGGATGAGAATCAACATGTTTTTACTAGAGGCAAATCCACGGCAACTGAGCTCGTCGAAATGACTCAAGGTTAGGCCGTTATGATAAACAATAGGCTGATCTTTGACTGCATATATTTTGATTGCTCGAAGGCATTTCATAGAGTAAACCACGCGAAGCATGTGCAAATGCTTAGGTACTTAAATGTTAATATTTGCACTATATAATGGATTGCTAGTTATCTTGCCTGTAGAGTGTCCTGTATTTGCGTAAACAATAGCTTAAGTGAGTCAGTGGCGGGTGGTCTAGGGAACTAGTGCGCTAGTCATGGTTGTCATCTACCGGTTTCCGGTTCGATCCTTGTTGTTGATCGAATTATCTTTGAGCAATGCTCATTGAGAATAGATGATTAAACATACCGCTAAGTGTCAGCGACCACAAGGACTGTTAGGGAAACTCTAGATATCTTAACATGTCCGGCTCTCGGTGCATTGAAGATATAAATCAGGTTAAGTTCCAAGCCCGTAGGGAACGGAGGATAGTCTAAGACAACCTCCTTAAAAAATATAGGTGCGTGCCCGTCTGGTGTTCCTCAGAGATTAAGCCTCGGCCCACTTTTATTTTGCATATTTATTTTAGATCTTAAAAACGTTGTCCCCGATTTGATAACCTATACGCTTTATCCTGATGATCTGAAACTATACGGACCTTTCCATACCGCTAACGAATAACAAGTACTACAGACTATGATTGAGGCAGTTTCTAAATTATGTGTGGGTAACGAAATGCTTATATTAGTGCCGAAATGTGCAGTATTGTGTAAAGGAAGCCCATAAGTACATGCTACATGGGGATTCTATCTTGATTTTAAATAGCTTTAGGGACCTCGGGATTGCGGTGACACCGGAACTAAACCTAAGCACTCATATCACACAAGTCATCCGATCAACTAATATTATATCGAATACCATATTTCGTTGTTTTATATTTAATTATAACAATTTTTGTATGACGCGTTCTATTAGTTTAGTTGGACCTAAATTAACTTATTGTTGTATGTGAGGTTTGGCGACCCTATTTAGAAAAACACATTGAAGCAATGGAAAGTATACAGAGGAAAGGCCTTCGTCGTGTGTCGTTAAGGTGTAGCATTACCCAACATTTTATTGTGATAAGCCATATTCGGGAAGTGCAGTTCAGAGTGGATTATCGATTGTGCAACCGTATTATGAATTCATCAAATACATCAAACTATTTTAGCATTCGTTTGAACATTCTTAGAAGCGGTAACACCATCTTGTCAAAAAAAATAACACGACAGTTCGCGTAAATAGCATGTTTTCGTGGCGGATGGCCAGGGCATTAAGAACATGCTAACAGCGCAAATATCGGAACACAAGTAAACTGAGTGTTGTATGTATCTAGGTAATGACTTATAGCATGTAAATAATGTCCCTTTTTGACAAAATAAATATGCATTTGAATTGAATTATATAAAGGAAGATGAATAAATTCTACCCGGGTAAGGTTTAAGTCAACGCATGATGGCGCTTCAGTTTTTTTCAGGCCACCACTGCTACACATAGCACTTCGCAAATATCATGTTCTTTTATATATTCCATTCTCGCCGTCTGTAGTCGTCATAATGACGGAATAAATCAAAATATTTGGAATCACTATCGAATGTATAGAAGACTGACGATCGCACTTTCACGCAGTTGTTTTAGCATACTAAAGAGTTGACGGTTATCTAAAACTCATCAGTCCTACATCACGGGAATTTGAAGTTTGCAATTTTCAACGACTATTTTCCACTGTTAGCCAACGTTTGAACGAAACACTCATGTTCAGTTTCTATTATTAACACGACAGTCATTCGTTATTTCACTCTCAATCTCAAATGCGGCAATTAATTTCAACCGCTCTTCATAATAATAAGCTAACTTTTGTCTACCATGCTCCACTACATTTAGGGTATGTATCCGGGACAGAATACTTAAGAAACAAGTGGTGCAATTTTTTAGACGGCCGAGGAGATTGACGTGGACTGAAGCCTCTTTTCTATTTACCATCAGTATTTCATTGTACCCCTACGGGCCAGTCTAATTTGATTACAGTGCGATAATTAATCCAGTGATGTAATCAAGTTTTGTGTTAAGCAGAGTAAAACCTGCGACTGAAACGTACGAAATTATGGACGTATGAAAGAAAGGTACACACGTGGACGTATGGACGTGAATGAAAGGTGCAGTGTTAGACTGTAAATAAATGTTTGCGTTTTCTGAATTTCCCTGAGTTCTCAGATGACGATTCACGTAGTGGTTGCAAGTTCCCCACCGAAACGATGAAAATGTTAACTGTGTGCGTGAGTTCGCTCTTGCTAGCCGACGAATAATGAAAGAGAAAGGAACCCTGGGAAAGCTCAGGAGAGCAAGATTTCCGTCTACTGCACCAGAAAATCACGTTAGTCCGAATGATGCGGCTTCGCGGGTGTTAGTACAAGACACGTCGAACGTTGGGGAAACCCGTGAGTGACCCCGGCCAAATGATCCGAGTGGCACTCGCCACTTCTCCTGATGGCCCATAGTACTGTTCTATGGAGATCTGGGTCATCAGAGAGTGAAGCTTAAGGGGGGAGGTGCGTTTAGTGGGTATGGGTCTCAGCGGGCTAACACCCATCCGCTGGGGTCGAGTCCCACACTGCTCGAATGGAAAGTGGGATCTTCTCATTTTCTACTCGTAGCAATAGTACGTAAAAGTATTTAACCCTCCTCCATAAAAAAAAAAAGCCGACGAATAAGCATTAAAAGCATCGCAGGTAAACTAAGCAGATCGCAGCAGATGCAGTTTACAATCTCCTACGTAACATATTAGGGTTGCGGAAGATGTGTGCAAGTTTGTTCGGCATACGTTGACGCTCGAGTGAATGAAGCGGCGCGTGCAGGCGTACGAGAATTTCGTTAAAGCGCATGAGATGGACTCGAGGTTTTGTTGGATATCAACACAAGTGATAAAACGTGATGTTTTTATATATTTATATTTTTTGCCTGTATAGTTTTTTATATATGTTATCTTTATATAATTTTTATGTCAGCACCTTGAAGTAGACAATTGTCTCCGCGAGAACGTGTAGGCACGAGTTCTCTAACCCAAGATTAGCCCAGTACAATGTGCCCCGAACAGGTGCTGCGTTTCCTTGTTGAATATCGAGCGACATCCTTTGACGCAAAATTTCCGATGCTGTCGAGTTTTCCGTGGAAAGATTAGAGCTTCTGCTGCTTCACGCGCTGAATCAACTTCAGTGTAAGCGGACCTGGCCCTCCCCCGATGCTTGCCGCGACTTGTGTGCAGGAGCATTGTCCTGGTGAAACAGGACAACCTTCTTCTGCAGAGCGGGCCGTTTTACCGCTCTTAAGGTAGTCGACCAGAATTATTCCACGTTGGTCCCAAAAAACCGTAGCCATCATCTTTCCGGCCGATGCCGTTGTCCGCACCCTCTTCGGAGGTCCTTCACCAGTTGCACACCATTGGCGAGATGCTTCTTGGGTCTCGGGAGTGTAGTGATGGGCCCAGCTTTCATCGACGGTCACGAATCTGCGCCAAAAATCCGACGGATTTTTTGACATCTTGGCCAAATTTCGCTGTGAAGAGGAAACACGCGCGTCTTTTTGGCCTTGAGTAAATGCGGCACCCATTTTGTTCTGAGCTTTTTCATTTTCAAGTTCTCGTGCAGGATGAAATGCACACTACCAAAACTGATCCCCAAGGCCTCCGCTATCTCCCTAATGCTCACTCGCTTATCTGCGGCAACGATTTTCCGCACTTTTTCCATGTTTTCCTCATCAGTTTCCATTTTTGGGCGTCCTGAACGTAGTCCATTATTGGTGCTCCTGCGACCTTTTTTTAACTCATTAATCCAGTTGGAAACAGTGGCAAAACATGGCGCAGAATCACCGTACACCTCGTCTAACTCCGTTTTGATTTGGGTCGCATTCCAACCTTTGAAATAAAAATGCTTGATAGCCACTCGAAACTATTTTTTTTCTATTTTTCAAAATCACGCCATTACGTTGCACGGGAAAAGCGAACAAACGAAATCGCAACGGCCAATCACCATAATATTTTGACTGCTAGCAGTCAAAAAGTTGTCGTTTTTTTGACTGCTTCGAAAATTTAAATTCTAAAAGCTCATTTTAAGAACCTGTTGAACTACCTGTATATGCGGATGACATAGAAATGGCCCACCAGGACGGCGGTGTCATTTGTCAAATTGTCAGCGACGTAGAAACTTATCTTCATCCGGTTGCACAAAAACTGCAAGGTCTGCGGATGGACCTCGAGCGCTCATAGTTTGTTAACTACAATCTTGTGATCGACTCTGTCGAGCGCTCTTTTCTGATCAAAATAAATACAATAGAAGTGCCTGTTGGCGTTTATATATAACGCTCAGTCGTGTGTCATCTCTAGCAGTTGCGTACACGTAGATCGCCGAGGCACAAAACCATATTGCGCTGCGCCAAATAATTTGTTTACAGTCATATAATTGGTGATGCGTTTGACTAGAAATCTCTCAAAAACTGTGCAGGCGACGGAGCACTGCGACGCAAGACGATACTTTTCGACGCGTTTCTTGGGACCCTTCTTATGTATCGGAGTCATAATGCTTTGGGGGATCTTGGAATCATAATACGAATGCTCGAAAATCAGCTTTAAAGGTTCAGCTGAGAATATGGCCAGCTTTTAAAAAATGTATAGGCGGGATGCCGTTAGGTATGTGGCTGCGTTTAGCTTTAAACGCAGCAATTACAAGTAAATGTCATGTTTGTTGAGCTCGATCGGTGAGTCGCGGTGAATTATCGAACTATAAACCGATGTCGCGGGAGATGCGCTGGTTCAGGGTTGAATAGAGATGAGAGATGCAACCGGGGGGAGTTCATTGCTGGTGATCCGCATGTTGGCGTATTGAAACAGAGCCTGGCTGTCTTTGACGTTTATATTCATCTCTGTCAGAATGCAAAGTCGCTTTGTTGCCTTCGTGAGCTGTCAGTAAAGAGAGGAACACGATTTATGGAATCCATGCTGCTTTTGCCGTATTATGTTGCGATGATGGATGAATGTCGAGAGGCGTGTTGTGTGCACCGATGCCAAAATCCTATAAATACAACTCTTCCTATAAATTCAACTCTGGCAATTCCCCCTCCCCCCTCGGGATCGGACATCAGCAGGATCACCTTTTCTTTTTGAAATGACCTTCAGTACGCATAATTAATGGGTGCCTCTAGAGAAGCTACTAGAGCCTTCTTAGGTTCCCCACCAGGTTTTGCTGCAATCTGGATTTCCCGAGGAACTGTATTGGTGGAGGTAGACATGCACTCGAAATGTTCATGAAGCACATCTCGAGGAATTGTGCAACTGCGCACCACTGCGCTGTCTGAGCGGCGAGGTAGGGTCGTTCCTCTGCTTCCATCACTAACCGTTGTTTCTGTTTTATGAAGAATTTCTTGTTCTTTGTTGATGTAAGGGACCGATATTTTTGTGCAAGTCTAAGTAAGCGTTCCAAACTGATTCATCTGTCCTCGATGCTGATAGCAACCTTAGCAAATGCTGGTGAAGTTCATAACATTCCTGATCAAGTTATGCGGCGTATTCCGTTTGAAATGCTGCGATTTGCGAACTGACTTACCACTACCGTTGAAAGAAAGTCAACGACATAAGATAACGGCTGGGACTTAATCAACTGAAAATCGCCCTGAGCGTTCTGGGTGACTCCGCGGACCACGGGTCCAACAGGCGCCGCTGCCGCTCGAGTGCGAATATCCCGGACCGTATCCGCAAAGGTCCGTTCTTGGGCAAGCTGTTTCCGAATAGCGGCTTGACTGGGTGCTGAGTGGTCAGGACATTAGGAAGAGACCTTGGACCAGTGGCCGAGGAACTCTTTGCTTTCGTACTTGGGTCGTCCATGTTCTCTTCTGCCTTGAGGATGCTCACTAGAAGGAGGCTCGCTGGAAGGTCTTCTTCCCTTGGATAAACAGAGCCCGTAAGAGGCTCCCAAGCCTCTTTCTCCCAAGACGTGTAGCACCGCCGCCGTACCCGAAGGCTGCTGAAGTAACTGTGTGAGCGATGGGAACTATGTGGACAGTTCAGTGATGACGCCGGGATCAATGTCCTCCCAGGAGGCCCAGCAGGCTCTCGTCGCTCTGGAGCGGTAATTCCCTCAAAAGACAAAGGGGCGCACGCTCCGATCCTTGTTGCGAGCTAGGCCTGCGCCGCCTCAGAATCTGCCGGTGCGCGCCGGACGCAAATCGCGCCAGGGTACCAGGGGGTCTTCACTGTGCTTTGATTCGATGCAAAATCCGCTTGGTCCGTGTCCTCCGCCCCCAGCACGACGTTTTTCGCTCTACCACTTTTCTGCGCTTGCGTTCTGTGGCCTTTTTGGTTCGCGAGGTCGAGATTGACTGGCGCCGAACTTGGCCTTGTTTGGGGAGGTGTCCTCCCAAGCCTCCACGATGACATGAGCGGGTCATCGGCACGTAGATGCGGTGCCCTTCTAGGCGCTCGTCTAAGTGTACGTCCACGCGTCCACGTGCATGCAGCAACCGCAGACGACACGAAAGATGGGCGCGTTAATAGGTCACTAGGTCTACGGGTCAAAGTCAAATCAATAGCACAGGGTGATTTGATGTTGACATTTACAGACCGCAATAATATATATATATATAGGTGGCTTAGAAAGTTCCATACCTTTTTAGGATCGCTGCCTATTATCTATATCTAGCACACAAGGTTGATCATATGTGGTGATTATTTGGTGTAGCAACGAAGACGGGCCCATACACCTCGGAGAAATGCGCCTTATCATAGGGTGCGTTGGCTTCGGCGGTGACGCCGCCGTAGGTCAGGTACGTAATTCTGATGATGATGATTCTGCCGATGTTATGGATGTGGCGCAACGTGCATTATTGTCGTTAGCATGTAGCTAGCTGCGCGATCTCATGTTGGGGGTTGTTTATGCCGGTCTCGATGTTGTGGCTGTATGACGGGTCTATGGTCGTCGCGGTGCACGCAGAATGATGTGCTTGGTGCCGTACTACCTACTGAGTAGTTACAGCTATCGACGGCGTAGTAATTGGCTGTTCTGTTGCTGTGTCGAACTTCGTCACAATATATATATATATATATATATATATATGAGTTTTCTTTACCTTTCGTTGTGGAATATCTTTTGAATCAGATGCGCTCGCTGTGCAGCCAGCATGCTGCGGGCTTCGTATACTTTTATATTATTACCATGGTGTCATTATATGTATTTTTACAAACGTCCAGGTCTGCACTGTATTTATACTACTAATTGAATTATCACAATGGTTATATTACTACCCAATTGCACAATGGTTTGGTTCAACGGGGTATTTCCCGTTTCCCTAGCCTGCGTTTGGTTTCATGTATCTCTTGCCATCTTGGTTTATCACCAAAACCTAATGCCTCCGCCAAGGACACTGTTCTGCAGCTATGTTTTTTAGACGGCTCATATACGATATTTTTGCTTGTGCTTCCCTTGCACAGAAGCTGGAAACTTCGAACTCCCCTTCGATAAAATGTGCTGCACATGTGTAAATGCATTGCATTGCGTGACGGCTGATTGCGTGTTGTATCGTGTCTAGCCTGTTTATCATGCTTGCGTCTAAACTCACAATAGCTATAGCGTATGTCACTATTGGCACAAACGTTGGTCGTCGAAGATGGGTCTAAAAGTATCCGCCCACAAGTGTGGAGTACTGCGTCTCGGTATTAGAAATACCAAGCATAACTACATGTTAGACGGCCTAGTTCAGATACAAATGGAGCATGCGAAATAACTTAGTGTACGTTTCTCAACGTTTTTGACATTTACTGAGAAGGTTACACATGTTGCCGCCAAATGTTCAGTTAGGTGCAACTGGATAGCTCTGTGGGTTTGTTGTAAGAAGTGCCTCTGCCTATTTAAAACTGTGCAAATCACATGCTTGTGCCACTAATAATGTATGTATGCCAGGTGTGGTGGCCAGGTGAAGTAATCTCAGGAAGACAGTACTGCGGCTATTCCCGGACAAGGGGCAAAGAGTACAACTGGATTTTAGTGGGTACTAGTCCCCCACACTACCGTAGCTTAAACAACGACGCCCGGTGTGCATAACGCATTTGACAAATTCCCTCTATTTAAAAAAATACAGGAATGGGTCAGTATATTTAAATAAATATACGATAAAAGTTACATCTTCGCAAGGATCGGATCAAGAAAGGACTTTGACAAGGATGCCCTTCCTCGGTGTCCCTGTTTTTGCTGTATATTGAGGAGGTGACTCGACAGGTGCATAAATAGTATCTGGGTTTTAAAATAGTATACAGTAGAGATCATGGAATTTTATCTATCCGACCTTGTGTCATGTTGTTTGCAAACGACATGGTGATTTTAGCGGAAAGTAATGACCAAATGCAAAAAATGTTAACCATATGCGAAGAAACGGCGGAAAAGATTGGACATGAGTTCAACGTAATATTTTTCGGAGATATCAGAAAGATGCCGCTAAAGTTACGGAGGAAGAAAATCGAATATAAAGACGTCTACAGATACTTAGAAGTTATAATAGAAAACACGCCAGTTATTTTTAATGCTGAGCATGCAATAAAAAAGGCCTAGAAATTTTGTAACTAAAAATATTGCAAGAGAGAAGGATTTGTCGAGCTGCAATATATTCATGGTAACTAAAAAACTCTGGAAAAGCATGTTTATGCCAACAGTGACATCTTTTAACGCTATTGTAGGTTTAGACGCTAACAGTCTTTAACACAATACAGCGGACAGTCGACTGGCATGCAATACAATGCAAACACTTTAGCGCAGCACAGTTTTTCAAAGGTGAGTGCGAGGTCTCCAGCTTCTGGGCAAGGTAAGCCCAAGCAATATATCGTATGTAAGCCGTCTGAAAAATATAGCTGCAGATATAGAACAGCAAAACTAGGCAGCCAAATTGCTCACAGCAAAACTGACTGAGAGAAGTATAAGCAAATGGGAACATACGATTAACGTTTCTTGAACGCGAATTTCAGTGCAATACGATGGCCGTTGAAGAACACGAGGTGATGGCAACTAAGCAGATAACCAAGGATATGAAGAAGAAAGTTGACGAAATAGCCAAGGAAAGGTGGAGTGTGGCTATGAAAGGAAAGACATCCTCACAATTAGGCAATAGGAAACACAATTCAAACACGCCTGAAAATATATTTTCAGCCGTTTTCGACGGGATACCAATTGTTTAACTGTTTTTCACATAAACCTGGCTCAATTACAATTGAACATGTTGCAGTGTTGGTCCTTAGTTTTCTGATATGCGTGGAATCATTGGCGCACACATTACTCTTCAGAACCCACAGGAAACAGGTTTTTTATACAGGAAGGAAACATGCTTGTAGGTAGGCTGTGCACTAAAATAGTTAAATGATTACTTATATACCGGCGGTAGCTCGATGACCACAAAGGCCTTTGTATTTCATTTGTACCACCTGTCACCCCTCCCATCACCGGGTTATATAAATGCAACTAATATTCTTCACAATTATTGAGGAGGGGGGTCTCTAGTTTTAGCGTAGTCTTTCTTAAAACTATCAACTCCAAACTTAGCTATGATGCGTCAGAAATGTCGTTTGCTTGAAGTAACCTTAGCACTTAGCATTTTATATTTATTTATATATATATATATATATATATATATATATATATATATATATATATATATATATATATATATATATAAAGTATTAAAGAAGTCTGTAGTTTTATAATAACAAACATATTTTATTAAAGGGTAATATAGATATACATATATGCACGGTTTTGCTGAGCATGAATTTTAAAGTTTGGTAACGTGGTTTATTTCCTAAGCAGTATTCGAACAGTGATTTAAATTTATAGCAAAGCTTTAGAACGCTTGAACTTGACTGGCAAGACTAACGTTTGAACTTGATTGGCAAGATGAACGCTTGAACTTGATTGGCAAAACAAACGTTTAAACTTAATTGGCAACAGCTTGCTAACCAAGTTTAAGGCGAACACTTGAACTTGGTTGGCAAGGCGAATCCTTCTCCTTGATATTTTTCGAGCAGCAGCGCACTATTACACGCTGTAGCAGGCTGCAATCGACTTCCATGTCGGATAGACGCTGGGTGGCTGTTTCCGGCGAAATTTGCTGAAATAAGACGACAATACATCTGCTGTCATACGTGACTTATTATGTCACGATTAACGAAAGCGATAGTAGGAGTATTATTGTGGTATTATTGTGTGTACTCAAGTTAACTAACTGCATCAAATGCTTATAGTTGCCTTTGTATACGGCATAAACGATCTAAATAGAATATCTTACAAATAATTGCAATTCTAATAGAACGTACCCCTTCCTCCAAAGCGTCGGGTTCATTACATTCACGTGCGTACAAGGCTTCATTCCATATTCATGTCGTCCCTGACATTAAAACAACAACAGGCGAACACAAAACATTGCTTAGTAAACAATGAACAGACACTGCTATGTCCAGTGGATAAATTAAAAGTAGGGAAGGCAGCATATACACAGAAGTAGCGGACAGCACTTATGTAGAAAACTAATTTAAGGGAAGTTTACGGGAATATGATATCGGGAAGAGGTGGAGTAGCATGGTTTTACGATAATACAAGAGGCAGCGAACTATTAACGGGTGCGAGAGCAGGTATGTTTGCAGTGAAACTCCTACGAGGAATTAGAAACAGCGCTTTGTCGGATATGCGGCAAGAGAGAGGAAATGGTATCATCTGGTTAGGGAGTGCAAACGATTGGGAGAGACTAGGCATCTAGATTTAGGTGAGGCGCTAGGATTACGCAAGGATGCAGAAAATGCACAAATAGAGATTACGTAACAGCGGCTATCCCGATAGAAGGTTCTCAACATATAAGGGAAAAACCGGGGGAGTATATTAGAGATAATTTATTGCTGCAGCGTTATTGCGGCCCTGATATAAAAGGTTGATATGTGTACACACACTTATCAAACAAATAAGCCAATCAATATATTGGAATCAAATCAATCAATATATATATATATATATATATATATACCCGGATAACATAGATATGGCCAGCATATATATAATCATTGACTCTACCAGGCATTTCCTGTCTGTTCAGGATGACACAGCAACTCTAGATGGTGCCTAGTCACTACGACAGTGGCGCAGTCAGAGAGCGTGTATATATCAGTCGAATCACCAAGAGTTTGTATATATATATCGTCAACGGCAGCTAGCAGTGACTAATGTGGTAACCCTACTAAAATATATCTTCCCCACGCCCCCCCCCAGAATTGTTTGACAGTACCTCGACAAAAAAAACTCCCCACCTGACTATACCCTCATTATAAATCACGCGAATAACTATGCTTTTGTTTAAGTGATGGAAACCCCAATTTACTCCGTTGAGTTAGTTGAGAAACAATAGGAGCTACCTTTGATAAGCTGCCTTGTAAGAAGATGGCCGTGAACATCCTAAGAATCCTACATGCAATTACCTGAAAACAGGGCCAACAGTCTTGTGTGGAATACAGGTCGTTTGGCCTTACCTAACTCAGAATAATATCAGACCCCCTAAGTGCATTAGAGTTAACTTCTTAAAAAAAGTGTTGGTGTTGTATCGTATTAGCTGCAATCGGCTTACGTATTTGTGAGCTTCTACGCCCCTTCTTCTAGCGGGCCTTTGGCGAACACACAACACGCCCTCGAAGATAGATACGCCCAATGCATATCTCTTGAAATGGGATATAAAAACTGGCTGAAATAGACGTGCGACACGACACCACGAGGCACAGGCATAAGGTCAAACGCCCACACTAGAGAAACCATACCTGATAACCGCCGCAGTTCATGGCTTTCATACGAAGTTAAGCAGGGGTGAGAAGTGTGCGAAGTGTCTCCCTGAGTGCAAGTGTGAACGCCGTGAAACAGTATTAACCTGTAACCAATGTGTGAGCCAATCAATTATTAATAAAGCATAAGTGCATCTAACAACTAGTTACTTTAAATTCAGATATGTTTGTTTATCAATCATGTATATTACCCGACTGTCTTTATATATATATATATATATATATATATATATATATTAGTTTTACGTATGCAGTTAATATCAGTTGTTATATAAAGGCAAATATGACTCCACAGCATCGACGATCAGGAGTAGCGCGTACTACTAAAATACGTTAAGTATTTTAGGGTTGCACGTTATTTAGAAAGTAAATAAAAACAAAGTAGCAAACACTAACAAGTAGGCTTACATATCTCATAACAATATTAAATTCCCGAAAATTTAATTAAAGAGTCGACTAAATGATGTTACAAAAATGGATTTATGTGATAGTCCAATGCGTCCCAATGCGTCAGCATGATCTAGCATAAATGAGAAGAGTTTTTTTTTAAATAAAGGTCAATTGTTTTAGTTGCTTTCAATACAGAACACAAAATAATGTTTTCTTTTCGACGTTCATAGAAGAAACGCTAATTGGGCAAAAACACCGAATACATACGTGAGCCAATAAACCCGTAAGAAATGTACTACACTCAGATATTAGACCATTCCAATTATTTACATGTGTACGTTTTAGCTCTCTTTTTAGATATCCATTAGAATGATTACGTGAACACGTACTGAAGCTATATCGCTTACAGGCATCTGGAACATTTTAAATGGACTTAAAAACAACTGTAATGCTACTAGTAAGTAATAATATGTAATGTAAAGTTGTTAGTTAGCAAATGTAACGGTGGTCTGTTACGCTAAGTGAACTGGCAAATGTAAACTCAGCAGGACGGTAACTACAACACAAGAGGCTTAAGAGCGACGATGAACGACGACGACGAACACGACGTACGTCTGGCGCGTAGCGCAGCCGAGCAGAGAATGATCCTAGGCCAAGCTTCCTTGGCCTATTTATTTACTCAAGGGTCGCCGTAGCGTTCGTATAGTAATAATGATGGTTAAGACGATGAATCTTCTCGAACATTCAACATCTCAAAAGTCCCACCTGTCCTCTGCGCTGATTGGCGGTTTGAAATGCGCACTATTAGTTGGCTGTTCTGTTGCTGTGTCGAACTTCGTCACAATATATATATATATATATATATATATATATATATATATATATATATATATATATATATATATATATATATATATATATACATACATACATACATATGAGTTTTATTTACCTCTCGTTGTGGAATATTGTTTTGAATCAGATGCGCTCGCTGTGCAGCCAGTATGCTGCGGGCTTCGTATACTTTTATATTATTACCATGGTGTTATTATATGTATTTTTACAAACGTCCAGGTCTGTACTGCATTTATACAACTAATTGGATTATCACAATGGTTATATTACTAACAAATTACACAATGGTTTGGTTCAGCGGGGTGTTTTCCATTTACCTAGCCTGCGTTTGGTTTCATGTATCTCTTGCCATCTTGGTTTATCACCAAAACCTAATGCCTCCTGTTACGGAACTAATGCGGAACGAGAACAAATATATATCAAGAATAATGATCGACTGCGGTGTCTGTTACACGATGATATATATATATATATATTAATATATACTATATATAATGTCACACACAGTTACTAATGCGCGGCCGTCCTGAATACGCTGATTCACACCTAGCCTACCTGCTCACTTCAAGTCGCGAAGCACGAGTCAAAGAGAATTCTGCCGTGGCCGCAGCCGCTTAAATATCGGCCGCCCGCCCCGCCCCCTGGCGGCATTCCGTGCTACTACAACGTCGTGTGCTACGACGTGCACTCTACGTGCTTCCCGTTCGTCTGCTCAATTGTGTCGTATGCTCGATCTGTATTTCGTCTGTTAAATGTGTAGCGCTCTCTGTCTGTTCAAATTGTATGGCGCGCTCTGTCCATCTGTGACACCTCCGCCAAGGACACTGTTCTGCAGCTATGTTTTTTAGACGGCTCATATACGATATTTTTGCTTGTGCTTCCCTTGCACAGACGCTGGAAACTTCGAACTCCCCTTCGATAAAATGTGCTGCACATGTGTAAATGCATTGCATTGCGTGACGGCTGATTGCGTGTTGTATTGTGTCTAGCCTGTTTATCATGCTTGCGTCTAAACTCACAATAGCTATAGCGTATGTCACTATTGGCACAAACGTTGGTCGTCGAAGATGGGTCTAAAAGTATCCGCCCACAAGTGTGGAGTACTGCGTCTCGGTATTAGAAATACCAAGCATAACTACATGTTAGACGGCCTAGTTCAGATACAAATGGAGCATGCGAAATAACTTAGTGTACGTTTCTCAACGTTTTTGACATTTACTGAGAAGGTTACACATGTGGCCGCCAAATGTTCAGTTAGGTGCAACTGGATACTCTGTGGATTTGTTGTAAGAAGTGCCTCTGCCTATTTAAAACTGTGCAAATCACATGTTGTGCCACTAATAATGTATGTACGTATGCCAGGTGTGGTGGCCAGGTGAAGTAATCTCAGGAAGACAGTACTGCGGCTATTCCCGGACAAGGGGCAAAGAGTACGACTGGATTTTAGTGGGTACTAGTCCCCCCACACTACCGTAGCTTAAACAACGACGCCCGGTGTGCATAACGCATTTGACAAATTCCCTCTATTTAAAAAAATACAGGAATGGGTCAGTATATTTAAATAAATATACGATAAGAGTTACATCTTCGCAAGAATCGGATCAAGAAAGGACTTTGACAAGGATGCCCTTCCTCGGTGTCACTGTTTTTGCTGTATATTGAGGAGGTGACTCGACAGGTGCATAAATAGTATCTGGGTTTAAAAATAGTATACAGTAGAGATCATGGAATTTTATCTATCCAACCTTGTGTCATGT
Source organism: Dermanyssus gallinae (assembly GCA_003439945.1). Taxonomy (NCBI): domain Eukaryota; kingdom Metazoa; phylum Arthropoda; class Arachnida; order Mesostigmata; family Dermanyssidae; genus Dermanyssus; species Dermanyssus gallinae. The sequence continues at coordinate 197,462 of QVRM01000729.1, forward strand.
TGTTTGCAAACGACATGGTGATTTTAGCGGAAAGTAATGACCAAATGCAAAAAATGTTAACCATATGCGAAGAAACGGCGGATAAGATTGGACATGAGTTCAACGTATTATTTTTCGGAGATATCAGAAAGATGCCGCTAAAGTTACGGAGGAAGAAAATCGAATATAAAGACGTCTACAGATACTTAGAAGTTATAATAGAAAACACGCCAGTTATTTTTAATGCTGAGCATGCAATAAAAAAGGCCTAGAAATTTTGTAAATAAAAAGATTGCAAGAGAGAAGGATTTGTCGAGCTGCAATATATTCATGGTAACTAAAAAAACTCTGGAAAAGCATGTTTGTGCCAACAGTGACATCTTTTAACGCTATTGTAGGTTTAGACGCTAAATCATCATCATTCTGCCAACATGGCGGCTCTCGGACGGTCGAGGTTTCTGTGTGTTCTTCGGTTAGCATACCTTGCGACACAAAATTGCGCGAAAGCCATGGATCCAGCTATAGTGAATTGGCCCGTAAGCCCGTCTGGAGCTCAAGTAAGTACTAAACTCATCCTGGATAATGTGGCGGACGTCTACACGCACCAACCCCAACTTCGCCTCTTAAAACCAGAGCTGCTGCGGTCCTCAGCACTTGAACTCCAGCTACTACTAGGGGGTGACATCGAACTTAATCCAGGACCTCCATGCGCGACCTGCGGAGGACAATTCCAGCAGATCAAGGACCGGACCATTTGCGAAGGCTGTAACAAACCAGTGCACACTCATTGCGCCTTCCAAATACCCGATAAGTGTTCTACCAGCTGCAAGTCGTGCTTCTGGAAAGAAGTGTCCATCATTGTTGCCAATAACACGACGGCCAAACAGCCCTGTAACTGTGCTACCGAGCTACAAGCACTAAGGAAAAAGATCGACGAACTCACAAAAAAGATCACTACAATGAATAGTCTCGCAAAACCAGCTGAGAAGCACCAAAACCAACAGTCATCGCAACAGCCACCACAACAGCAGCAGCAACTAAGACACCAAGAGCGGCAAGCTATACAGACCAGCGGTAATAATATGTACGCACCACCACTCTCAGCTGCTAGCACACCGCGCCGTCTCCGCTTTAACCCCGCCGATCAGCACCGCAACGTGCATACACCAAAAGGACGTGCTCGACAACGTGACAACAACTGGCAGACAATGGGGAAGCGTGGCCGAGTGGTGCACGTGAACAAAGGCACGAACAAGATGACTGATCTAAAAGCTGTAGAAGATCACGACGTGCCAGAAAGAACGAAATCGCTCTTCGTCAGCCGGTTACAGCTATCCCACACTGCTGACGTTCTCAAAGAGTACGTAGCTCGAATTGTAGGAACAGAGGCAGACGTGAAAGTAACAAAGTTGACAGGCCTAAATCAAGCATATTACAACAGCTTTCACGTGCAAGTGAAAGCTGACGTCTACAATGAATTATTAGACCCAAACGTGTGGCCGGCCGGTATCCGCTTTCACCCTTTTCGCGGCCAGCTCAAAGCATACCGAATCTATGGGGAAAACGAACATACCACCAGAGGTGAGAAACGAAGCAGGCCAAACGACGACAATTCTATGTCAAGCACACCCAAATGACTGGACGTTGAACCTGCGCACAACCAAGCAGATGGACACATGTCATCGAACGTGCGATCAAAATGTCTTCTGTGGAATGTCGAATCGTTGGAATCGCTATGGAAATCTTCGGGAGAAGACGAATTTAACGAATACGACATACTGCTGTTAACAGAGACGTTTGTAACGGATAGATCACGCATAACCCTGCCTAACCATAAAGTATTCCATGGTCTAGCCGTAAAGACAAGTGGCAGAGGAAGACCCAAGTGGGGTGTATGTGTTGCAATAAGAACTACAGAATGAGCCCAGCTATTGCGTGCCACAGCTCGACACGTTGTAATAGAACTTACAGACTATTATCTCGTATGCATATATAGCCCCCCAGAAAGACAAGTAGCCAATATTATTGAGGACATTGGGGAGTGTCTTAAACTTTGTACTAAGACAGAAAAACACATTATAATTGGTGCCGACACCAACTGCGACCTGACAAAGCAATGTAGCCGTCGAGCTGCTTTCATAGCAGGGACACAATAACTAAGACTGCAAATTGAAAATGACTATACAGAAGTAACATACATGAGCTGGAACGGCGCTAGCGCAGTCGACATTATATTGTCGTCAGCACCGCAGCCAGGGGTCATAATTCATAACCTTCGGTCACTACCCTCAGCTCTCCGCAAACACTGCAAGGTAGTATTCGACTTATCTCGCATCCAGGCACCTATCGCGCCCTCAGTACCTAGCTGTAGAATTAGCCGGTCGTTAAACCCCCACATACTAATACAAGCGATACAATCGATGCAAAGCCTCGATGACATAGACTGCAGCGAGAGAACCCTTCGCTGGGCTATACACCTATCATCGCTTACGAGAGAAAAAAGACCGTGCAAGCACAAACCCTGGTTCGACCACGAATGTAGAGTTTTAAAATATGCGATTTGTAACAATAGAGATTATAACCAAAATGGATTTTACCAGCTAGCGCTAATGAAACGAGTTTTTAAAAACATGATACGAGAGAAAAGGCAGCATTATGAGCAACAGCGACGTCTAAATCTTATACAGCTCAGTGTAAATAAACCGTGGCTCCTCCTGCCACATAGAGTAGATCCAGGAAACCCACTCATAAACGATACCGAGTGGATCAGACATTTTAAAGACCTTTTAGAAAACGATTTTACACTCCCGTCCAGAGATGACTCAGACGAAACTCTTGTGTTTACAGATGATGAAGTCATAGGTGCAATAATATCGAGACAAAATGGCAAATCAGCTGGGCCGGATCTTATTGTGTATGAGCATTTAAAAGCTAACCTGCAAACTATAGGCCCATATTTGACTAGGCTTTTTAATAAATGCGCTCGACAAGGCAAAATACCTAACGAGTGGAGAAAAATACTTATACAGCCAATTTACAAGAAGAAAGGGGACCCAACCGACCCGAAAAACTATCGAGGAATTGCCCTAACTAGTGTCCTATACAAACTGCTTACATCGCTCATAGTGAGGAGGATGTATGAACGCACGGTTAATGATCTGCCCTGTGAGCAGTTTGGATGCCAGGAAAGTCAACAGCAGACGCTTTACGGTTCGTGATTGAACACGTAAGTGAACGCCAACCGAGACACAAATATGACGTATGCGGCTTTTGTCGACTTTAAACCGCATTCGACAGTGTGCCTAGGGACCGCCTCCTCGAAATCCTCCGAGAGAGGTTTAATATTAAGGGCCAACTATTCAATTTGATTCGAGATATGCTGAGCCACAATTTTATAACCATAAAAAACGGAAATCACTACATAAACGAGCCTGTTACACAAAAGACTGGAGTAGCGCAGGGCGACTCTGCAAGCCCATTTCTCTTTATACTGTACATTGCTGGCTTAGCAGACCTTCTACGCACAATGAAAGCAGCCGCATGCCTTCTACGCGGACGACCTCGTCATCTTAGCCAAATCCCGGGAACACGTACAATTCTACTTAAATTAAACCTCAAAATGGTGTGCGGAGAACCGACTCATAATTAATATCTCTAAGACAAAGATTCTTCGCTTTAGCCGCGGCGGCTCATACACCGCTGCCGACCATCGCGTCAAGATCAATAGTACTTGCCTTGAGCTGGTTAACCATTTCTCGTATCTTGGCGTAACTCTGACACCGCGACTGACTTTTAGCAGACACATCGAGGAACTGCGAGCAAAGGCCACGGCGGCGATTATGCTACTCGGGGACATTCGAGACGTAGATCTCGACACAGCAATGAAAATATTTAATATGAAAATTACCCCGATACTCCAGTACTGTCTCCCAGTAATTGCGCCGCACCTAACATTACGCGATCTCAAAACGATCAAAAAGATTTAGACCGCGTAAAGGCGTGCTTTGTGAAGCGTGTGCTGGGATTACCCAAGAACGCGTCAGCTACCCTAGCACTAGAATTATGCGGAGAACGTACTCTGGTAGAAAACTTAGTCCTACACAAATTACCGACCAGTACAAATACACTCGACATGTACAGAGCATTCAGGGAAGACCGAAACGTACATTTTGTTATGTGTAACTACACAGATGGACCTGCTTTTCGCTCAGAGAAATGGAAATGTGCCTTCCAAAGTAACCGACCATTATTGTGCAGGGTAACATGGCATGGTTATCACCATTATATGTGCCTCAAAGGTGAATGTTATGATATTAACGACTGTGTATGTAAGTTTTGTGGTGAGTGCAATATCTGTCGATATCATGTTCTAAAATGTTCGGCAATAGACTCTTACTCGTTACAGGCGCGTGTGAACGAGATATTGTTATAATTTCAGCAGGCCATGTGTGTCAATCCAATCCTACTACCAACAACTATGGTGAATAAATATGATGTATAGGTTTAGACGCTAACAGTCTTTAACACAATACAGCGGACAGTCGACTGGCATGCAATACAATGCAAACACTTTAGCGCAGCACAGTTTTTCAAAGGTGAGTGCGAGGTCTCCAGCTTCTGGGCAAGGTAAGCCCAAGCAATATATCGTATGTAAGCCGTCTGAAAAATATAGCTGCAGATATAGAACAGCAAAACTAGGCAGCCAAATTGCTCACAGCAAAACTGACTGAGAGAAGTATAAGCAAATGGGAACATACGATTAACGTTTCTTGAACGCGAATTTGAGTGCAATACGATGGCCGTTGAAGAACACGAGGTGATGGCAACTAAACAGATAACCAAGGATATGAAGAAGAAAGTTGACGAAATAGCCAAGGAAATATGGAGTGTGACTATGAAAGGAAAGACATCCTCGCAATTAGGCAATAGGAAACACAATTCAAACACGCCTGAAAATATATTTTCAGCCGTTTACGGGATACCAATTGTTTAACTGTTTTTCACATAAACCAGGCTCAATTACAATTAAACATGTTGCAGTGTTGGTCCTTAGTTTTCTGATAGGCGTGGAATCATTGGCGCACACATTACTCTTCAAAACCCACAGGAAACAGGTTTTTTATACAGGAAGGAAAAATGCTTGTAGGTAGGCTGTGCACTAAAATAGTTAAATGATTACTTATATACCGGCGGTAGCTCGATGACCACAAAGGCCTTTGTACTTCATTTGTACCACCTGTCACCCCTCCCATCACCGGGTTATATAAATGCAACTAATATTCTTCGCAATTATTGAGGAGGGGGGTCTCTAGTTTTAGCTTAGTCTTTCTTAAAACTATCAACTCTGAACTTAGCTATGATGCGTCAGAAATGTCGTTTACTTGTATATATATATATGGGTTTTAGATGCCGAGGTTTGCGGCCCGAACCGGGACCTGGCAAAAGCACGCCAAGACAAGATCGCCAAATATGACGTCGAGTTCCTAAGAGCGGCGCTCCCCGGCGCGCAAAAACCTCGCAGATTCGGATCCATCACTATCTCTATGAGTGGTGTATGGGACTCCGAATCTGCGAGGACGCTCTTGGGGCTCGGCGTCACGAAGAGGAATCTTATGGATCTCACCGTTTTAACTTTGCAAGGAACCTTGAGGATATACCGCTCGCACCGGGTCTATAAGAGCGGGGGCTACCATCAAGCAAGGACACGGACAACTGATTCTTAACTTCACGTGACACCACCATTTTACCACCATTTTTATTAAGGCGAGCACTGCCGAGTGTGCAAACGTATTGTAAATGATTAATAAAACATCACAATATTTTCTATATATATATATATATACCGAGCAAGATGGCTTAGTGGCAAAAGCCTTTGCATTCGGGAGGCCTGGGTTTGAGACCCAGACCGGCCACTCCTAAATTGGTTTTCATGGTTTCCAGTTTAACAAGGTAAATGCCGGAGTGGATTAAACATCGACCATTATCGGAGAAAAAAAAAACGGGGAGGACAGATGTCTCAATAAAAAGAGATGGTGCATTACCATCCAACCCCCCATTAAGTTAAAAAAAAAAAGTTATCTATATATGGAGAGAGAGAGGGGGGGGGGTGAGAGCGAAAGAAGGATGGGGCGGGGGAGAGAAAGTTCGGCCGGCGACTTCAATACAAACACGCGTTCATGGGTTGCCGTCAGTGTTTTCAGCTTGAGAAGCGACTCAGTGGCCGCGGCGAAACTAACACGTGCAGGCAAATGCGCATTTCATGACGATTGTCATGAAATGCGCATTTGCCTTATATAAATATATGTCAATGCGAGCTGTGTCGAGATTGAGTGCATGCAAAAATGACCTAGAGTGCTAGTAGATCTTTTAGGCATGCACTCAATCTCAATTACACCGCAATCACGGCTCGCATTGCTATGTATTTGGTACCAAAATGGTCGGCATGAATTGCGCAATTGCCTGAATGTGTTAGTTTTGAGTGGCCGTGAGTGGTCGTAGGGTTATGATTTAGAGATATTGAACGCGAAGGCTAAAAAAAGTACTTATTTTTTTGCTGAATATTTTCTAAACGATTGTGTCGCATCTTCTAGGCAATATTATATGTTCTCACGAATACGAGGATTCTGCTTAGTTTCTGAATAGGAGAACCGGTTGTCTCGTAATTGCACATCTTATGTTCTTATGTCGGGCGAAAACACCAGTGACACAAATTGTAGTAATATAAGACTCTCACTCCAAAACAAGACTTTTCAGAAACCATGTTCCATTGGAAAAAATATTTCCTTTAACGAGCTCTACAATTCCATATATCGCTCTTCAAATCTTTCTGGAAGAAAGTAATTTTTGTATGCACTCAATCTTGACATCTGGCCAAAAAATCGTAATTACTCCGCAACCACAGCTCGCGTTACCATAAGTGTGGTGCCAAAATGATCATCATGAAATGCGCATTTGCCTGAACGTGTTAGTTTTGAGAGCCGTGAGTGGTCGTATGGTAATTATTTTGAGGTATTTGGCTTGAAAGCTAATAAAAAAAACGTATTTTTTTTCGAATTCTCTTCTAAACGACCGTGTCGTATCTTCTGACCACCCTTACATGTTCTTCGGAAGAAGCAAAATTTTCTCAGGAACACGACGGTATGCTATTAGTATCTGTCTAGGAGGACTGGTTGTAACGCAACAGCACATATTATGCTCCTATGTTGGGCAAAAACACTAGTGTCACAAATTGTAGTAATAACTTCTCAGAGACCATGTTCTATTGGAAAAAATGTTTGCTTTAACGAGCTCTACAATTCCGTACTACGCTGAGAAAACTTTTCCAAACACCCTGTATATATATATATATATATATATATATATATATATATATATATATATGTATATATATATATATATATATATATATATATATATATACACAGCGCCAGTGCACACGTTCTCGCGAGACAATTGTAACTCAATGTTTATTTTTTAATAAAAGTTAACTAGATTCTATATATATAATATTCTAAGCAGTTTCGCAAATATATATATATAGTTAACGTACCAAAGAAAAAATATATATATATATATATTAAATAAGAGAGAACTAGCAATAGAGAAGAAAAAAGGGTAGGGCGGATGCCAATGGGAAAATTAGATTTTACGCGTAGTTTCTCGATCACGCGCAATCGAAATTCCAACCCTCCACCGCTAAGACTACAATAAAGACGACGACGATGACGCAGCAGCAGCACCTAGCTTGTTAGTCTACGTGGATGTGTTTGTGTGAGTTGTGAGTGCGGTGCGTATTCACTATCGCTCTCGTTACTCTAGACTAGACGTCATAGTTCCATTGCTGCTGCTGCTGCCGTTATTGCTGTTGCTGTTTCCGTTGTTATTACTGTTGTTGTTGTTGTTGTTGTTGTTGTTGCTGTTGTTATTGCTGCTGTAGCTCTGCTATCCGAGCTGTACAGAGCCTGGCGCAGATACCAGCAGCCAAATGTCACGTGTGTCTGTCTGTTTATGTGTCTCTAGTTATGAGTACCAAGACCATATGTACCATGACATAATAAGAAACAAAGTCTTCCGGAGCAGTAGTACATACACCGGGCACACATACATATACACGGTGGTGCCAGCGATGTACGTTAGCTAGCTATACGCCATACGCGGCAGCGAGGGGCGCCGGCGCCGGTAGTGGCGGCAATGGCAGAATCAGAAACACCTTGCTGCGGCGATCATGTAGACTCGTCAACCGGTCAAGGCCTTTTAGCCGCCTTGCGGGGCAACGTGCACGTCATTTCGCCTTAAAGGACATATTTTTAGGAGGGCACTGAGATCTGCCGGCTTCCCGTGTATACCTCAACACCCGAAGCTCTTTCCACAGACGATCGAGAAAGCCCTGGAGTTCTCACTCTGGTCCTTTTGAGAGTGGCCGTATACACGCTTGCGATGTAACTTTCGTCCGATTCATTAACGCCAGATTAGCAGACTAAGAAGTGCAGAGAATGGGCTATCCGCAGGAGTTCAGTCGAATGGTCTTCGATACCATAGGAGGCCCCGGGCCTTTTGCATACAAGCTGGTTCACCGTGTAGGCAAAAGCTTAACTCATTCGACGGTAGACTCGAAATCATTAGAATTCTTGCGTCCAATTAGAATTATTTTAATAACTATTCATTTTCTGACATTTGAATGTTTACCATTTATTGAGGCCCGTTAGTTGTACACAGATTTTTGACGCCGGCTCGATTTGGCTACGGCAGAAAATGGAGTCCCTTGCCCGTGGACAACGAACCAGTTATATCGACGCAGCATTTCGGCGTTGAATTTCAATAAATATTCTTTGTAGCAAAAACTGCTATGCCCTCCTATCGCCGGTTGACGCAGCAACTCTGGTTCCCAGCTCCGCCAGAAAGCTCCTTGTGATTTCCCATTGGGACTAATGTTTTGAAGGCAATTGGTTGAACAATTAAGTTTTGCTCTAGTTCACGATATTTTGCCAACTCGTGGTCTTCAGCAAGACAAGCGGCTGCTCCGACCTCCCGGCTGGTATGGCGAGCATAAGAAACGTGCAAGACATGGTGACGTCGTACACAAGGCAGCGACCTTCACTCCATGGAACTAGAGTCAGGCCTACCGGAGGCAGTTGTCTGTTGGCTGACAGCCGACCGGCTACTTGAATGCAAGTATGTGGGCTGGTACGTCGCTAATTTTGCACAGTTATGTATAAAGCAGACTAATTCCCCCGAACGCAGGCCGGAGACGATGCGGAGTATGGTATAGCCTAGTATCGTCCCTAGCCGCGGCGAAGGAACGGCCTGAAGCCATTTGCCGCTCATCAAATCGATCGCGGCTCTCGGTCGTGCCTGCTCTTTAATGTTGTTTGCCTGAACCATCAACCGCTCCTGGATTGACTTAACTAATTGTAAATCCAAAACCGATTGTGAAATGCGTTCAGACAGTGGACCCCACTTTTCTGCATAGTAGCGGCAAGCTTGTTCAGATTGGGGGATGAGGCTGCTGTAGGCATCCGGTGGTACGATACCAAAATGTTGGTGTTTTTTCGAGACTCTAGGTAGGCAGAAATGGCAATTTGCGAAGCCATGCGAATCCCCATTCCCCCTGCAGACGTTGGGAGCGGAGCTTGTAACCACGATGTTTGCCTAAGCTGAACGTTTAAGATACCCTGAAGGGTACTTCGCAAGATTTCGTCAAAGATTGAAGCAGGCCCGGTTTGGCATAGACTCGCAAGCAACGCAAGAAACACATCAACCTCGAAGTTGACAAACTCACGCGAAGCAGGTCGAGGGAAGGGTAAGCGTCCAATAGTCGCAGTCGGGAGCACCAGCAAACAAGGTCAGAACCTTTTTTTTTTAAAGATAAACCAATAGAGGCGTCGAGAATTGGCGCACCTAGAAGCTCGAATTCAAGACCAGGAGTTAACTTGGCAGCTGGCAGAAGATTGTGCACTATTTGAAGCATGGAGCCGCGATGAGGGTCCTGTTCAAAGGGAACGAAAACTTCGCTCTTGGCGTCGTTCAACTGGAGTCCTGACACAGCCTTGAACTCCTTTACCTAGGCGATATCTCCGGCGAGGCAACATAGGGCAGGGCCACAGGGGTCACCCTGTTGAACACCGGAGCATGACTCAATGAACTCTCCCTGCCAAATGAACTTGCTTGGAAGCCTGTTTATCTGGTATACTAACGGGTCCGTGGTAAAACCGCTGTAATATGTTAAAACCTCACAATTGGAAGTTTCGAATACAAATACTCACAACTACATGGAAACCAACGCAATCCTAACTCAAAACGACAAAAGGATAGGAATAGCTTTTTATAAAACTCAAGCTGTTGTTATAATAATAAAAATAATTTTTTAAACAAGGGTTTATTTTATTAATATGTACATGTATCACGATTATCATATTCAAATAATAATAATAATAATGACTGCCACTGATTGCTTCAAAATGTGAGATTACCGCTGTCGGGGGCTCGCTTCAGGAGAGAGAGGAAGCAATCCAGGAGATCACAGAAATACTTCCTGGCATCACGCGAGTAGAGGTAAACAACTTAGAAGTTTTAGGGGGCCCCCGTAAAGCAAGATGGAATTTCGCATACACTCTCTAGGAAGAAAGAAGCCCTTACAAAAATTCGTCCACGACTGACACGCTTGCATCCTCAGGCCGCGCTGTGCATTTGGAGATATAGTCTGGGATCTTCAAAGTTTAACTACACACTGCGTTCATGCCCTGCTATAGTGTGCTCGAAAGAATTAACCGCGTATGATGACGTCAGCAGAGATGAGCTCAAAAGCAAAAAAAAGCAGGGAGATCTTAGAGGGACTTGTTTCCCGGAGAGACCGCGCCGTATTCTTAGCGGCACAAGATAACTTCAGTGGGGGTTGGCTTAAAGCCTTACCCTCACCTCAGCTCGGCACCATGCTGGATCCCAACCATTTCCGCATGATGTCAGCACTTAGAGTCGGCGCCCGTCTGCGAGCCGTTTCAGTGCAAACTGTGTGGAGAGATGGTAGATTCCAGTGGCCTACACCCATTGAGTTGCCCGAAGAGCGCCGGTAGATCCTCCAGACATGCTGAACTAAACAAGGTGATTATAAGGTCTCTTAGGAAAGCCGGTATACCATCTACACTTGAACCGAGAGGTTTAGTGTCCGCTGGCGAAGAAAGACCTGATGGGGTGACCATTGCATTATGGTCTCATGGGAAGTTCCTTGCTTGGGATGCAACGGTTTCGTGCACCACCGCGGCTTCCTATTTACACCACAGCTCAGTTGAGCCGGGGTGGGTGGCAAAGCATGCGGAAGCCAGAAAACGCGTTAAATACACTGGACTGGAAACAAGATATACTTTCGTGCCTATTGCCATGGAGACGCTAGGACCAATCAGCAAGGGAACCGAAGCATTTCTCAAAGATTTGAGTAAGCGAATTCAGGAGGTCACAAGCGACCGAAGAGAGGGTCAATTCTTGAAGCAAGCGTTGTCTTTGGCAGTTTGCAGAGGAAACGCGGCATCTATTTTAGGCGCCATAGAGTGAAATAATTATTTAAATAATTTGCAATAATACGTTCAGATCTCACAATTGTAACATTATTTAACATGTAATAAATAATAATAAATAGTAAATGCCACTGCGTCAGCAATAACGTCAGCTAATAAGGATGTTAAAAAGTCATACACAGTCTGTGACTATTTCATCATCAATCTTCAGTTTGACACACTTTTTTTTCTAGGCATCTCCCATGACTGGCTGGATGGTTTCCCATGGGCTCCGCCTCTCCTCTATTATATTGCAAACAATCTTCCCATTTGCTTCCAGTCTGCACATTCCTTGAAAACGAGACAACTTTTTCTCTCAGACTAACATACGCTTCATGCCTGAGGGCGTTAAGGGGGTCACTGCGATACGCCGCATAGGCTGCCTCCTTCTTCCTTTATCATTTCAAGCAGCTCGGCAGTGACCCATGGCTTACGTGGCTGACCTTTGTTTAACTTTCGCCTAACTTCTCGCTTTTGCTCCTAGTCACTGCCGCCATCACTCTCTCGTTAAAGCATGCAAACGTCTCGTCTACATCCGAGATACCGTATAAGTCGTTCCAGTTAGTTATTGCAAGTTCTGCCAATATTTGGTCGTAATTGTATTTATACGTCATAGAGGCAGGTCGGCCAGTCTAACTCTTAGCGACTACCGAAATAAATGTTGCGTGGTGGTCCGAGAAGGTAGTTGTGAGAGCTTCAGATGCGAGCGCACGACAACGTCTGCACGTTAGTATAGATGTGATCGATGCAAGTGGAAGTGTTATATGCGGTGCCTCTATGTATTGTGGTTGCCACCCTGGTTATCACATTGACAGCTTCTTTATAGCAGAACTGTTCTAAAGTTTCAATTAATTCCTGTGCCTCGGCAGACTTCTCGGCATTGTATTGAGATTTACGTCACCGAGTATTATGGATTTCTTTTTACCGACTTTTGACAAGAGAGTCTCCAACGAGGTAACAACAAAGTGCGCTGGGTTTCCCTTCGGCTGTCTATAGAAGACACCTACAATTAGTGGTGTCCCCTTCAGCGCCACCCTCTATTTCCAGAAACAGAAACTCTCGCAGAGCAGATCGTCTGAGATTCTAAATTTGAGATCATTCCGTTCTCGTGCAACATAATCACTCCTCACATATAGTGCCGCTCCTCCCCCCCCCCCGACCTTCTCTACAACTAAAATAGGATTCGCATTCAGTTAACTTAAGTGACGGGCATTCTACCGACTGTTAGGCTTGTTTCAGATATTGCTAGGACCGATGGCAACCGTGGTAGACAAGATAGCAAGGGATCTACATCACGAATGGGCTTTTTCAAGCCATTCACGTTACAAAGTATACAGAGTAGTGCATCCAAGATGCACTGGAACGTCGATATATCTACAGTCTGACTACACATGATACATTAAGGCTATCTGCATGCTGAACTGCCGCGCGCAGCGAGATTCATGTCTGCGGTGAATTTCTTCGACGGCGAGTTACTCGTTGTTTTGATCTGTAACCGACAGTCAGATTGATTGATTGGTTTATTCGCTTGATAAGTGTGTGTACACATATCACCCTTTTATATCAGGGGCGCATAACGCTGCAGCTATTAATTACCTATATTGTAGTCCCCTGTTTTTTTGCCCTTTTTTGTTGAGCACCTTCCATCGGGATAGCCTCTGTTTCGTAACCTTTATCTGGGCATTTTCTACATCCTTGCCTAATCCTAGCGCCTCCCCTAATTCTAAATCCCTAGTCCCTCCCAATTGTTCACACTCCCTAACCAGAGGATCTACCGTTTCTTCTCCCTTACCGCATATCCGACACACCGTTGTTTCTAATTCCTCGTAGCAGTTTCGTTGTACCCTCGTGTCTAACATACTGGCTCTCGCGTCCGCTAACAGCCCGCTGCCTCTTGTATTATCATATAACCATGCTACTTAACCCCTTTCCAATTTTATATTCCCGTATACCTCCTTTAAACTAGTTTTCTGCATTAGTGCTGTCCGCCGCTTTTGTGTGTATGCTGCCTTTACTCTACTTTTAATTTGCCCACTAGGCATAGCAGTGTCTGTCCATTATTTAGTGCTGAGTCCTATCTGTTTTGCCGCAAATTCCACCCTCCTGTCCCATTTTGTTTTTACTCCCATTGCCCTTTTTACTTTCTGTATATTTTTAACCCATCGTTCGCTATTTAAGGTCCTAATTCAACTACAATACCTCAGCTTACTTTGTACTTCTCTTTCGATAAACATTGACATACCGCCCTCCCCTTCAAGATAATCTCTGCTACAATTGAAACGGCACCCCAATGAAGATCTAATTACTTCTCTCTGAATCCCTTCTAATTTCCTCCATAAACCCGAGCTATGCACTAGAACAGCGTTTCCAAATATCAGCCCTGGCACATATGCCTTCCAAATATCCCTTGTAACCGCATATATATTGAACCCCCAAAGACTCTTGCACCTTACCTAATTCCTACCCCTGTCTGCTTTCTTTATTCTTAACGTTTCTTTTTCTTTCAACAATGCTTCCATTGACGCTATAGTTACACTTAAATATTTATATTGCTCTCGATACCCTATCTCCTTTCCCTGTAACCTTAGCTTCCGCTCCAATGTAATTCCCGAAAATACTAAAAGAGCGCTCTTCTTTTCGTTAAATACCATATCTAGTTCATCTGCTGCCTTCCCACAGGCATCAAGCATTCTTTGAACCTCTCCTACGTCCCTTCTTAAAATAAACCATATCATCTGCAAACAACAAAAGAGATCCAAAGTGCTAACATAAAAAGTCATTTAATAAAACAAATGTGGTTGTATCAAGCAAAAAAAAGAGAGATTCTCTAATAAATGTTTCCCTTTCACCGATCTGCCACCCCAACCCGGTGCTATTCACTTTTCTCGCAATTCTTTCTATATATATATTAGAAAAAGTATTGACGATAAAGAGCATCCCTGTCTCACTCCTTTAGCAACACCATATTCACACGATTCTCTCTCTCTTCGTTTAATCATTACTGTGTTTTCCCTATAAATATCCTCTAATAAGTCTATTCAACTTGCTTCAAATCCTTGATTCTTCTGCCATATACTTGTACAAGGTATCTCTATTGACCATATCAAGAGCTTTTTTTAGATCCAAAAAGCCTCCAACACAACCTTGTCCTCTCATCCTAGATATTTCAAATATCTGATTCAATAAAAAAGATATGGTCGTCTAACCTATATCCCTTCCTAAACCCACATTGCCATTCCCCAATTTTACCGTTCGCTTCTAACCTATGTTGTACCCGGCTCTTAAATATTTGCATAAAAATACAGTACGTAATTGGTGTAATAGTTAGGAAGTCCGAGCGTCAAAGATTTTCCTCTGGCCCTTGAGCTTACGTAGCTGGCGTAAGATGGTCGTTAGCGTAGATAGAGTTGTTAGTAGCAGAGAAAGCTGGGAGAAGGTTAGACCTTGGTTTTTCGCGCGGCATCTCCGCTGTACCTCCGATTTTTTTCCACCGACAGACGAAACGGACCAGCACCGACGATCGATCGGTTACGTTCTTGCCATTTGCTTTTACCACCGGCGGGCATCGGTGCGCGACATCAATGTCTTTCTCCTCCGGCGCCTCAGTCTTTTCACACAGTTCAATGATGGTTGCTTGAAGCAACCAGAACGTCTTCCATATTGATCTAGAAAACGCGCTTGCTTCTGTGCAGAATCCGCCACCTCTCCGGCTGATGTTATTGTTCCGCGAGCAGCCTCGGCCGTCACCACTGCCCCCTCAGCCGTTCGAGCCACCTCATCCACGCTATTGGCATAATACTCCATTGAGGAATCCACTTGGTCAACTTGACTCTTGAGCGTCTCAAACTGTTGTTTTAAGTGAGTAACGGCATGAGAGACCTGCAGACGCTCACTCATCGGCAACTGCAATGCTTTTATCCGCTCGGACAGTCCTGCCAAACTGAGCATGATGCTACGCATATCAATATCACCGACAAGACCACCACCATGGACGGCCAGCCGCACCAGTTACCAGCCGTTTACCGCTGTCGCTCACACAACTGCCGCTCGCGCTGTCGCTGCTGCTCGAGTTTAAACTCTCGTTCGATTCGATCTCTATTGCCACTCTTCCACTGTCGCCAGAGACCGACGGAGAAGGAGGAGCAGTTTGAAATGGCTTAACGGTTGTTTGATGGCGCTGTGGACCGCTGGTTCTGCTGCTCGATGGGGCTACCGGTTTACCGGACAAGCCTGTTGCCGCAGCTGTTGTCGCCGGGACGGCTTGGTAGTTTTTTGCGATGTTTTTACCAGCTCCGGACTCAGTAGTCTTCTAGGGGGTGGTTGGCCTCAGGAGGCGAGTTTTTTGCTGCAGAACAGCGGTGCTTGAATCTTACTCAGGCAGTCACAACTTCAAACCAGAAATATAATTAGCAAAATCTTTAGCTCTTGTTCAGAATTTGGAAGCACCAATGTATATGCTATGATATGACGTTTATTGATACTTAATTGTAGTTTCTCATTTGTGTTACAACTTCATATGGCCATATGCTAGTGCGAAGCATATGTACAAGTTACAGTAAGATTTTATACATTATTACCGTATTATTTCGTATTATTGCAATTATTTATCTATGGATTGTGTACATGATTACATAGTAATGGTTTAATCAGACGCAAGTAAGGTTAGGTAGTGCGTTCTCGCAGTGTTTTTGAATTGACTAAGCGATCTAAGTGTCCTACAGAGTGCAAACCTTGATTGTGTACTTGTGGCCGAGGAGACAATGAGCAAGTGAGAAGCCGAGCCTCGGGTGTTTTGGGTTCTTGCAGATTCGATAAGGCCAACCAGGTTGGGATGGTGACCAAAAAGAATACGTTTTATTTCGACAACTATGGTAAACTTAATTAGGTATGGTAATGGGAGCACTGAGAGTTCTTTATATTGTTCTAATGATATTGAGACGCGATGTGGGAGACCTAAGACGAGGCGAAGTGCCCTTTTCTGAAGCAGATGAAGCGGAGTTATATGAGACGCATAAGAAAGACCATACACCTCCAGACCGTATGTTAGGTGGCTCAGTACATACGCGTGGTACATTGCCGTGAGACATTGGCGGGGAAGGATTTTGCGAGTGCGGTATATGGCGGCTACGCCACTAACCATTTTTTCCTGACATGCTTTGCATGCGCCTGGAACGTCACATGTTCGTCGAGAACAATACCCAGGAACTTCGTCTCAACTAGCAAATCAAGCGTGCGGTCGCATTCAAATGTTTCAGGATTGACTTGTCGTTTCAGGATGCCCTTGGAGTTTTAAATTAGACAACTACTGTTTTGCCCAATTAATGTAGAGGCCGTTATTTCTGAACCATAGAGATAGCCTCTCAATATCCTCACGACTCATTGCCTCAACCTGTTGGGGAGAGTCGCCCACGAATAGAGCCGTTGTGTCGTCAGCAAACAGAGTTAGTTTAGCATGATTTGGATTAGTAAAAATATCGTTAACAAAAATATTAAATAATAGCGGAACACTTATGCTCCTTGAGCCACTCCAATTGATATATTTTCTATACGGGAGAGGGATTGTCCAATTTGGACAACTTGGCGTCTTTCAGAAATGAATGAGCGCACCCACCTTAAAAAAATTCATTTGCCCTATAAGTAGAGAGCTTCCTTAAAAGAATGTCCAGATCTACCGTATCAAACGCCTTTCTGAGGTCGATAAATACCGCTGCTACCGCCTTCTTTAATTTTATCTGTTTTCGTATTTCTTCGACAAAATCCACCACAGGCACAATTGTCGACATCTTGGGTCGAAAACCGAACTGCCTACTATGTAGGACGTTATGTCCTTCGACAAAATCTCTGAACTGTTCAATAATGCATTTTTCAAAGACTTTCGATATGGGCGCGGGAATGCTGACAGTTCTGTAGTTGTCTCGGCACAGGCGATCCCCGCCTTTGAACAATGGAACCACACGGTATAGCTTTAGGACATTGGTATATACTCCTGTTCTGATGGAGAGATTGATAATATACTCAAGAGGCGATGCGAGTGCATCCGCAGCCCTACGGAGAACCTGGGATGGAATCTGTTCGGGAGCGGTAGAGCATATTTTGACATTTTCTAGAAGGTGGTGAATTCTGTGAACGTTGACTGGCTGCAGGGAGAATTGTTCGGCAGGCGTCGGAAGATTATCCGGAATGGCGTACCTCGATAAGCACTCGCTGTCACGGGTTACACATGTCGCGTAGTAGTGGTTGAAGATGTTAGCTAGGGTAGTTTCATCAGTGACGAGTTCTCCGTTTACAAGTAGCTTGGTGCATTTTTTTTGCTGGACACCTCCAAGTACAGGTCGGATTGCCTCCCAAGGACCCCGCCGGCTATTAATTCTGTCTGTAACAATCTTGCAGTTCGCCTCCATTCTACATTTGCGTGAGAGCCCTGTCGCCCTGTTCCTGAGCATACGATAGGTTTTGCATTTGTGATCGTGTGTGGGGTCAGCTCTGTGTATTGTGTACGCCTGTTCCTTCTCTTTAATAAGAGCATATAATTCCGGTGTCACCCAATTTTTCCGAACTGCGTTCCTCGAGCTAGTATTCTTGATCTTAGTACTATTACGCTTCACCGCCGACATAACTCTTTCTCTAAACAACTTAAATGCCTCGTTGACGTCATGTAGCCCGTGTAGGTCGTCCCACATAGACGACAGTTCGGCGGTTATTTGATCATAGTTAAGCTTGAATTTTGGACATTCGTTGGCTGCCGACGGTTTAGATTTTAGACTAATAGATATGGTGAAAAGGTGGTCGTAAGAACGCCGGAGGCGATAGTTGACTTGGGTGGAACATTGCAGTAAATATGATCTATGCATGTTTCGGTGATACGTTGGCCATGGACAGTGTCCGTACAAGCGACCCTGAACGGCAGACCAATCATCTCTCGAAAGTTATACTAGTGTAATAAGTCATTTAGGTCAGTCATATATGAACCGGCCCTATCTAAGAAGTCAATGTTCGCTTCATCAAGGCAGATTGTGTTTAGCCTGTCCATTTTTAAGAGTAATTCCTTCTAGTGCATACAAGAAATCCAAGGGCCTCCCCGACGGTTGCCTGTAGAATGACCTCATAATCGTGCTCTGACCATCGCCAAACACCTCAACAAAAATACTTTTGCATCGGGAGTCTGCCGAGGGGAGTAGTTTGAGATCATTCCGCTCGCGCCACATAATCATCTCTGATAAACAGCGCCACACCTCCACCCGGCCCATTACGGCAATTAACAAATTGATTATAATTATTAATCTGGAAAGCGGCTGCCTCCTGTTGCGAGATACGAGTTTCCGACAGAGCAATAAAGGACGGGGGGCAAGGAAGCAGATGAAGTATCGTTTCAATGTCGTGAATATGAGACTTGGCACCATTAATATTGCAGTGTGTTCCGTAAAAGAGTCAGCTTCTATTCTAAGCTCTGTGACCTTAATTGTCTGATAGCTGTCATATAATAATAATAATATAATGACGACTATTTGCAACCGACAAGAGCATCGAGATCGGTGTCGGTTGTC
The DNA here is from genome assembly GCA_003439945.1 of Dermanyssus gallinae. Lineage (NCBI taxonomy): Eukaryota > Metazoa > Arthropoda > Arachnida > Mesostigmata > Dermanyssidae > Dermanyssus > Dermanyssus gallinae. The sequence continues at coordinate 216,531 of QVRM01000729.1, forward strand.
ACGTCCCGCCAGGGAGCATTGCTGTTGAGACGGATTTGTACACGGCAGTCTGACGTTCGGACATCAGACATTTTCCTGTTGGCCTTGAGGCGACGGAGGCGGTAGTGCAGGCTCGAGTTAGCGGGTGTCAGGTGGATATTGGCGTAGATGTTGTTGTTGCTTCCCTGGCAGCCGCCTAGAAGGCTCGACCTCGGCTGCACTTCCCGGCATCTTCATTGCACTTCAAGTTTCTTCCATCGACAAACAAACCGCACCAGCAGCTGGGAGCGGTCGGTAATGCTTTTCCCGTTGATCATACGAGTTCGGGGGCAGCGGTGGGCAACGTCGATGTCGCGTTCATCAAGTTTCGCATCCAGTTTCTGGCAAAGTTCAATGGCCGTCGCGCACGTCCTCGTCCGTCTCCTTCTCTTTCGCGGGAATTCCATTAAATATCACATCCGACCGACGGTCGTACTGGTCCTTAAATGTATGTCCGGCCGATGCCGATGCCGACTCCGCTAGCGCCTTTGCGCCAGCCGACATCTCCTTAACTGTGTTAACGGTCGAGCGGACCTCTTGAACAGCGGCCAGAGCTTCCTCCACTGAATGAATGTGATATTCCATAGAGGTTTCTGTAGTATTCACTCTTTGTTTTAGGTCATCGACTTCTGCCTCAAGTCGCTCAACTTTACCGGTGAGGAGCAGACATTCGTTCATTTTTTTCTCCAACCGCTCCATTTGAGCTGGACTGCTGGTGAGAAGAGATAGCTTTGATTCGAGAGACATCAGCAGAGTGCTCACATCGGCTGCAGAACCTCTGCGCGCCGATTCCTGTTCCGGTGCCGATGTGGCCGATAGTGGATGGCCCACCAAACCTTTCCTGTCGATATCTGACGACTCGATGGTTTGGGCGGCTTGGTGGAGCGACTCGATGGTTCAGGCTCGGGCTGGTGGAGCCGTTATCTCTCTCGCTGCCACTGCTGTTGGGGTCTACACTGTTGTCGTTGGAAGCGGCCGTATTTATACAGCTTCGTAGACGATTTCTATGTATCCAATGTAGCACTACGACAGGGCGTTTTTCCATATTTTTAGTAATGTATGGAAAATGGTGCTGGTGCGTAACCATTCTGAGAAGCTCTTCGTGGTATTAACCAGCAATGCTTTGTTCATTTTTTCATTAGATCCATTCCGGCACGTTACGGTCCAATTCCAAATTGCTTTGAAAGTGGCGAAGCAAGAAGTTCAGATTCTGTCTTACCTTAAGCTTATACTATTTGCGACTGGAGCACGTAATTAAACATCTGAAACGCCAATCTCGCTCTATTTCCAGGCCAGCAGCGTAGCGCACACTCGCTTGAGACGTCGCAACCAAAGCGACTGTCTCACCATAAAGCCTGGTTCAATCGAGGCAGCGCGGCAATGAAACACAAGTACATAGGTGTACTTTAGAGGGACGATATACGGCTAGTCTCAACGTGATTACATAAGAATCTTGAAAAGAGGAACGCTCTACCTTAAACTTCTCAATGTGCAGGCTAAAGTTCTACTAAGCTTCCAAACGCCGTGAATATTACTACGCATGCGGTGGTGCCGCAATACCGGAAGTCAACGGGTTCGTAGAATAACTTAAAATTGATTTTTGAAACTCGCGCAGAATGTATCCATGATTTATTTTACATCCACAATGGAATGAATGACACAACAAACTAATTGTTCATCTGGAAGTTTTGAAAGCTCTACGAAAATGGCGACACGAAGAACAGTAGGACCAGATTGTACCGGAATAAAAGATGACATCGTTCCTTGCATGTCTGCTGTTGACGTTCCTAGGTGAACGCATCATTTCTGATACCTGGCCGATCTTCAAAGAAAAAAGCTTCAAACAAGTGCTGATAGCTTCCGTGGCATAGGCATCGCAAATCATATATTCAAATTCATGACAAGCTGTCTCCTAACACAACGCCTCACAAATATATGAGATCATCCATATGGCTTTCCCTCAATCTCGTCGTGTGAGCAGGCTCTATCGGAATGTATGCGGTATTTAAAGAACAGAGTACCCCGGTATACACTTGCTTTGTAGATTCCAAAGCATTTAAAAGAGCCTTTGATAAGGCAGATTGTCGCAGTAGGTCATTGCAAACACTGGACAATGCTCTTCATATTAGAGGACGGCCTACGCGGTTGATAGATAACATACTCTGCGAAAATAGAATCACTGTGGATAACAAGCATCCCCAATATGATGCAGTCATATAGCAATGTGGCATAGTACAATGCCTGTGTTTATCTTTGTCAACGCCCCTTATTGACAGGATTAAAGTATGTAGTCTCCCTCGTTACTTACGACATCTTCCTACTACTCGACCATTTTTTAAAAATCTGTTTTATCACAAATCGGCTTGTATTTTGTCTTAAACAGTGTTTAGCCAGTTTTTGAAGTCAATATCTGTGACAAAGCCTTCGTCTTTTATTTGGTTAAACAATAGGCTGAAATGTGGGTCCGGTTAATACAGAAAGTGCTGAAAAACCTCCTATTCGAGATTTTGGAGAACACTTTTAGCGGTGTTGGCAGGTGTAAGGACTAGCATTGTAATGAAGCAAAATGCTTTGTCGGTTGGCAATTTTCTGACGAAGAGTCTCGTCAACTCAACACAACCGGGCCGTGCAAATATATATATATATATATATATATATATGTATATATGCAAATCAACGGTGCTGGATCTTAAGCATTTCTTAGTATATGTTATATAATATGTTGAATGTTGACACACTCGGGTCGAAATTTGGCTTGAATCTGGATTGAGGTTTACCCACTGAAGCCACTCCGCAATCTGTACAAAATCTGTTATTGTGGCCGCATGTTGCCTGGCCTCGAGCAAGGTGTTGGGCGGCAACTTTCAACCGGTTTAACCTGTTAAAGTCAGCCTGCTTGTTGGGAACACAAGCCCTAACTTTTTAGGTAAACACCCTTGAGTGAAGATGCCCAAGAATCGTGTATTGATTGCAGACTATCTCTGCGGCCAAGCCGCAGCTTAGTCTGTTTATCTCGAAACTCTTGTATCTGGTTAAAAGTAATATAAGTAATATAAACCATATTGCATCATATTGTAACTAGATGAAAATGGCAAACATATATTATACATTGTAATCTCATAAAAGAAACTCCGAACAAGCTATATGCTTAATGGAGCCCGAGCCTAACGTGTGCAATTATCTTATAAAAAATGGCAATAAACAAATTCAACTCAATTCAGAAAGTTGATCAGCGTTTTCCCTTAAAATTATCTTCGAATGGTCCTCGTCGAAGGTGAATGGTTTTCCAGAATGAGCAGCGTCGTCAACGTCTTCGTCGTTGCCATGTCGTACTTGCGATCCTTGAACATCGCAATCTACTTGAGTTGTCCGCTCAGCCAACGTGTCTTGTCCGTGCACAGCAAAAACGTCCTGTCTCAACCTTGCCGGAAAGCATTTTATAGCAGGGTCAAATACAGAGAATGTAAGATAGTAAGCACCGAAAAACAATGGAAACTAAAAAATAACTTATCATTCAGCCTATACAGTTATGCCAACTTGCAATCACTCCGACGCCTCGTATACCTCCTGCAGTGTTACAGGAGAGGCCGGCCTCGAGGCACCCGGACAGGAAACGCGGTCAAAAAAGCGCCTCCAGAAACGCTCCTCGCTTCTGAATATTTCCCAACGAGGGAGTGCGCGTAGACTTTTGTACTCGGCGTTGTGGTGCAGAGCTGCCTTGCCATCAAGTGCAGACAGCCGGGGACGGGTGAGGAGGTGTCGCGTCTATATGCAGTTTTTCCTGAGGCGGTCAATCTCGGCCGTCCACCAAAGGCGTCTTTAGCGGATCCCACCGCGATTTAAGGCGGACCTTCTGGTCCTGTGAGCGAATCCTGCAGCTTGTCGACAGGAAAGTAGTCACCCTGAACTATAAAATAATGGTCCCTACAAGAATTTGTGTCCTATATTACTGTCCAGGCGGAGATCCTGTGGATCTCTGCTCGGCGCGTTATTGTTAGGTCGATGCACGAGTTGCACCTGCCTCCATTGAAGATGGGAACACCAGTGTTAAAAACGATAAGATCCTCTGCCGCCATCCATTGGAGAACCGCGAGTTCCCTCCAGTTGGTCTCGGTGGATCGCCATGTGTTGGCGGCGTCATTATGACTAAAAATGGAATATTCCTTCACCTAAAAGAGGAAGATAAGACACCTAAGAGTTTGTTTAAAACATAGAGTGAAACGTTGGGGCTGCAGCACCAAGAGTTCAAACACCTTATATTAGCTTGTTGCCTAGCCCAGAGATCTAAAGGCGGCAGCGGCTGGTAAGTACAATGTTAGTTTGATGAAAGTGCTTAGTCAATTTAAGGCCGTCTACTATCTGAGGTAGGTACTACCCCTGTATGTGATTCTATGCCCTGCGATTTTTTGGCTCGCTAAGCAGCAACGTACTATAAGATTGAACTTTGCGTAAATGCGTAAGATTCTGCAGAACGATTCGGCAAAATCAACCGAAATATATGATATAATTTTCCATTATCCAATTGTAAAAAGACAAATCCCGAATGCATACCAATACTGACGATGATATATAACTGCTAGCCAAGAGCCAAGTGTGCGCGCGTACCGGCGACATCTGCATGCTTGCAAACGCAGTATATCGTAAACCAGCAATCGAGCTCAAATGAATACTAGATACACTTAAATTAAATGAATAACACAGGAATTGCCGACGCTGCGCACCGACCCTGTGTGGTTTACACGACCACGTATGTAGCCTGTATGTATACGTTTGCGGGGACAGTCAGATTTACGACTGCTGCGTTACTACTCGAATGGGGAACAAACAGGTCAATTGGATCTAAAATTAGGTCAAATTTACTGTACCATAACGGCGAGCAGCAGTTATATGGCGCAGCATAAAGGACAAATACAATCTGTCACGAATGGCGTCGGAATTGATGCCGACCAGTGCGACGCGGTCCCGAAATGTTCTGCGCGGTTTCCAACTACATACACGGATGAGCTTGCCCATATATTACTTACACACTATGACAATTGCTTTATGATATTACATATTATACTTTTATGATATTCCATAAGTGTTGATAACCATCTCAACGAAAAAAGCGAGTACCTGGGTCCATGTAAATAACAGCGCTTCTGATTGGAGCGCTTACCATGATGATGCTGTGCGACACATCAACCCTGCGTGATGCGTATGGAACATCAGTAATCTATTTTAATCGTTTGATGTTTACTGTTTTACAAATTGACATACACATATCCTGTGTTACAATTTTTTCAAGTTTCGTTGGCGAGGAAACGGAGGGTCTATGGGTTCAATCGAATTCACTTGTTCACTGTATTGGCTGGTACGAGTCTACTATAGGTCATAACTGTGTCTTCACCTTGTAAGCCACCTTTAGCTTTCTCATATTAAACTTATCTGGGCTTTCTCCAGCAGAATTATGTAACAGCAGGACAATGCTCAATCTGATTTTATAATAAATTGAGCCAGATGTGCAGTACGAAAAAAAGTTGCAGAAGGCAACTAGAAGACATCGCATAATGGTAGAATCTAGTCTTGATTTTAAAAACACAAATACGACTTTTAGGTATGCAAACAAACGTTTAAAGGAAAAAGAAAACATTGCGGCGTTAAATATAGAACGGACAGTCCTCGTAGACGACGCTTCTAAAGCAAATGCATTTAAGGACTTCTTTTTGTTGGTTTATGTTGCCTAAGGGACTTCAGTTCCTGAAGATGTCTTCAACGACGTGATCTCGAGAAGTGGCTGTCCATATTTAGAAATATCAGAATATAATTTTCCAAAAAAATCAGTAAATACTTACTAAGTGCAGCTTTTCTCTTGATTTAACCCCACCCAAATTTTATAAAAAACATAGTGTGATAACTGAACCTATATTTTTTTATTCAGTAGGTCCTATGAGAATGGCATTGTGCCAAAAACTTTTCGGCAGTCAGTCGTAACTCCCGTATATAAGATGGGCCCTAAGTCAAATGTATAGACACGTAGCATGCTAGCATGTATCTTTGAAAAATGGCTAGTGGGCCATTTTCTTTAATCCAAAGGCTTTTTGGATGAGAATCAACATGTTTTTACTAGAGGCAAATCCACGGCAACTGAGCTCGTCGAAATGACTCAAGGTTAGGCCGTTATGATAAACAATAGGCTGGTCTTTGACTGCATATATTTTGATTGCTCGAAGGCATTTCATAGAGTAAACCACGCGAAGCATGTTCAAATGCTTAGGTACTTAAACGGTAATATTTGCACTATATAATGGATTGCTAGTTATCTTGCCTGTAGAGTGTCCTGTATTTGCGTAAACAATAGCTTAAGTGAGTCAGTGGCGGGTGGTCTAGGGAACTAGTGCGCTAGTCATGGTTGTCATCTACCGGTTTCCGGTTCGATCCCTGTTGTTGATCGAATTATCTTTGAGCAATGCTCATTGAGAATAGATGATTAACCATACCGCTAAGTGTCAGCGACCACAAGGACTGTTAGGGAAACTCTAGATATCTTAACATGTCCGGCTCTCGGTGCATTGAAGATATAAATCAGGTTAAGTTCCAAGCCCGTAGGGAACGGAGGATAGTCTAAGACAACCTCCTTAAAAAATATAGGTGCGTGCCCGACTGGTGTTCCTCAGAGATTAAGCCTCGGCCCACTTTTATTTTGCATATTTATTTTAGATCTTAAAAACGTTGTCCCCGATTTGATAACCTATACGCTTTATGCTGATGATCTGAAACTATACGGACCTTTCCATACCGCTAACGAATAACAAGTACTACAGACTATGATTGAAACAGTTTCTAAATGATGTGTGGGTAACGAAATGCTTATATTAGTGCCGAAATGTGCAGTATTGTGTAAAGGAAGCCCATAAGTACATGCTACATGGGGATTCTATCTTGATTTTAAATAGCTTTAGGGACCTCGGATTGCGGTGACACCGGAACTAAACCTAAGCACTCATATCACACAAGTCATCCGATCAACTAATATTATATCGAATACCATATTTCGTTGTTTTATAATTAATTATAACAATTTTTGTATGACGCGTTCTATTAGTTTAGTTGGACCTAAATTAACTTATTGTTGTACGTGAGGTTTGGCGACCCTATTTAGACAAACACATTGAAGCAATGGAAAGTATACAGAGGAAAGGCCTTCGTCGTGTTTCGTTAAGGTGTAGCATTACCCAACATTTTATTGTGATAAGCCATATTCGGGAAGTGCAGTTCAGAGTGGATTATCGATTGTGCAACCGTATTATGAATTCATCAAATACATCAAACTATTTTAGCATTCGTGTGAACATTCTTAGAAGCGGTAACACCATCTTGTCAAAAAAAATAACACGACAGTTCGCGTAAATAGCATGTTTTCGTGGCGGATGGCCAGGGCATTAAGAACATGCTAACAGCGCAAATATCGGAACACAAGTAAACTGAGTGTTGTATGTATCTAGGTAATGACTTATAGCATGTCAATAATGTCCCTTTTTGACAAAATAAATATGCATTTGAATTGAATTATATAAAGGAAGATGAATAAATTCTACCCGGGTAAGGTTTAAGTCAACGCATGATGGCGCTTCAGTTTTTTTCAGGCCACCACTGCTACACATAGCACTTCGCAAATATCATGTTCTTTTATATATTCCATTCTCGCCGTCTGTAGTCGTCATAATGACGGAATAAATCAAAATATTTGGAATCACTATCGAATGTATAGAAGACTGACGATCGCACTTTAACGCAGTTGTTTTAGCATACTAAAGAGTTGACTGTTATCTAAAACTCATCAGTCCTACATCACGGGAATTTGAAGTTTGCAATTTTCAACGACTATTTTCCACTGTTAGCCAACGTTTGAACGAAACACTCATGTTCAGTTTCTATTATTAACACGAAAGTCATTCGTTATTTCACTCTCAATCTCAAATACGGCAATTAATTTCATCCGCTATTCATAATAAGAAGCTAACTTTTGTCTACCAAGCTCCACTACATTTAGGGTATGTATCCGGGACAGAATACTCAAGAAACGAGTGGTGCAATTTTTTAGACGGCCGAGGAGATTGACGTGGACTGAAGCCTCTTTCCTATTTACCATCAGTATTTCATTGTACCCCTACGGGCCAGTCTAATTTGATTACAGTGCGATAACTCATCCAGTGATGTAATCAAGTTTTGTGTTAAGTAGAGTAAAACCTGCGACTGAAACGTACGAAATTATGGACGTATGAAAGAAAGGTGCACACGTGGACGTATGGACGTGAAAGAAAGGTGCAGTGTTAGATTGTAAAGAAGATTGTTTGCGTTTTCTAAATTTCCCTGAGTTCTCAGATGACGATTCACGTAGTGGTTGCAAGTTCCCCACCGAAACGATGAAAATGTTAACTGTGTGCGTGAGTTCGCTCTTGCTAGCCGACAAATAAGCATTAAAAGCATCGCAGGTAAACTAAGCAGATCGCAGCTTACAATCTCCTACGTGACATATTATGGTTGCGGAAGATGTGTGCAAGTTTGTTCGGCATACGTTGACGCTCGAGTGAATGAAGCGGCGCGTGCAGGCGTACGAGAATTTCGTTAAAGCGCATGAGATGGACTCGAGGTTTTGTTGGATATCAACACAAGTGATAAAACGTGATGTTTTTATATATTTATATTTTTTGCCTGTATAGTTTTTTATATATGTTATCTTTATATCATTTTTATGTCAGCACCTTGGAGTAGACAATTGTCTCCGCGAGAACGTGTAGGCACGAGTTCTCTAACCCAAGATTAGCCCAGTTCGACAATGTGCCCCGAACAGGTGCTGCGTTTCCTTGTTGAATATCGAGCGACATCCTTTGACGCAAAATTTCCGATGCTGTCGAGTTTTCCGTGGAAAGATTAGAGCTTCTGCTGCTTCACGCGCTGAATCAACTTCAGTGTAAGCGGGCCTGGCCCTCCCATTATTTCGAAACCCAACAGATAAACTTGTTGCGGATAACCAACGCCAGAGCATTCTCTACATTTGTTAACCTCTGGTAGCCTGGAAGCATGGCCTGCCTAGTCCGTACCTGCACCGACCATCAAAGGGTCTAATGAGTCGGTTACAGTTGCGTCCCAAACAAGCACTTCTATCGGCTCTATCGGCCACGGTAAGGACTCTATCAATCAGGCTTGCTAATCGCTTCTCTTGCATGACCGCGTGTCTAAGCCGCCTAGAGAGACCGGAAGCATTACCTGATCCCTTGCTACAGTAGCTAAAGATATAGTATCTCCTCTAAAGTGTATAAGCTAAGATCATTAGACGACTGTAAAAGTTCAGGCGATGAGCAACCGGGGACCTCTCGATGGTGGAACATGGTGTTTGTATTATCCGTCCAGGAAGAGATAGTCGGTCTAGTGGCGAATGTCTGAGGGTGGCCGTTTCGCAAAAGTGTGAGCCTCAAAATCCAAGGTAAATTATTTGAGGTACTAATTACTTTTTTCAATTCTCGAGGAATAATTCGCCGGCATTCTCAGCCTCTCCTGACTAGACTATGTGATAAGGGCATTCTATTCACAAAAGTGGGGCCGCATTCGTTGAACGATCTTAATATTTAGCAGATTTGGCACATTTCATGGTCATCCCCTAATTCAAATCTGCCTCAATCAAGAGGAACCATTTTGCCGATGTGGCATCGGTTAAAGCAAAAGTATAAGCTCTTAACAGCGCTCCAGTAAACGATTTCCAAAAGCGTGTTACAGCCCTACGACCGGTCCTGCAACTGGCGAAACTAACCTGCTGGAAACTGACCCTAACACATTTTGTTGTGACAACATTAAAGGTTTTTAAGTGGTCCCGGAACGTATTGAGCTGAGAGTTTATATAGATGTGCAAATGTATATATATATATATATATATATATATATATATGCGTGTGTGTGTAGTTTGAAGCTGATTGGGGTTTCCACGAAAGGCCTACTTATAGAACCCAGAAACCTGTTCCAACCGGTTCTATGCTACGACGTTCATAGCTGAGATTGAGGATGTCACGCGATGATTTGCAGTGCTAACTATTACTAAATGGTGCACTTAGAGAGCTAGTCTAACAATTCAACATTCGGCCTAAGATCTTTATGTTTTTCATAGCCTGTTATCTGCCATTAAATATACACCCTGCATCAGCTTTCATGGGAAACTGTATACAGGGTCATTCGTATCAAAATGTACTTCTTTCGAGGTTTGATAGAACTCGGCAAGAAAATAATGTTTCCCTATGGAGGGAGGACGCGGAAACGTTTTGTTTAAGAGTGGGGGTATATATATATATTTATATATATATATATATATATATATATATATATATATATACATATATATATATTATATATATGTAATATATATATATATATATATATATATTATATATATGTAAATATATATATATATATATATATATATATATATATATACTTGTTTATAATATATGTTTATATACACTGTTTGACAGAATATGTGGCGCCCCCTTTCATCGCGATTTGGAGTTTCTCTCTGAATGACTAGTGTACATAGCAGCGTTGTGTCCCGTCGAGTATCTAGCGCCTCTATGAGCATCGGGTCAGGCGGTGATTGCGTCGCGGTCACACGACAAGCGCAGCATTAAAACAAGCAGCCGGGAGGCGCAGGGGTACATGCAGAGAGAGAGAGGTGGGAGAGAGGGAGAGCTGGATACAGAGAGAGGGGGAGAGAGAATTAGACAGGAATTGGGACAGACCCCTCTGCCAACACTGGCAGCGGCAACGAATCCAGCGCAGCATTCACTATCAGGGCCAGAGTACAATCGTCGTTACCACGCCCAATCAACGACAACAACAAGAAAAACAGCAACAACAACAACAAAAGAAACCAGCAGCAACAGCAGAGCAGCGTCGATCCGGTCGATCGTGGAACAGCGCAGGAGAGATGCCAGTGGCGTTGCCATGAATGACTAAGACTAGACGAGGCGCGCGTCCCAATCCACCCACTGCCCGTTTACCTTTCCAGTACCCCCCCCCAGCGACTAAGGAGCCGCCGGCAGTAGCGGGGTGACGCAGTGGAACATGCCTGGCGGTGCTGCTTGAACGCGGTGCGAGTCAGCGAAAGAAGGAACAACATATATATACATATATATATATAGGGAGAGAGAGAGAGAGACGGGAATAGGGATCGGTGGACACAGGGACCAGAAGCCGCTGGGTGAAACTCTTACTGATCGGGTCGGTGTCGCGCTCCCTCTGATGGGGGCGCTCCCAGCGATGTGGAGCAGCAGCAGCGCGCCGCAAGAGCTACCCAGCTGTCACCCTGTTGGCTTCACTCTCTCTCTCTCTTTCTCTCATTCCCATCCCTCTCTCTCTCTCTCTTGTGTGTTCGCTCGTACACGCTCAAAAACACCCTCCTACCCTTCATGGTCTCTCTCTGTATGGATCTCTGATCAGGGTTAGCTGGGGGGTAACCTAGGGGATCGACTACCGCTTTTCACGAACGCGCTATATTTATCTCTCTCTCTCTCTCTCTTTGTACCCCTGCATGTGCGATTTCCCTCTGTCGAACTAAACTAGTTCGGGCTACCTAGAGACATTTATTGTATTCGGCAAGAAAAACTTGCTCGGCGAGCTTGCGATAACATATAAGCGGATGTTTATATATAGATCTAGAATTATATATATATATATATATATATATATATATATGGTAAAATTTAGTAACAGTAGGATAGCCATATTTTAGAAATTATCTTCGTTTCGATCGACCATGTTCACATGTAACAACGCCTAAACTAGGAGGGAAACAGTTGGCAAAATCGAGTTAAATTAAATAGCGCACATAGCGTATTAGTCTGGCTTATGGCCGTGGTCCGTGGGCATTGAGGAAAGACCATTTGATATTATTCCAGCACCCTCTTCTATTAGAAAATACCATTTTTAATAGGTTATATGACACCTAGCCGTATTATTGGGCAAATGATTATTACAGACAATGCTACTGGAAAATTTGGCAGCGTTTTATTTCTTATCTCTTGGATTCCATCATGCTCTATCATTTTCATGTTATGAGCGTTTGTATAAATATATCATAAATCAAATCGTACATGATGAAGGCGCGCCCTTTAGGTGCGCCTTAATTTTTACCCGGTCTACTTAGTAACTAGTATTTCTGATACCTACGTACAGTATTTTCTTTTCACAATCGAGATTGCGGTTTACATGGAATAAATAAACGAGTTTTATTTCTTGCATCGCGTATACCACATCTAGAACTTTAGTCTTCGGTAGAAATATGTAAAAGTGCAAATTAATTTAGTCACAACTACAATCTACACTCATAAATACACATATATGTATATATATATATATATATATATATATATATATATATATATATATATATATATATATATATATATATGCAGTTTTACGCCTAGAATTTTCTATCAACTGTATTTTGCTTCTCGGTGCTTTTTGCTGGGAGGTCCTCAGGTCAAACGACGTCAATCGCGACCGATCCCCAGCATCGGTCACCGTCGGGCTGTGGCTGCACGTAACTCAATTTTAATTATGTGTTCATCCGTCCGTGCGAGTGACCTATTTGGCCTCATCGGGTCAAGGTTGGGTGTAAAATGTAGTTCTCCAGCAATGTATATATATAGCAACCACTTTGACATTAAGTGGTTTTCTAGGTTGGTGACAGATATTGTTATTATATTTATATTTACTTTTGGTGATTATCGTGAACATCTTCATCATTCTTGTTATAATGGAGACCACGACGATGTCGGTGTTGTCGTTGACATAGCACGTTTAGGGGCACGTTTGCAAACTTTGCAACACTCAGTAGAAGAACTTTCATACGCACATTAAAATGGACATGTATATACGAGCACTCCCACTAGACTGCATACACTGGCTCTCGTGCGAACGTCTTCACATCTTCAGTCAGTCGTGCACGATGTATGAGCACACACATACGTTGCTTTAATACGGTTAAATATGGCCGCTTCTACTGTGGATGAGTGGATGAAATTGAATACACGGATGATTTATACACACTCCACACAAAACAGATAGTTATGCTACCGTAATTTCCTCTCGTAGTGGATATTTAGTGCTTAACGTCCATAATTTTAGCACTTTCAATGACGTGTGACCCCCACTTTTCCAGCTCATATACACAAATATCAGAAGAAACCCGTAAACTGAGATCATATTAGTGAACGTTGGAATGTTGACTGTACGCACTGCTTACTAAATTAGTGCCACAGGCGTTTAACGTGAGATCGAAACTTAAATGTTGGCACACCAACACATATCTACATGTATATATAATTATAAAACAGCAGTGTACAATTTTTCTGCAAGTTAATACTGGAATATGATGCAAAACTCAGCAGATAACGACACACAGTATCGTTCATTGACTAGATAGGGCAGAAATTAAGCATATATACTTTACGAATACGCTTGGACCACATCGATCGCTAGACGTGGATCGCACAAATCATGGTTGACTTAATCGTGGCTTCTATGAGCAGAGCTTTAGTGCATAATGGTTGTGTACACACACACAGAGACACACGCATATATATATATATATATATATATATATATATATATATATATTGAACTTCTTTTGGTTACTGAGTTAGACGAAGTGATTTAATAGTGGTAAAAACAATATCAATGCTGGAGAATGCGCCATCACCATATGTGGCTTCACCATGAACATCCCCACCTCTTCTCTCCCAGACTCGTTTGTCGTTTAACATTTTTGTAGTTAGCTTAGTTTAGTTAGCAGACCGTTTTCAGTGTCCCTCGGTGCACAATGGTATGCCTGTCCTCTACCTCAGACCAGGAGAACGTTACGTTGGCTTCTGCTACGGCTATTCCTGCCGGTATGAACCGACTGATACCCAGCATCTGCTCGCTATCGTTCCAGCCAAGACGAAGCTAACGACTGAAGATGTCTGCCGATGTAACTGGTGGACGATGTTACGATGTTATTGCATTTTGTTTGCTGTCTAGTTTAAAGTTCCGTTGCCGACAAAATGGCGCTGAACGTTTGTCTTCTGCTTACTGGGCGCTGTCGTAAAAGTGTCCCGTCGCTTTGTCGGTTGCCTCCGAAGGAATAGGAAGTGGACGATTCTGCAAAACAAGTTTTAAACAAGATGCTATTACAAACGTTGGCACCCTCTTTAGTTTTACTTTATCTCATTATTCCTTTTGTTCTCTAAATACTAGAGTAAATGGCTGTAGCAAAATTCGAAGAACCTGACGAGGAAAGTCCCTCTAAACGACATGCCAGCATGGAAATCCAAACAATTAGTGTATGCTCTATAAAAGCTAGGTCTGTTAGGGTACTTATTGCGAGATAGATTCTGCGACGGTCCGAAAGGAGGCACATGCTTATCATATAGATAAATGTATTTTTATAACTATAATTTGCTTTTGAAGTGGAGACTCTTTTTACTACACTTAGCCGCTTGCTGAATTAAGTTAATTGGTAACAAAAAAAAACACCCGAACTAGAGCTGTAGCAAATGGGCGATTTGATTTTGTTTTACCGATCGAACTAAGGATAGCCGACTCGATTCCCCGACATCCGAGTTCGACTGTGTCAAAGTGAGCTTCCACCCTAGAAGACAGCCAATGCCATGCATGCTGAAGACTAACATAATAAGAAATAATTACAACAACAGCAACACACAAAAACAACAGTAATACATAAAGCACGACAATACTTCTAAGATTAGTGCATAATATATAAAGTAACAACCGCAGACACGGGGACACCGCCGCACCCTCCCTCCTCCCTCTCCTCGTTTCTCCCATCTTCCCTCCGTTTGGTGTTGCGGCGAAGTCGAAGGCTTGTTCTCTCCTACCTTGGGCGCCTCCTTGCGGCTCCAGGTGCCGGTTGTGTTAGCGTTGCCAGCACATGACGCCAACGTACTGGCCGCGGTAGTCGCTGTTACAGCTGTCTGCATCTGCATTGCAGCGGCCGCGGCAGCAGCAGGGTCAACTTGAGCCGGCACGGTACCGTACGTCACCGTCACCTCATTGCCGGCCGCGTCGACGTACCGCTGAGGCATCATCGTTCCGTAAAGGGCCATGTCTGCGTCGTGCCGGATGATGTTGGCCCATGCGTGGATCCGAAGTGGAGCCAGATGTCGAAAGGTACCGAAAAAGCCCAGAACGATCAACACGATATGATGTAGAAGCAATTCATCGGCTAACAATCTGAACAAAAGCAACAACAAGACGTCTCAAGCACGCCAAGCGGCCGAATACCAATACTTTTGAACTAGCATAGCGGCTTCGTAGCAAATTGTAGACACCAGATAGCAAAGTGTGGACCAGTCGACCTATCGTTCAATCGTCACGAACACTGCACGCCGCCGAATACGCTGCGGCACGTGAAACTGCTCCGCTTGTTTTCGTTTAGTCACATGTAAATGTGACTTATGTCATGCTTATAGAATAGTCTTAAATTCCCTATCTACCTTTCATATGGTTGACAATACTCAAGCCTGCCACAGCCTACTCGTAGGCTGGGCCACGTTAAGAAACGACCTCCCGCAGATTGGCCTACGGCCCAGCGGAATCGAGGAATCGAAGAAAGAAAGATTAATGAATACAAAAAATTACTCATTTAAGTTAGTCGTCTCATCTCCTAGACCAGGAGGATTTAGGAGAAAGCAGAAAACAAGCAGAAATATATTGCAAGTAGAGAATCAAAATCATGCTTCAAGCCTACCCTGCGGCGGAAGCGGCTGCTGGACCTTCTTCATTTGACGACAGCAGATACACGAGCTGATCACGATGACCATGATGGCGAGCGCAAGTGCACTAGCCGGAACCACGAGATACATGTTGAGGAAAAGCGGAAGTTCACCATCCGACTCGAACATCTCGACCAGCGTGTCCGCTACAAAGTGAGTGAGAGAGAGAGGGAGAGAGAGAGAAGTCACGCACAACGTGACAAGCAAATAACGAATATGGCATCGACGACGTCAAGTATTCTCGGCCGAGCTTTAATCACACTCTGCGTGGCCTGAATAGGTTAGATTAAACGAGTTCCGTCTCCGAGTAATCTGCCATCAGGTAGAAAGAACATCGAGTAGTACACTCAATATATGGATATGATATCACTCAGCAAGTACTACTTCAGTTGTGCATGCCAGACTAATGATAGTATCGAAATCCGTTAAATTATGCAAGCAGTTGTTAAGGCTTTTACTGGATTGCTGCCGACTTAAGTAGTTTTAGTCTGGCTGCTGAATGTTGTTGAGCCGTCGGCGGCTATCGACATCCTAAATGGAGCTTGCCAAACATACTTCGAAGGTACATACTCTAAGATAGTTCTCCAGTAGATAATTTGAGACAATCGGTATTTAGCAACAACCCGCCTAAATATTAATCTATATTTGTGCGCAAAATGTTTTAGGGAAAGGCTGTCAACGTTGTGGCATGCTAGTACATCGCAAAAAAGGTAAACGGTGTTCAATGTGGCAGTTATGGTTTGACACAGGCATGTCGCCGGCCCTTTCCAAAAATGTTCTTGAAAAACTCTTGGTGCTCCTACAATAAAATTTACCTGATCGAAGGGCCTGCACTTTCAAGATCTGCGAGGGATCTCCTCTGATTTGGCCATTGGAGGCGGTCAGAAATATATCATATGTCATCCCGCTTTTGAGACCGTCGAGGCAATACGTGTTCTCCGTCGAATTTGTTATTACATTTTCAAGCCACGCACCACCGTCCGCTTGCCGATGATGTATTGTGTAATCTGAAAGTTAATTATCGTCCATGATAAGTACCAAATTCAAACTATATATATATATATATATATATATTGAATGTATTGTTTATTAACCAATATTTGGTTTATGCACATATGTGCTACAGCTCTCCTAAATAACTTTCATCAGCGTTATTGCTTTTATACACTGTTGGAGATGATACAGATCACATGGTTTTCCGCATAGGTTGCATTCACACTCGGTTGGTATCTCATGCCACCCATTTCGTATACATATCTTCATATGAAATTCATGCATTGCAAACCCAGTAACGAAGTATCTGTTTCTACAACGTGGGCTCTTCTAGTAGTTTGTAGTCATCGCTCTAGTCTCATAAAAACACCAATCAAATATATATATATATATATACATATGTTAGCCCATCGTGTTATTCGTAAGCACAAATTCAGCAAACACTATAGCTAGATCATAAATAACTAAAATTTTCCTCACTGAGTTGTTGTCCGCCGGTACGTTGCTGCCAGTGAACCTTGATCGAGTCCATGGTTACGGCGTCGACAAACAGACGAGGAATGTCCGGTGAATCCTCTGCAAGGAGATTTCCCGCATTAGTACTTATTCCGAATATGGAGAACGTGAAACTGCCTGATGACTATAAGCGTCACACGTTGCGCTGTATCAACTCAATAAGAAAAAAATAGAAACTTGTGGAGAAAAAACTGTGAAAAACGCAAGTGCATACCTCCAGGTGGTGTCATAACAAGCCGCTGTGGGCTGGTTGGACCTGATCCAGCATGATTGTACGCCTGAACCGTAATTTCGTATTCTGTGTTTTTATTTAGGCCTTGAAGAATAAACTCGTGAGTCACGTTGTTTGTCTGCTCCACCTAAAATAATCAATAACCGCATAATGTAGCTGTCAGATTTGGCATTTCTAGCAACTATAAATATAGTTGCGTACCTAATTCCCTCTATTTCCTACGGAACCTAAGCTAGTCAATAAACCAGTATTGTTTGAACGCTTATTTTTGTGCTGTAACTTCTTTACGCTACATTTTTTCTTGTTGATACTGTCTATTCCTGTTTACACGTCAGCGTATCGGGTCTGTAGACTCTGAAAATAAGTTTAATAACATGACAACGGGGGCTCGATGTTGGGGCTCGCCTTCGACTTAAAACACGCTCAGCTCAGTTTTTTCCCCACCCTAACAGAATAGCTCTGTAGAGCACCAGCGACTCACTTTCCGGTACGACGTACTCCCCGTAGAGCGTTTCGGCTTGAATCCGATGTAGTACCCTTCGATATCGCCGTTCCAGGCATCCTTTTGCGGCGCCTTCCACGACACCAGCACTGTGGTGGGGCCTTGCGTAATGGCGTTCACGTCGAGTGGCGGAGCTTCGGGCTCCTCTTCGTTCGTCGTGAAGGTGACGGTCCGTGACGATTCGCTCTTCCCGATGGCGTTTTCCGCCACCACATTGAGAACGTACTGGGTGCCCGGCTGAAGGTCCCGAACCAGCGTGAACTGCTGGGCCGACGGCACCTCTACCTCCTGTGGCCGGTTCGAGACGCCGTGCTGCTTCCAGTAGCGAACAAGGTACTTCGAAATCGGACTGTTGCCGTCGTACGAGCCCGTCCAATAGACGGACACAGATCTCGACCAGATATCTTTCACCTACAATTATTGTCAGTTTTGTAACATTTAACATAGATACATGTACGTGAGCAGTTTATCTCACCATGTGTTGATAGCAGTTGTCTTTCCTGCGGTGTTCTATACAGTAGTATACTCTAGACTTCTCATCGTAGAGTAGGGTCTTCTAATTGCGGTTTAATGTATGGCGTATTGTCTAATCTATCACCACAAAGTCTGCAGACGTTTTTGCCAACATTAAAACAATATGTCAGCCAGCAATTTACATCTTCAGTCAGAAAAGCTAAAAAAAAGATCTATTTTATACATATGGGGTCATTTCAGCCAATCGTATATATATATATATATATATTTATATATATATACATAAATATATATATATATATATATATATATATATATATATATATATATATATATATATAAACACTACCTCTACCCAACGCACCGTCAAACACTCTATTCATGAAAAAATACGAACAATGTGCCATTTGTACAAACATTAAGGTAGTTTTTGATACCTTTAAAATGTTTGAAGTGTTCTCCTATCAGGCCGCTTTATGGTATGATTATTATAATTATGGCTCACAGCTTGAGGCCCTCGATAGCACAAACATTCGCTGTGTACGCAGTCGCATTCAATACTTCGTGGTACAGCAGAATCTTACGGAAATTTACCTTTAAATCTATAAGCGGTTTCTAGAGTATGAAATTCACTATTTGCCTGAACGGAGCGCTTTGGTATATGGTGATTTAAAATAAAAATCAAATTTAAAGATATATTTGGTTTTCCTAAATTGTTTGTACAAAGTTATCAGATCCCACGACATTCTGCCACTGGTCTGTCCAAGTTCTTGAACTCAGTAAGTGTCAAGTTTGTACCTGTCGGCAGGAGCAAATATTGGACAATTAGAAGTATGTTTAGTAAATTGATATTCAGAAAAGTTTTCAAATTCGTGTTTCGCATTTCTCGTAGTAGACACATTGTTTTCATTGCTTTTGCTTATTTCTCGTCAATATGTCTGCTGAACATTAGGGAGGGGATTACGACGACTTCTAGGTAGATGAATTGATTCACGGTTGCGAGTGATTGGAGAAATAACGTCGCGGACGTACCTTGACGTCTTGAGGGGCGCCGGGTGTGTCCTTGACGACAAGTTTCACCTTCCGTTCGTCACTGCCAAACTTGTTCTCTGTGTGACACGAGTAGAGCGCTGAATCGCCACGGTCTGTCTCCCGAATTCGTAGCTCCGAGCTGAGACCGTCCGTTGTGATCGATTCGATGATCTCATATCTGCCACAAATGACGTTACACAAAAATACAACTAAGTGGTAAGGCCATACGTTTACTGAGGATCTCCGCCCATACAGACGATGACCGTGGACCTTCATGTTAATCGTACACTCGCACCGCCCAAAACACAAACATATTCAGTTACAACAACAATTACCGAGAACTGGTCCTTTTATCCAGCTTGACATTTCCCTTTGACCACACGACCGATATCGGGTGATCTCCGATGGCGTAACACTTCAGCGTGGTCGTCTCCGATCGACGAGATGTCACCACGGAAGTCTTATCCTTAAACCGAGCGGGAACTGTGAAAAGTCACAACAATACATCACAGCAAGCGACAGCACAAAATTATGCGGGGCCTAGAGACAGCCTAACAAAGAGCCCCAATATTGAATTACCTAGCTAGACAAAAGATGTCGTACCGCTCATGAGCTCTTACAAATAAAGACATGTTGGCAATGGCTGTCCACATGCGTCACAACCTACCTAAGATCTTGCAGTAAAAGTAGTTGAAATCATATTAGATGGACTTAGATTGGTAAAAAAAATCCCAACACGAGCGTCGGCAGAAACAAGGGTTTTATTTGTTTGCTTATAGTTGTCATAATATGCACGCGTGTGTAACTGCTTACGCGTATGTCACAAAACTAGCAAGCACATCTAATAAATAGTAAGTATATTCAAATTCACCGACGTTCTGTAGCGTATATGGTAATTAGGTTAAAAATACATAAATTACGCAGCTATCGACCCAAAAGTATGTTGATACGCAGCTAGTACGCAGCAAATTCGGACCGGGCGTGCCAAGAAAAAGAGGGAGTGTCACTTCCTCTGTCCGGCATTGCAAACACGTCTCTGCATTGGCTATAAGCGACGAAATGTGATATTCCGTTACCAATGAGAGTGAGAAACACCGTCTTTGTTATGCTGCCCAGGTCATTTGATGCTTGACAAATGAATTCGCCTCCATCGTTTTGGGATACAGATTGTATTGTTAAAAGTCCGTCGCGAACACTAAGCAGATCGGTTGCCGGAACCGCCTTTGAATCGCCTGCAAGTAGAATCCACAGAGTAATGTTACTTATGTAATAGTTATATACTGTACGTCTCTATTTTTCTATATATATATATATATAAATATTTCTTACTAAGTGTAACTCTGTCTTCACTAGTAGTCTCAACCTTGTTGGCCACCTATTACATATCTTATCTTTTTCGGGCTGAACCTCAGCCAACATTTAACGTTCACGGATTCGCTTTCGCATTGCTTCATAAGGCGGACCCCATAAATACAAATGTGCAACGGCGAAGATCGAACCAGTACATCTATGTGTCCCCTCCGGTCGCATGGCGCACCACGCCACCGAGCTTGATACCTATTATATATATATATATATATATAGATACGATATTTATACACAATACTACAAATCTGTCAACGATTAATAAATAGTAGACTAGCACGTTTAGACGAAGGAATGCGCTAAACAGGTGTTAGCTTGGCGTGGGACAGATTTCTTACACGGCAACCCAGCTGCTAACTGGATGAAGTCTTCATTGCAACACTGCATAATTTATAACGGCCTATACAATGCAAGAAAAAGACAGATATGAAGTAGGAGATGCATAAAATATGGCAGAAAGTACGTGAAAGAAATAAATGTTGACGCCTATAGGTTGCTTTGTGAAGAAGGAACTGTGGTGTCTCGGACCTTGCCTAATAGTGATCGTCGGCTGGGGATGTCCGAGCGCTCTGCAGTCAATGCTGACGGTATCCCCAACAACCGCCTCCAGTTTTAGCGATGCGTCCTCGCCGTTGCCTGTCGGGTTCAGTGTCGTCCCCGTATTCTCAGTCAGCCAACGAGGCTTGAAACGTAACACAACGGCCACTGACATCTGGTCGGAGCCGAACGCGTTTTTGGCACTGCACGTGTAGTTGCCGACATGCTCGGCGGTGAGGTGCTCGATCTCGAGGCGATCAAGATAGTCGCCCGTGTGCACGATCTGCACAAGGGGCACGCTCTCCGCTGGCAGGCCATCTTTGAGCCACTTGTATGAGATCGGCGAACTTCCGGCAAATACCGAGCAGACGAGCACCAGGCGTCGACCCTCCGAGAGATCTTCAACCACTCGAAACGGTGAGATTTCCGGTGGGGCTGAAACAATCACTCTCGTTATATACATATATATATATATATATATATATATATATATATACATATAGCTGCAGTCTAGCTTAGTGAGCAGGATCAGCAATTCCATATATAGTATGGACTGAAAGTGTATACAATGCCTACCACCAAATCAAACCATTATGAGACAGCACTATGCTTTTAACGAAAAACTTACCGTGGCCGTGAGCTTTATGTAGCAGGAAAAATGCCGAAAACATAAAGAAGTAGTTCTTCGACGCCATGGCTCCACTGCTCGTGTGTATGCAAACAGCAATTTCGTATATACCAGTCGTACCGTAACAATAATAGTCGCTAACAAACCGCGATACTAGTGCTGCCGTCTAGTGGGACACTTGGTCAACAACTTGCGTCAAAAAAAGACACCAGAGCGGCGCGCGTTTTCTGTGTCGTGCGGTCACATATTCGCCAAGGCAGCGGTGTCGCGTGTAGATCGCCGCAGTGCAACAGACTGTGTATACGTCTTTCAGCAGTGCCTTAGGAGCACTTTTGACAACATTTGTTGGCAACTACGAGAAAAAGCACTGTTGCGGGTTAGTAGTTGCAGAGATAGCGGCAAAGGCACGCGAGACAAAATTCAGGCGCACATCGCCTGTGAACAAGATCGCCAAAGTCGTCTGCGTTGAAAATAGCGCGGGTGAATGGTTACCACTGAGAGTTAACGAAATACGGCGACTGATTGTGCCCATCGCGTTCGACGCTTCGCACTGGTAGTCGCCCCGGTCCGAAATGGCTACGCTCTCGATTGTCAATAGACCGTCGACAAGCGACCCGCCCGAGATCCCTTCGCGTGAGGAATCTGAAATAATTAATTACAGGATCGAAACAAGGTCAGTATACGACGATCGCTCTCTGTGAGTCCATGGGACGCGATCCGCATCTTCTAGATCGCTGTCGCATACAATGCTATAGCCTATTGTCGTCTAGTATAAGTAAACTTTGGTCGCGTCTCACGTAATCGCTCCTAACATATTCAGCTATTTGTCTAGCTCAAAAGAAAAATGCCGAGACTGTCTCTATGCACGACAGACAATGGAAGCATATTAAACAGTAGCCTATTACATTTACATGTTTTCCAACCAAGGCCATTAACGTTTGAACTATTGTATGACTACGCGTGCTCTATGGGCATGTATAGAAAATCTTTCATTAAAAGTGCTCTGCAAAAATGTTTGATGATATTAAAAATTCAGTTCCACATAATCTTATATTACATAATTCATATTTGCTATATGGCAAATATACATTCGAATTACTAAATTCCACTGCAATAGGGCTCACGTGCAAACTTTTCTGCTCACGCCCTTATTCCATAGCGAACACATGTAATCTTGTAGGCACTAGATTGGGATCACTTAAATCAAACCAGCCATAATGTTTCGCAACGTTCCGTGAAGATAAGTTATAAGGATACTGATAAATAGAGATAGGTACTTTGTAACTCCAAAACACTAACATGCCAATTTAAAGTTAGGTTCCGCAAATCACAGTGAGTCTTGCCTTGCGTGTGTCTACTACAACACTACCTGGTAAATAAGTCCCCGATAGATAAACCAATGTGGCATTGGCAACGAGTACAGCTTGAATTTACATTACAAAACGTATGCGTTCTGTTACATGCAATTGATTTTTTAAAGTAATTTTGACTGCTGTCATGAGCCCGCTATGACCATGGTGGTTCTAACCAAAAGGCTGATCCAACGCAAACGTAAGATACATGATAACGTACACATGCGTAACATGCATTGTAACGTACATACACGTAAACATACATGAGAATGTACCTATACGTAACATATATAATAACGTACATATGCGTAACATACATGATAACGTGAATATACGTAAGATACATGTTAACGGACATATACGTAGTGTACATGATAACGTACAAACGTACGTAATATATACTTGATAACGTGAATATACGCATACGACCAGTTGAAACGGTCGTGCTCTCACAACGGGTCATATGATGCTGCAATCTTCGAGTTTCGCACTAGCCGTCAATATGCACCTCAAGAGTATGTGCGTATTGCTGCAAGGCTGTAGGCCATTTTTGAGCCACTGAAGCGAAATCGGAAGTGGCCCGCATGCCGCCAAAAGAACAGAGCAGCGGAACACCGCAACGAGTAGACAATACTAGTGGCGCCACCTTGCGGCACATTTTTAAACCAACCCACGTTCAGGATATTTGTAACTTCAACTAGCATTCTTTAGTACGCCTATAAGCCTTTTAGTTCGCACTAAAGGAAGCGGCATTGGATTTCGTCCGCGTGTCGATCGCTGGCTCTAGTTTTGCTGGATAGTTTTGATACAGTGATAGAACATGCGGCGAACACACGTTGCTCCACTACACGTGGCGACTGGGCTTACAGCTTTCGTTTTTGGAAAAATGACTCCGCTGTCGTTTGGAAAAAATGACTCGACCTGTCGAGCTTTTACTTTGAAGTAATATAATAGAGAAAATATTACTGCCGAGATGCATGGAACTCTTTTGTCGAAGAATCTAAGGAAAATAGTTGAATATGAAGTGTATGTGACCCAGAAAGCCGCTAAAGATCAACGGGAATGGTTTGGATGAAGCAACCTAGCAGCTCACAGTACCATAACGGTCGGCGCTCGTAGATGATGCTTACACTTTGCGCACTCAGGGCATAAAATGGACAATGTGTGTACTGCAATCGACCACTCGCTGTCAGAAAAAGAGCGCTTCTATTGTCATAATATGAAATATAATTTATATGGTTTTGACTTTGACTAAGCAGTGGCTGCTACAATACATATCATTATGACAACAAAAAGCCGTATCACCCGTCACGTAATATTAAATAATCGTAGTTGTCAATCTCATATCACGGTAATGTGATATAACTGTGTCGATTGTCGTACAAAGAAAGGTCGTGCTGAACATTTGGAATCCAATACCAGCCTTTTATGAAATTGTTTGAACCAGTTTTTAATCGAACGTAGATCATGCTTTGTACTATTAACGATTATAGCATGAATGAAAGCACTTCAACCAACAGAGCACGATTACCTCTTATTTATGTCATTACGTTAAGATTATTATATGCGAAATTGTTAAACATATAGTAGTTTAAATTTCCACGGTTTCCCGTGACACACAAGTAGTACAGAAAAAATCAGGACTATGCTAAAATTGTGTCTAGGACCAAACTCCAAGCCAATTAAAATAGCGCTGAATTATCATTGCGCAAGTATTAACCGTCATGACCAATATTATGTTTTGCTGTCACTTACTAAATGAGTACTATCTTCGGTACTATGTTTCATAAAGTGATAACCGATATTTTCAATTAACGATTTACATTTTCACTTGCGTGGAAAATAAAAAATAGATGATACATAGTAAGGCTACGTACCTTTGAAAATATTCACCACAGGAACCGGATATCCAACGGCTGAACAATCGATCGTTACCCTATCCCCAGCCACACCGACTATAGATTCAGTGTTTATGACGTTTCTCCAACGAGGTTTGAACCTCAGCGTAATCGCCATTGAGATCTGGTCTGATCCAAACGAGTTTTTGGCACTGCACGTGTAGTTTCCTACGTGGTCGGCGCTCACACGGTCAATCTGTAATTGGTTCTGGAACTCATCGAAATGGACGATTCTGATGTCAGTCGATGTTTCGACTTGGCGGCCATCTTTGGTCCACGAAAACGAGATCGGAGGAGATCCTGACGTGACTGCGCACATTAGGGATACTCGCTTCCCCTCGCTTAGCGTCTCGAGGAGTTTGAACGGTGAAATTTGAGGCGGAACTGAAAATACGCTGAATTATTAGATATCGTTTATGTAGATGAGCGATATGCACCTAGCCAAATCCATTATTTATCGACTTAGTTGTAATCGATAGTTAATACATAGTGTACCATAGGCATATCGAGCGTGGAAACACCAAATGTTTTCACTAAATGCTTACACTGACACGCTGCATGCCTAATCAGTAAAATGATGGAGCCGATAGCCGATCCTAGCATACATGGGGGCTTCATATTGAAGACGCTTTTAGGCTATGATGCGCCGTCGAAACAAAAGTCGGGAGTTCCGTGCAAAATGCTTATCCTGTGAATAGCGGTACTGATGGCGCCGTCTGGTGGGACATTTAGCAGTCATCTTAAAACGATGAGCACAAAATATTCTTGCATAACACAGATGTCATTAAAATTCACATCCTGGAAATCATATATGCTCATAATAGGCTATTCGCGCGATTTAATGTTCGAAGTAAAATCTGGCAAATGCCGGTGTATTTATTCTTGCAACAATACGAAAATTCGTCTGTCTCAAATCACATTGGCGCGCTACTCCAGGGCGGGAGAATGGCCAAATGTTGTAAGTATCGGCTTTATGAAACCTAGTATGGCGTGTGGCATCTAAATAATATTTTTTACAAAAAAATGTAGTCAATTTAACGAACGTCTTGTATTGAGCATTGTTAGCATCCTTGATTAAAATGTGTGCTTTTTCCTAAAGGCGTTCGGAAACCTTAATTTGAAATTATATATAATACGAAACTATTAGAGACTGGGTTGTGTAAACCTTAGAGACTTAATATACGTACCCACAAAACGAGTAGAACACATCCAATAAACCTGTTGTTATCTCAGGTGCTCGAGTACGCCAGTCGCAGCCAGTGTCGCTCAGATCGGTATCCTCGTTCAAAAGACCAACGTCTACCATTGGCCATTATACTAGCAATGCCGGTTGCAATATGCATCTGTTAAATCTATAATATCTAGCCTGGCATTAGTATAAACTCACTTTGCATAAGCATTCCATCTTTCAAAATGACTCGGTTTTTGAAATTCAATAGGAGTTCAGCCTCCTATTAAAACATAATCGTTGCTAGATTCGCCCGTTGAGGGCGAGAAAATTACAAAAGAATTGCGTGACAAAAGAATTGCGTATGGCGTGCGTTTCCATTCAGCCGTGGTTTACTGATATCAGACAACTGGAGGAGGCTTCATGTTAAGGCAATACATGTGACGCTAATATTTGATTCGGCCGAGAAACATTGTGGAGTTCGTGAGTATGTATACATGTATACCGCTTAGTACAAGAGCGACCGTTCGCCGAATCGTTCCCAGCGGATTCTTGGCTTCGCAAATGTATTCGCCTTTGTCCGACAAGCCAACGTGGTGGAAAGTTAGCACGCCAGCGTTCACTGCAAGGCGATCTGCGGAATCTGCCGCCACCTCATGGATTCCTGTTAACAAAAAGAAAAGTTACAGTTTTAGGCAAAACAGCATACGTTTAATCCCAAATCATGTTTGTATGTTGTTTGTGGTATGAGCGTTCCTTTCTCTCTGGGAACGCATGCAAGTAATTCTTGCACTCCTCTCAGATAACGATTCCAGTGAAAGAATATATTACATTTAATGTAAATTATGTTTTGTATATATCAGCCAGGGACGTATATAGGACGCCACCCTCCCTGTTTCAGCTTAGCCGTCGTAAATTTAATAAGTTTGCTTGCGGTAATATCCACTTTAGTATATATATACGAAATAGTAATATGAAATAAATATATGTACGAAAAGAAAGAGACAATTTAGAAAGGCGAACAACGCCAGCCCAGTAGAAATTGTACCAAATGCGGACCCAGGTTCAAAATGCACTAACCTTTCAAAAATTGAACGATTGGCGTAGGGTGGCCCTGGGCGCGACAGTCAATCTGTGCATCCTCGCCGGCTACCGCGTTCAGCACGTCACTCTGGTTACTCGAGGAAGACCAACGCGGTGCAAACCTCATAGCAACTTCAACGGCCATATGATCCGAGCCATAGATGTTTTTCGTCTGGCAGGTGTAGTTGCCTACGTGACCGACGGAAAGGCTCTCAATTTGTAACTGATCCTGAAAGTCGTTAATATGTGCAATTTGAACGCCTGGTAATCGCTCCCATCGTAGTCCATCCTTGAGCCACGAGAACGCGATAGGCGGTGTGCCCGAGCGTACTGAACATATGATGGATAGCCTTTGGCCCTCTGCTAAATCATCTGGAATGCGTTGTGGAATTATCTCCGGAGCGGCTGAAAGGGGAGTGTAGATATGTTAGCCGTTGCGATTGGTTGAGCAGACGTAACGCTAATATGACATCTGATCACTAGTTCGACTTGCTTGCATACATTTTGATATACCGTTCGAACAATAATGCGACGTTATTTCGTATACGTACCTTGCGAGCGAACGAGTCCAAAAGAAGAGCAAACGACAAGACAAAGACACTCGACCGTCGATATCATGATGTTCACACTGAGGGCACTGACGCCTCACATATGCCTCACACTTGTATATGAGCCCTTCTGCATTTGATACATGTGGCTCCCCCTCGCGGTACATTTTATAACAATTTGCACCCAACGTGAAAAGTCCTTGTTGCATGATCTAGACACACATGTCTTTGTAGAAACTAATAGCAAATTTAAACCGTGTGCCTATTAATAAAATAGGCGCAAGATATTAAAATACGTCAATTCGCAAGAAAAATATATATAGGCAGGGCAAGTAGCACCGTCGGGTGCTTCAAATCATAGGCGGGTTTCTTGCCTCAAACAGGGTGAATGCACCCGCTACAGTAAAAGCTTCTGAAGAAGGATAGACAACACCGGGTGGCGCGCAATTTGCACGGTTTAGACACGTCAACTCTTTCAGATTTTACTTAATGTCTTAGAATACAGTGTTTGGTATTATGTTGTTTGTGTTTTTGTTGGTCTGCGAAGTAATGCGTGTCATTACCGCTAAGTATAACAGTGATGAGTCTTCGAATGGTCCCCATTGAGTTAGCGCCTACGCAGACATATTCGCCTTGATCGGTGGGCATTATTTTATCTATAGTAAGTATGCCGGAAAGCAGCTGAAACCGGCCCGTTGTCTTGACGAGACGATCCCCTGAAAGAATAACACTACGTATTAGGGTCTTTTGAATCATACGGTGAATCCTTTTATTTATTGGCCATTTAATCATCTAGCGCAGAGCAATTTAGGCGAATTCAAAGTATATCACCAAACTTTCGTCTAGAACATTTGTGAGAAATTTAAAACAGTCAACAGTGACAACGCATCTTTTTAAGCCCAAAATATTTACCATATGCCACCGATTTTTGCCACTACGGCAACGCTTTGTGTATTTTAGCTAGGATTTAACAGTGTGTATGCATCTTTTTTAGGTACAATTATTTAAGTGCTATTAAAAGTAACAAATTAAGCTAGCTGCACAGACAGCTATTATTGCCTCCCGCCACCATCAAGCTTAGCATTTTAATTGTTCGGTTACCCTACTCATATACGACGACGTAAGGAGGAGAAGATTCCAGTTAGAGAGTGCATGTACTCCTACAGTCAACTAAGCTAATAAGACGCAAAAATATGAGTGTAGGCAGTACCGTTGATGCCTTACTAGATTCAAAGAAGTTGAGCTCCAATATCTAAATATGTATTTATCAAACGCATCTATAACCTGTACGTATATATAAGCAGTATGGGTCTTTTGGCCATGTCTATACAAATTTGTGAGTTGATTCATCTCCAGCTACCTAAATAGGGTAGGTTTAAATATTATTAATACTTTACTAATTAAAACTAAAAACTTCTACATAAATTAATGACTTGGCTAAATTAAAAGCTTACATTAAGGGCAGATATTAGTGACACGCCATGTGGGAAATACCAGTACGTCAAACATACATGTACATACAAATGTATAATCTTGCTATATGTCGAAAACAATAGAAGTTTGTGGTTCACCTAGGCCGGTATAGTGGCATTGAAACATTAGATACGAATTTGCTCGATGCCGACCTGAACATTACGATGTGTATGAGAAACGAATATTGCGAATTAAGATTCAAAATAAAATATTCGAGAACGCGAAAGCCAAATCTTGTATCAACTAACCTTTCGTGATGGTAACAGTCGGACGCGGGTGTCCGTTCACGCTGCAGTCGAATAAACATCTTGTCGCCAGCTACCCCGGCTAACACCTTTACACGATCATTCGGCACTACCCATCTGGGCGCAAATTTCATGGCCACAGGAAGCACCAGATGGTCGGAACCATGTAGGTTCTTCGCGTTGCAGGTATAGTTTCCAACGTGGTCTGCTGACAAATGCTCAATCTGTAGCTGATCCTGGAAGTCATCGATGTGGACGATTCTGATTCCAGGAACAGTTCCTACAGAGTTGCCGTCTTTAAGCCAGGAAAACGCAATCGGTGGTGTGCCAGACCTCACAGAGCAGATCACAGATAACCGCTGGCCTTCGGCCAAATCGTCGGGAATTCGTAGTGGCGTAATCTCGGGTACGGCTGAAATTAAGGCGCGGTTAGTGCAGTTAAAATGCGCCGATACTTGAGTAGGTACGTCAGCTTCACTACAAGAGAGCAATATATGTTTCCATCAATTTGTCATAAACAGTGCATAGGGCGGCCCCACCACTGTCACGATAAGTGCAGCAAACGTACCTTGCGAGTCAACTTCTTGAAACAAGCTGTAGCACAAAATCATGAGATGCCAAGTGAGGGAACTCATGATGATGTACGCTACCGATTCTTGACGCCATATTACCTTCAAAATCAGGAAGGCAGACACCATTCGCGTTTGAGACCTGTGGCTCCCCCTTGCGGGACATTTCGCTATCATACAGACGGTTGAAACGTTTCAATAAATTAGGGCCTGGCATTACCTGTATTTAGGCACACTACTGCTGAATAGCTGGCCAGTTGACTAAATTTAGCATTTTGCGTACAACTTTTGCGTGCATTAAAAACGAAACTCTTACAGTGTCCCATCCAGGTGCGGAAAAACATTGTATGCTTTAAATCTTCCGCGGGATTCTTCTTAGCCCGGAATAGAGAACAACGTACTTGAACAGCTCACCATGTATTACAGACAACAACAAAAAAATTATACGCCTAATGCAGACCATTATGTCGTCATTAGTAAAAAGTATCTGAAACGTAAAGTCACATCGACCCATAGGTGTGGGTAGAAAGAGTTGAAAACAACTCTTAAGCCTTTACCGCTGAGAATCACAGTGATCGTCCTCTGAATTTTGCCCGTAGGATTCTCAGCCTCGCAGACATATTCGCCTCCATCAGTTGTCTCGACTCTGCGAATTGTCAGCAGGCCAGACGTTAATTGAATTCGTTCTCCGGGTTTGAGCTGGTTACCCCCTATGGAAAGAAATGGTTATGTTAGAACCTTAATGCGACACAATTTATTAACACACCCCATCATTTGTAATATAGCGTGTATTGTTGTAGTGAAATTAAAGATATATACTGAAAAATGTTTATATAATTATATTATGTTGTATATATAACGTTGTATAATATCGACATATATGATATATATAGATAACATTCTATCTAATTATAACATGTGTATATTTAGCGCGTATTGATGTAGTGAAATGAAAGATATATACTGAAAAATGTCTATATAATTATATTATGTTGTATATATAACGTTGTATAATACCGACATATATGGTATATATAGATAACATTCTATCTAATTATGCCATATATACACATATGTCGAGGGTGTATGTGTATATATATATATATATATATACTCGCGCCGCACACAAAAGCAAAGCAAGAATTTACGAGTCTGTATTCTATTAAACGAAGCACACTAAGACAATTATTTAGCAAATGGCTGAGTTTGAGCGGGCGGATTTCAGCTACTGACAACTATTACGAGTTCACCAGGAGTTACAAGGTTACCAAGAGTAAGCAGTAACATGGCAAAACTAAACAAAAAAAAGAATGGCCACAGAAATAATAATTTTATTAGGCTGATCAAAGCGATACAAATTATACATCTATTACTAAAAAGCACGTAAACCATAAGCACGCATTATGTGTGTTAACCCCTCCACAAGATAAACTAAATGGTAGAACTAATACATTGACATGCATTTAGTGCTTCATGTATAAAAACAAGGGCTCTAAAGTGTTTCCAAAAGGAATAAACTCTAATGACTAGGTAAAGCCATCCTTGAACTAACACGAACCTTTCACAACCCGAACAACTGGTAGCCGGATGGCCACTCGCGCGACAGTCAACTTGTACGCTATCTCCGGCAATTCCAGCTAACAGGTTTTATGCGCTCGCTGGGCGTAACCCATCGTGGCGCGAACTTCATAACTACACCGAGTGTCATATGGTCTGATCCATAGAGATTTTTGGCGTTGCATGTATAATTTCCAACGTGGTGCGCCGACAGATTTTCGATCTGCAGCAGATCTTGGAAATCATCAATATGAGAAATTCCGCACTCCTGGTAAAGCTCCTACTGGGTTTCCGTCTTTAACCCACGAAAATGCGATCGGCGGGGTCCCGGAGCGCACTGAGCAAATAATCGACAGTCTCTGGCCTTCGGCTAAATCGTCAGGAACTCGCTGTGGTGTAATTTCGGGCGCCGCTGCAAACGAAGTCGTCAGTTAGAAATTACAAACTAACTCCCTGCAGATAGTGAACGTGGAAGCATGCCATATTTGCAGGTGTCCTTGGTGATTGACATTTCACATAATGAGTTTAGGTAAGCACATGCCTTATGTCTAAAAACATACCTTGAGTGTAAACGGTCGGGAAAAAGCAGCATAAGAAACACCATATTGCGGTGTCCATGATGTACGCCGCCATGTTATTGACGCGCCTCCGATGTTTCACACAGCAGAGAAGAAATGCAAGATCGCGCTCAGTGCACGTGGCTCCCCCTCGCGGGACACTTTGATAAAGAACACATTCGTAACGCTTAAAATTCGCGGAATGCGTTTCGATTTATTTTCTTAATTTTAGAGACATTTTAGTCGACATATGACGAAGAGACATATTTGTTAGAAGTAAAGTAGACGTGGGTAATTTACTGCTAAAGAACAGCGCATTTTTGTAGATCATTGAAAGTGCGTGCTTTAAATATTACGCGGGGTTTCACGCGGCAAAATGTTACCTAGCCGTCAAATAAAACATTATTAAAAAGCTAATGTACGTACGTATGAAAACGGTTTAAACTCTTTACAAGTAGTAATATACAATGCTTACTATTGAAATACATGTCGCCATTAATTATTGTCAAATGCAATTTGAAGGATATGTAAATACCGCTAAGAGCTAAGGAGACTATCTTCTGAATTTTTCCAATTGCATTTTCAGCAGAGCAGGTATAGTCGCCATTATCCGCGATAACCATTTTTTTAAGTATAATCAGGCCAGAATGTAGTTGTACCCGTTCTCCCAATAGAAGCGATCGATTGCCTGAAACCAAATGAATATTCGCGCTGATCATCATTTGTATTAATACGTTCAATAAAGTTAAAGCAAAACGGGCCATAGCTAAATATTATGAGTGCTCGCTACTTTAATCGAATTTTGTTTACGAGTTTTCAAAATCTTCGTAAAAAGCCTAGCGGACTAACATGTACCCTATACATAAACTCTTGTGCAAACAAACAATGCCTTTAGTAGTCTAGTGTAGAAACTCATGCAAACTACATGTACAATCCTTACATATTTGTATATTAATAACTGACATGACCTTCTTTACTTTTAAGTAGCATTTGAACAAAATTTGGTACGAAATCTACTAGCTGTGAACAGTCACTTTTGAATTTAGGATCCCTGTGCTACACTTGGTGCAGCGCCGGGATTAGCTTTTCCATAGTCGTACGGCCTACAACTCGAATGCGATGTTTGGATATAGCCGACCAATAGGATTTATGCCTGGATATTTTCCTGGCCATTCAATTGTCACTGTTTGACAGGGCGTAAAGCTCTGCCAAACAGTGACAATTGAAAGGATATTCCAAATCAATAAAAACTCCATAAAAATGGTCTGCGTTCGTGCATAATCGTAATAGCTCACTTCAGATGTGCCACATTCACCTCACACGGCGGTTAAATCACATATGATCAGGTTCCTAAAATCAGAGGCATTACTATCGCTGCTGACGTAATGCATTGCATCAGCCAGAAAAGCAAATGCTCAGACTACTCGTGTTTGTTCTGAGACCCTGATAACGAGTAAAATAGAAAACGCGCTCTTTTTCAATCAATTTGCACAATTCGGGTGTAGATAACTATAATGTATAATCTATATATATACTGCAACATATTGACTTGCCTAATTGTAATATCATAGTGCTAACTCCGCGGCACAGTTACCCATGTCTTACTCAGCTTCAACCGGGCCAATAAACTAAAAACAGTAAGTCACAACACGACTAATACACGACATTAAATGTAAAACGTTTATATTTACGTTAATACAACATTATCGTAGCGGCAACACATAGCTGCAGCTTCAGCTTTTCATACTTTTGCGTATCATATTGAATTTCTCAAGACATTAGTTTACATTAACAGGGGTTCACAAACCATGGTACGTAATGTCTCAGTGTACGAACCAACGGAAGCAGACACAGTAGCGTGTGTCCAAACCAAGCCCACTAAAACTTGTCGAGCAACATCTCGCTTCAAAATACTCAGTTAAGAAGGCACACTCAATTAAAGAAATTAAATGTATTTATCCCAAGCGAATTAGTGCGTGCGTAGACGTATTTGCTATGCGTGATATGAATATAAACATACCTCTTGTAACTCGAACGACTGGAGGGGGATGCCCAACAGCTCGGCAGTCTAGCTGCACGGCGTCGCCGAACTACGCCGATGACAGCGGGGACTGCTTGTGCTACCCCAGTGGGCACAGTCCATCGAGGCGCAAACTTCAGGGTCACTGCAACTAGCATATGATCTGAGCCGTACAAATTCTTTGCATTGCAGGTATAGTTTCCGATGTGATCAGCCGACAGACGTTCGATCTGCAGCTGGTCTTGAAAGTCGTCAACATGAGCAACTCGAACCCCCGGCAGGGCTCCGACGGAAAGCGCCGTCCTTGAGCCACGAGAACGATATAGGATGCGAGCCCGACCGTACGGAACATATCAGAGATACCCTCTGCCCTTCTGCGAGATCGTCGAGAACCCGATGGGGTGCAATCTCTGGTGGCGCTGCGCAATCGTTAGATGAGAACGGCTACGAGTTAGAATATACAGATCAAAAAGAATCATTGTCGTAATAGTTGGAGCGGCGGAACGTAATAGTTTGAGCAGAGGGAAAAGATAGAGCTTCGTTGAAACGAGTAATAACTCACCTTGGCAATTTGCGAGTAGCAGTTGATAAGTGCACAAAATCCAAAGACATTTCAAAATTGGCGTCATGCTGTACGCCATTATACTGCTGACACGGCTCTAGGCTCCGCTGTAAACGCGCGGATGCTTTTATGCGATAGGTGTAGGTGGCTCCCCCCCGCGGGACATGTTGATACAATTTCACCTCTCATGATCCAACCTTTCATAAGGATTCTTACATCGGCATTTCCTAGACTTCATTTTCTTGGTAACACATGATGCTTACGAGTAAATTCCATTCCTTTATTAAAAATTGCATTTAAACGTATCGTCTTTCAGCTCAGCAGTTTAAAAAATATAGTCTTTGTTATTGCTAAAAGCATCGTGTGCTTTAAAATATTAGGCGGGATGTCCCAATAGGGACGCTGTATAACGTGCAACCGGATGCACGCAGTGGTATGAAACTAAGATATTTATACAAAGTTCGCGACGAGTTGCATAAACTTAGTCCATTGCACAACTAAACAGAGCAACTAAAATGAGTGGCTACCGCTAAGGCTGAGGAGAATTTTCTTTTCAATCTTTCCCATTGGATTTTCTGCCACGCAGGTGTATTCGCCCCGATCCAGAGGCTCAACCTTTCGAATGATCAGGGCACCGGATTCAGATTGCAACCGTCCACCCAAGCTCACTTGTTGTCTATCTGAAACGCAAAAATATAAGTCTATATCAACATTTGGTCCGTACATAGCATAAAAATACTTAAAATTAAAAGTTAATTCAATAAATATCTTGAGCATGTCTATATATATATATATATATATATAAAATGTGTATGCTAACCCCCCTAATATTTATGTGAGACAACATGTGCCGTGAGTGATACGCCAATACACGTTTGCCCATATTTATGGGTTTGCATTGACATATATTTTCCAATATTTATGTTTCTGCAAAATCAAAAAGTTGGTCACGCTCCCCAATACAATAACATTAACATCTTCGTGCGCTCTACTAAATATGGCGTACGACATTTGGTGCAGTATGCACCCCACTGGTCTTGAGACATATACATGTATTTAACAAATTAAGTTTTTTACACTACTAGTTCCATAATAAGGCAGGCTTAGAGCAATCCATATAACTTAAATTGGAGAATGACGTCGCACTATTTCTCAAGTGTGGTATCATTGCGTACATGCACGGGCTTTTTGAGATTGTCGTTCGTTGCCGTCAATTAAAAACTTACCTTTCATAATTTTGACAATGGGAAGAGGATGGCCATTAGCTTGACAATCTATGCGTGTTTTCTCGCCGACTATTGCTGTGAGTGGTTCGGTCCGATCTTCTTTCGTGAACCACTGAGGGGCAACGTTTATGAGCACTTCAACCGACATATGGTTTGATCCATAAAGGTTTTTGGCATTGCACGTATAGTTGCCGATGTGGCTAGCGGCGAGGCTTTCGATTTGCAGCTGATCCTGGAAGTCATCGAAGTGGATCACTTTCACACCCAGCAGCTCGCCAATCGACTTTCCATCTTTCAGCCAGGAGAACGAGATAGGTGGCGTTCCTTTTCTCACCGAGCAAATAACAGACAAACGCTGGCCTTCAGAAAGGTCGTCCGGCATACGATGCGGGGCGATCTCCGGTGGCGCTGAAACGTCGTAGTGTTACTCTTAGGTGAAAATTTGCTTTCAAAATTGCGAACAGTACATATGCT
Source organism: Dermanyssus gallinae (assembly GCA_003439945.1). Taxonomy (NCBI): domain Eukaryota; kingdom Metazoa; phylum Arthropoda; class Arachnida; order Mesostigmata; family Dermanyssidae; genus Dermanyssus; species Dermanyssus gallinae. The sequence goes on from QVRM01000729.1 coordinate 253,363, forward strand.
GTGTAGACACAAAGGAGGATTGCGTTTCCTTGAAGACCGCGTACAATTAATTCGCGCAATTTCGGTAGATTTAGAGAGAGAGAGCATAATAGATACTTGAAATAGTCCAATAAACATTTACTTACCGTGGCCAGCATGCACAGTACAGTAGACCGATGACATTACCACAATTATAAGTGGCGATGCAGCCGCCAAGAGCTTCATGGCTTCCGTTAGCACTGTTGTGCGCGGTGTCGCTTTACAGTGAGACATAGTCTAGTCTTCATGGTCGGAACGGTACAAGTGCCTCCCCCTTGCGGGACATTTTGAAAGCCCATCGCTTGGCGTTCATTACGTGAATCTTTTGGTCATAGTACCTAATTAATTTAGTTTTTCTTCTAAGTAGTACTAATAAGAGCCTTTAAATCTATCAAATATTTGTCTTTATTTCTAAATGTTAGTCAAGACGAAAAAAGTCTCTCGAGGAGCGTATGGTTTGAACATGAGCGCGCGCAAGGTTACGTTATATATATATATATATATATATATATATATTACAGTCAGTTCTTATTAAAGACTAATCTATGCATGTGCTTCTTTTGTATTTACTCTACAATCATATTGCTTTATAACACACCTTGGAGTTATTATTAAAATCTGGCTCGCCTAATAACTTACAAGTTTACGTCATTGCAAATCTTAAGCATAAATTAAGCGGATATAATAAGTTTATCCATACGAAGTGTAGTGCAACTATGTTCTCATAAAGGTTTACCACTTAGCACGAGCAAAATTGTCTTCTCAATCTTGCCCAGAGCATTTTCGGCCACACAGCGGTAAGATCCTTTGTCGCTAGCGCTCACTTGCTGGACTGTCAGAAAACCATTGTTCCACTGGATGCGTTCACTTTTCATAAGTACCTCGCGATTATCTGGAATATGTGAAAATGGAAACAACCATTAAACCGGCGTCTCGTTTGGATATCAAATGAGAACGATTAGGGCACAAAGAAGTAGATCTCCATAACAGCTAGCGTGCACGCCGCTTGCCGAATAAGATTTTGGAATAGAACCATAGGCTGCCAAATGCACAATGTATGGTGCGTACTCACGAACACATGACTTACAGGTTTAAGTTCTGAATCACACAGACAAATAGCACAGCTTCTAGTAATGTCTAATGATAGATTATTTACCTCGAAAGATCCTGACTGTAGGCGTGGGATATCCCGTAGCGCGACAATCCAGCTGCACTTGTAGACCTGCAACTGCCGCAAGTTCCGTCTGCTGACTGTGATGGTCTATCCAGCGGGGTGCAAACTTAATCATCACTTGAACGACTATATGATCCGAGCCGTAGAGGTTTTTTGCGTCACAGGTATAGTTGCCAAGATGATCCGCAGATAAGCTCTCGATTTGCAGTTGGTCCTGAAAGTCGTCAATGTGGACAACCTTCGTGCCGGGCAGCGATCCCAATTTGGCTTCCGTCTTTGGACCAGGAAAATGAAATAGGCGCTGAACCAGCGCTGATAGAACAAACAATCGACAGCCTTCTTCCCTGTTCAAGATCGGCGGGCACTTTGTAGGGATTTATGTATGGAGCTGAAAATATACAACATTTTAGGTTCATATCAAAATGCTAACTGTGTAAAAAACATAGGATACACGAATACACCTTGTCTGGGAACCTATTTGACTATAACAGAGCTCTTTAGCAAAAGGTTGGGTATACTTACGTTGAGCCAATGTCGCCAATATTCCGTTAGCAAGAACAAATAAGAGCACCCATTTTCTTGCGCACAGATGTGCCATGTTGAAATTTGTTGCCTGAATTCCGACGCTGCAGCCGTTAACCTCGCTTCATTGCAGTCACCGTTAGGTCGGTACTAGTGGCGCCGCCTGGTGGGACACTTTGCCAACCTTTATGGAAACTTGAAACTTTGCGTGCGTTTGTGCCACGTCGAAAACACTAATGCTCATAAAATTGGCGTGTATAAATTACAATGAAATAAAACTTCTCCAAGAATCGTTGGGTCCAGCAAGCTTTATTACTTATTGTATTTGAAAGTAGCCAATAACACATCTTCACCAACCGACAATGTATGCTTTGAATTTATGGCGGCAAAAAAAACATATATTATTATATTACCAGCTAATAATGAGCTGGATGGTTCGGCGAATCTTCCCCAGATAATTTTCAGCGGTGCAGATATATTCTCCCTTGTCAGACGCGCTTACACGAATGATTTTCACTATACCGTCCTTCAACCGAACACGCTCATTGGTGCCAAGCTTGCTCTTTCCTAAAAAATAACGAAACCGATAAGGACGCAACGTTCTTAAATAAATTACTCTAACGAAATGAGCTGAGTTTGAACGTTTTTAGAACGCCAAGATTACATTTTGGATATTGTAAAGATGCTCTTCAAACAATTCCGCTGTGTAAAATGAGTCTCAAACATAACGGGCATTCCTAGGGAATAAAACGCTTGGATAAATTTTTAACAACAATTGTCAATTATATGAAAGTCTAACCACAAATAATTAGTGCGTACTTTATTTTCGAAACGAATTTAAAAATATTTAATTATGCTAAGTTACCTTTGGCGTTATATAACTAATAAGTAACACGATTTTTAGTTGATCGACAGGATTATACACATATTATACATTATTACATATTATTATACATATTAGATTATTACATATCATACACACATACCCACAGATATGTACGCTATGTGTAAATTGTCCTAAACCGCGCGCCAAAGAATTTTCAAGGGCCTAAAGACTAAATAATATCGATTTAAAAAATAAATAATCCTGTAGATGAGCAACACAGCTGCGCTAGTTACGTTTGGGTCACGCGGCCCAATGAATTTGAGTGCTACTTGATATTTTATGTTTCTACTGTGATTGTTGATATTTGGTCTCTGTGGAGCAATTGTCATGTATACTGACCTATTAAGGTATGTACATGTGCGATATATATATATATATATATATATATATATATACGTGTACTTCTCTGACTGTGTACTGAAACAGAGCAATTCATTCTAGATGTTATATACCTTCTACGGTTGGTTCTTATGGATTTTGACATATCTAAAGGCATACTGTTGGCTTTAGATCTTACCTTTGAACACCGTGATTGTCGAAGGTGGATAACCACTTGCCATGCAGTCAATCTGTAGGCTCTCTCCAGCGACCCCGACTACAGTGCTCAGCTGATCCGCGCCGTGTGTCCATCTAGGAGCGTAGCTCATCGCGACCTGCACTACCATATTATCTGATCCGTAGAGATTCTTGGCATTACACGTGTAGTTGCCAATGTGGTCGATCGACAAACTTTCAATGTGCAGCACGTCTTGAAAGTCGTCGATGTGTGATATCTTGACACCCGGCACACTTCCGATGGCATCTCCGTCTTTCGACCAGGCAAATGAAATGGGTGGCGTACCGGAGCTGACGGAACACATTACGGAGAGCCGCTTGCCTTCAGCCAGGTCATCAGGAACCTTATGAGGACTAATATCGGGCGGGACTAAAGATAAATAATTATATATATATTAGACTAAGTTATGAAAAAACATCAAACAAATCTCGAATGACATTCAGCTGCTCTGTATACCATAACACACATCGCCGCTTGACCGTCGTTGGCAGATATATCACTGACCAGCTACTTATTCAAGATTACTTTAGAATACCATTTTTATACGGAATTCATGCTACGACGCACGGCGCAATATATAGTAAAACTCTTTTTTTCGGGCAATATATATGTGTTGATTGGGTCAATGATCTTTGAAAACAAGCGCACTAAGATAAAATATACTATATATTTTATTCATTTGGTATTTTATTTAATTGGCAATATAAATGTTTCATGGTAACACTGCACACTTACCTTGGCTAAATGCCACCACCGTCTGACTTGCCATGAGAGAAAAGGCTAGCCACTTTTTCACAGTTATGCATGCCATGTTAGGCTTCTTTGTGCATTATGAACGCCGCTCTAGCTCTCGAGACACCTCAGAAACTCTGCCATTGCCAGAGCAGTATCGGTGGCGCCGTCTCGCGGGACATTTCGTAAACATCATTAAAATCATAGATATGACATTGCTGTGTCCAACGTTAAAAATGTTAGACGCATACGCACTAGAGCTTAGAAGTCCACTGAAGTAAATTTAAATTGTCTGCTGAAAGCTCAAAGCAGTCGCATGTTCTTCGTGAAATAAGAAACGTATGCTTAAAGAACTTCGTGTGCTTTAAAAAAAGGCGGTTTATTCTCCTAACGCTCATAATCCTGATACTTTAACTGAAAGCATGTTTACCACTGAGTATCAAAGATACAGTTTTCCTTATTTTTCCCAGCATATTTTCGGCTATACAGGAATATTCGCCGCCGTCACCCGCGCGTAGGGTATGGATTTTCAGCAAGCCGGAGCCCCATTGCATACGTGGAGTAGAGCGAAGCTCATCGCGCCCTGAAACGTCAAATATAGTAGATTATTACCCTAATATACTTACGATGACATTAACCCAACATTACATCTGCTAGAAAATATTGATTTGATATAAATAGGACTGACATAATATACAAATAAGTAAAGATAGAAATTATGCATTTAATACTACATTTTATTTTACTTTTCAGTATGTTCCTTTCCAAGTTCACGCACTTGTTTACACGATCACACAGTCTATGACTAAAGTCCGTCTATCGCATAGCCTCTTAAAAATCTTCTCTTTATATAAGTCCCCTTCTAGGATTATTTTTCACGGGCACGTTACGCCCTGCCTAAGCTCTGGAGCAGAACAAAAACAAATGTTTTAATTTGCATTTTAATTGGGGTAACAAAAATTGCCTGCATGTGCTGTGTCGGGTGAATAAGGCGGTGGTTCACAATACTGACTATCAACCCAGAAAAGCGCTTTTACAATAATCGCACTATAACCGGAATTCAGTTGTACCCGGCGCAAACAATTCCAAGCTCGCGTAAGCAACACGCAACCTGTACTGCGGAAGGCCTCATTTTCGACTGTTTTCTTCGTTGACCGGTAGATGGCGTCATTGCCAGTGGAAAGACAAAGCATTCTAATAACCTAATGGATGTATGATATATATATAGAAAAGTATAATAAAAACCAACGAGGGACTGCCTCGAGAATAAGCTCGACTGGTAGCACTCCTCACAGGCCCTGATGTAGTTAGTTACTCACATCTCTCTCCCACCATGGAAATAAATAATAAAAAAATGACTATATAATAAATAGATTAACCATACCTTGTCAACGTATGAAAATGATACCTTTATATGCGGTAACGTTCGGCGGTGGATGACCAGTGGAACGACAGTTGATCTGAATGCTCCCACCAGTCACTCCAATAAGAGTTTCAGGTGCTTCATCTCCCGATAAGACCCACTTAGGCGCATATTTCATAACCACCTCAACTGTCATGTGATCCGATCCATAGATGTTCTTCGCACTGCATGTATAGTTGCCGACGTGTTCGCGTGAGAGACTCTCGATCTGCAGCTGGTCCTGAAAGTCGTCAATGTGGGCGATTCTCGCGCCAGATAACGTGCCCACAGTCGTCTCATCCTTGGACCATACAAATGAGATCGGTGAACTTCCGGAACCAACTGAGCACATTATGGAGAGCCGCTGACCCTCGCTTAGGTCATCTGGAATTTTGTACGGGCTTATATCCGGCGGTACTGGAAGAAAGACATACTGTTATTGACTATTGTATGAATTGTCATTTGTGTACTCGCCCTATGAAGTTGCATTTTGCGTCATGCGTCTTCGTAATAGGTGTCTTTGTGTCTATGTGCTCTTTTCGAATCCATTAAGTATTTGCGTGATAATAGTAGCATCTTTATATATAAAGTTACTGAAGTCTCAAACTACCTAGGTTGTGCCTGGTGTATCAGTTCACATAGCGTAGTTATGTTGCCAGACATAACTGTGAATGTGAATGTACGTTTAATCGTCGGTCGATAAATACGATTCGATTTTTAAAAACTATAAATAACCAATTTTAGTTCAGTTGCTAAAATAGTATCAACAACGAAAGTAAACTAGTAATTTATTTATGCCTACTATCACTTAGTAAGCTGTGACTAGAATAGCGTGCTAAAAAGTACACTTACCCTGGGGCGACGCGATAGTCACTACATGAGCAAAAAGCACTGCAAGTATCCACGAAAAGTTCGTCATTTTGAGAAGCTCGCACAAAAAGGCCACGCCAATCCTCAAGCTACGGATAGCTGGTCGCCATCATTGAGACAGCACAAGTGGCGCCGTCTGGCGGGACATTTCACAAGCTAAATCGTTTGTCAGTTACCTATCAGCTGATTATGTATTCGTTACACACAATTGTCTACGCTACTGCAACAATGAGATACTGCATTATTCTAGATAGTGAGGTTTGCTGGTATGAAATACACGTAAAATTCGAGCGAGCATACCGTATGCTTTAAAAGTGTGGCGGGTAAAAATGTGGCGGTAAAAAGACCCGCCGGAATACACGCCATAATTATAACCACCCAGTAATTCTAATAGTTTAATAGCATAAAATGCTAACAATGATGCAAATGTTGTTAGCCTTATATTTTATTAAACCGTGAATGAAAAATGGTAGTGACTGATTATATTACTGCTTGAATAGAATATAAGACTAACGTCTCTTTACTAGCTTTTTAAAATTGCTATTTCATATTAGGTTGCAAGCCTACCTAACATTATATTAATTATAAATAGGCCTTTCTCTAGGCTCCTAAGTTTCTAGGCTCCTCTTCATTGGATACAGTTATGCTTATACATAGACAAACCAAAACGTACACGTAATTACACATACATTCTGTATGTAAGCACATTACGAAACAAGTACAAAATGTTTTATGATGTGAATTACCACTGAGAACAACTGTGACCACTTTTCGAATGTTTCCGAGAGTGTTTTCGGCTACGCAAGTGTAATCTCCTTTGTCGGCAAAGTCCACGCGCGAAATGGTTGCAATGCCCGAGACGATTTGTAGCCGTTCTCCCGGTCTCAGTGCGTAGTTTTCTGAAAGATAATTGATTTGTTTTTTTACTTAGAAAGGTAAAAGTTCGTAAGAAAACTTTTTTTTTCAGAGTTAAAACGAAAGCACATGTAGTACAAATACTTAAGCAAAATTAAGCATTTAAGCATCTACAAGATCTATGCATAAGATTCGTTCTCTTAAATGCACACATGACGGTATGCAGTGTTAAAGGTGCATTTCAGACCAAGCTTAGAATTATCTGGAGTGACAAAGTTATCGCCACAATATATTCACTGGCTTAATATTCCCGTGTGTACCGCCCTAAATTAACATAATAAGTTTATGTTGTAATAAAATGACGTCACATAGTGCTAGTGATGCAATCCGGCGTACACAATTGACTAAATGAGCTGGATTCATAAAAAAAAAACAAATACAAATCTATCGGTTAATGAACTATCCGACAATCCAGATGATTTTCGTTTTGCTCAAAAACAACTTATAATAAATCTGCACGTTCAGGTCCGGCATTAAATATATTCGCACTATCATAATAAAGATAATTGGGGCCGGAAGTCGCAGGCAAATGTCATATGTCTTGGACAGACTTACCTTTAAGGATAGTGATTGTTGGCTGTGGGTACCCGGATGCGCCACAATCAATCACAAGACTTTCGCCTGTCACTGTACTTAGTATTGTGGAGCTGTGCTGTTCCGCTGGCAAATTCCAACGGGGCTTGAATTTGATACTAACGTGAACTGACATCTGGTCTGCCCCAAAGGCATTTTTCGCCAAACAGGTATAGTTTCCAACGTGGCCTATGGAGATGCTCTCAATTTGCAGCACATTCTGGTATTCGTCGACGTGAGATACTTTAACACCAGGCAACGACCCAACGGGGCTACCATCCTTCGTCCAGGAGAACGACAGTGGAGGAGTTCCAATGGTCACTGAGCAAAATAGTGAGAGACGTCGACCTTCAATTAGCTCCGAGGGAAGCCTGAAAGGAGTTATTTCAGGAGGCGCTGCAAAAGAATAGTTGCAATTAGTTTTTTCCGTATCGCACCCGTATTCTCAATTGGCATTTGTTGACTAGAACATAAATTCCGTAACAATTGCAATAGTAGAATCGTAGTAGTAAAAAATGAGTTCATATCGACTTACCTTGAGAAGCTGATACAGTGAAAGTGGCTATAAAACCACACACAACGAGGATCAGTCCCATCGTGCATCAGAAAAACATTATGCGGGCTTAACACTAAGCTGTACATAAACTCTATGTATTGCTCGGCGTCGACATGGGAGAAGACCAGCAGTCTCTGATATAATACTGGTGGCGCCGCCTGGCGGGACCAACAGTAAACTGCTTTGCTCAAATCTGTAAGTTACGTTTTTTCGGCAGTCTCAGAACTATCGTGTAAGCTTTCCGCAACTTGTCTAAGGACCATAGGAGCAGTATAAAATCATAAATTGTTCTCTACTGCCCAGTTTAGCAACCCTAAAAACACATATTGTCTGCTCTAAAAAAAAGGCGCGAGTACTTAGGCAGTCTTCTCTCCTCTTTTTAAACAGGCTTATTCATTCGGCTAAAACCCACGGATCGATAACCTGGAGAAGACTTAGGGGCAAGCATGTTAACAATTTCAAGAATACTTAAAACATTTAAGGGATCTGTAAACGGGTGCCTTAAAATGAAGTGATTGAAACAAAGTTTTTTTGCACGCTTCTACAAGAACCGCTTTTAAATCCGTTGGTACCCTAATATCAAATAAATCCTCTAAGAGAACATAAGCAAAAACTCTACTAGCCCAATGCTGTAGGCTTAGTCCGGACTTAGGGAAGACTAGGTAGCCACGGAAAATGCATTGCTGTTTTATAATTTGTTTTGTAAGAATCAAGATATCACTCATTACGAACAGGTGGAACAATACTAGGCTATCTTGTACAGGTGTCTGCTACCAGTAACACAAAACTTACATAAGAATTTAAAATATTTATAGAGTGATTTAAAAAATAAGAAAATGCGACCATTTGTACATTTTGAACATAGAAACAAAACCAGTAATGTTGTATGTTGTGATCCTGTGCGACGCAGCCATCGCAGGACTGCACATGTTCATTTTCCAACGTGATCGGTACGCAGCCTGACGATTTGTTGCCTCTCCTCAAAACGTTGTCGATAGGAATCAATTGTCGACAGGAACAAATAATTAGTCATTTTTCTTCCAGGAAAAAACACGAAGAGCGTTACTGAAGAAACACGGAAATGTGTAAGGCTTGGAATGGTGAGAGCACCAATTGTATCCAGCCACTAAAAATAATGAAGGGCTAGTGACAAATACGTTATTTCAATGACGTACATTTTCTGGATAACCTCAAGCAAGTTGCAAGCCTCACACATTAATTTAATCAATTCCTTATTTTCGCTCGATACTGCAGATAAGTAAAATCCACAGATGACGCAACGCTATTTCGGAAGTTCACATTGATTCACGTCGTCTAAAATAAAGAAGAGACGAAGAGATTGGTAGCTGCTTACAGCGCGATACAAATTGATCCGTTGCAAGCGAGTGCGATCAAGTTAATGATAAGCAGTATCGACAGTAGATATACTGGTACGCGTGGCTTTCCTAGCTATATATTATTTAACTGTGTTTCTCTATTTCCAAACTGTTTCAGGAAGATGTATTTGTCTGCATGATTTATGATACCATTTCGTTTGTATACCTATATTGTTTATTCTGTCCAAAACAATATTCTACGTTCTGTTCTGCATTCGTATTCCCTTACTATGTTAGCCTAAATAGGTAGAAAGTGAAATTTATTGTTACTACATATCTTTCTAGGCGTCTTTGTTCCCTTCTTTGGTCATGTCATCTAAAATTTCATGAAAAGCTTCGCTGGGTAACTGATATATGTGTATATATATATTTATATATATATATATATATATATATATATATATATATATATATATATATATATATATATATATATATATGCATGCCTCAAATTTTCATTATATTCCATACAGAAAGTGGTTGTACTATGCGTTGCATATACTTACCTCGGAAAGCCTTCATGTTTGGCGAGGGATATCCAATGACCGCACAACCCACGAAGTTCGTTCGTGTGGTTACTGACATAGTCTTCAGTATGAAGGGTGTGTGTATCTATAGCTGCCCTTGGTAGTCATCAGTATGCACAGTCTTAACGCCATCGTCTGATATAGGGCATACAGTGTGCTATTGGAAAACTTCCCTTTTCGACGGAAGACGTTATTACCAGTAACTGCGGATGTTCCTCGAGATTTTCGGAAATTCGAGCAGACGCTCTGGAGGTTTCGCAGTTTAGGCAAGCCAGCAATGAGCCGACAGGGTAACTATTTAATCATGATCGCTGGCACAGCTAGACCATCATATTTGTCTTAGCAAACGGACTGGCAAAAGAAACACGTCGCTCCCGAAGACGTGCATTGCAATGCACACGATAAGGTGGCGAGTTTCGTATTGGGCCTCCTATCACGAGTTGTTCATCATAGCTTGCGTCCGAAGTTTATGTCCACTTAACACATCTTAGCTTCCCAGTTTAGTAAATGCTCTTGATGCTCACGAGTTAATTGCAGGTTACAAAGCGGCGCTGGAGGTCTTCTGTGAAAAGTGGGGTACCCGCAGCCAGAAACACCAATCGGTTGCGGCTGCTTCGGTAGACGCCCGTAACCAGTTTAATATACGTTGCCTTCAAACGGTCGAGTTCGTCAAAGCTTGAGGCTCCGAGGTGTTCCAAAATATAGCGGGGCAATGGCAAGTTTAGATTGGCAAACAAATTTTTAGTATAAGGATGCTTCCGAATAACTTAATCTGATCGGAGATCGGATCGAGGTAAGCAAGTTCCAAAATGCCAATAGGAGATTCTCCAAATGTCTGGTGTCAGTCTCTTACATTTAACATTTATAACGTTACGACCTTGCTCACACAGCAAGCTGGTGCATATGAGTACGCAAGAAATTCGTCCAGTTATTAGTTCTATATGCTCCATGTTGTCATACTTAAGCGGGTCACACTGCTGTCCTGATACCTACTACGCACATCAAAGTATACAACGGTTTAAAATAATTTTGCATGTATAGAATATATAATGTAACTACGTGTACAGACAAATCGCTGCCGTGCCACGGTAGTGTAAGTAAGGTACTGGCGACGAAAATGCATGACGTCCTATATATATATATATATATATATATATATAACAAACTTTACACGCATACAGTCCAAACTAAAGCGGGTAATAAATGTTTATGTTTGCCACCACATAAAACCATGCGCAAATGTACTGTTAAAGGATGTAATTAGAAAATATTTTTAAAATATTATTTCAAAAGGTTGGCTTTAACTTGGCATCACTCATAGCTATCTGCCTAGCGGCTTAGCGGATCTAACCGGTAAGGGTAAGAGCCGTCGTCTTTCGAATCACGCCAATGGAGTTTTCAGCCTCGCAGGTAAACTCCCCCTGATCTTCCAAAGAGAGCGAGTGAATTTGAATTATGCCGGCAGTTGAGATTTGAGTTCGCGATGACGAGAACAATTCCGTATTATCTGAAACATATGCGCAAGGAACTTAATATGATGACCGGCCAGTGCTATAAATGAATATATATACATATAGGCTGATGTAAACACTAGGTGTAAACAATTTGGGCTTAAAATCATGTATGCTATTGATTTATGGAGGTTTCGAATGACAATCAGGGCTCATCTCTCTGTCAAACGCTTGCACTTATTTTCATATGCCATCCGGCAAGCAAGTCTATGCTTCCGCTTACGCAGCAAATATGGCGTTTAGTTGCTAGTGTACTACGTCCTTCTTAGTTAGCAGCTATGCGTGGGAATGGGTACTATGTGTACTTGCAAAGCAGGACAAAGATAAATTGCGTGTGATATGTCATTATCGATGCCTCGTCTTCACGAGGTTTTTCTTAGACGAACCAGAGTTAATGCTTGATGAACGTTATGCAGTAACATGTATATATCCTCCTCGTTATATTGTCCACCTAAACGCTAGTCCTCAGACTCCTAGAAAGTCTGTCTATTCTAGACAATGTAAAAAAAAATAGAAAATGAATCAAATATATAGGTCTGAAGAAAGTTGCCTTGGAAACTACTCAAGGAACAAAAAAGTACGTTTTTTAAATGCATAGAAGCTCACTTTTAATAGCATTAAAATATTCAGATTCAAATACACACCTTTGAACACCTTTATTGTAGGTACTGGGTAGCCTGTGGCCGCGCAGTCAAGTACAACGTTATCTCCGAGTACACCCGTCGTAGGAACACCGTCGTTTTCTTGGCTTTTCCAACTGGGCTTAAAGTTAAGCACAACTGGTATCGATATCTGATCCGAACCAAAAGCATTTTTCACTATGCACGTGTAGTTGGCAACATGGTTACCTGTAAGTTTTTGAATCTGCAAGGTTTCCTGGTAGTCGTCATTATGCACGATTCGAACTTCGTCACTGCTGGTGATACTGACACCATTCCGTCGCCAAGAAAATGCAAATGGAGGACTTCCTTTGCGTATCGCACAGGTGGCAACCAACCGTTGACCCTCTTCGAGATCCTCCGGAAATCGGACGGGAACAATGTGCGGAGGTATCGCTGATACCTTCGGCGCAATATATGCGAACATCAAAGCAAGTAATACGCGCACCTCCATCACGGTGACTGCAGGCTTCAAATGGTCCGCCATTTTGGGCCCGCGGTAAGCTTGGAGCCACTGACGGGCCTGTACAATACAGGTGGCTCCCCCTAACGGGACCCTAGACACACTACGTTTCTAGCGGGCCGTCCCTGATGAACGATGGAATCTTATCATGCTAGGACTTACTTAAAGTAGCATTGACGATAACAACATTGTCGCTCTGACCGTCTCCAATGATGTAAACATGTTGTTCAACATAAAGGCTAGAAATGCGGGTACGCTGAGTGACGATAATATATTTTATATATTTATATAATTTTTTATGCTATTACTTCAGAGTGAATAATTGTCCGTGCTGTGATTATGTATTAATTATATAATTAGAGGTACCTTCAACAACGGTGCTGAGTAACGTAGCAAACAATTATTCGAAATCTAATCACATATTATCACATCATTATCGCAGCGTACATAGTTGCTATTATTTGCAAACAAATCGAATCCAGTTCAGTAACGTAGGCAAGGCGAGTTGTATGCTAAATATGAATAAATACCTATTTATGTGAATAGAATAAGCACAATTACACAAACAAGCACATTTTGCGCTGATGGGTGTACACTGTATCACTTTGTTACTGAAATACTTTTCGGGCTGACTCGTAGCCAATATTTAACGTCCATGGGACTTCTTTTTGCATTGCTTCATAGACGGACCCCCGTAAATTTAAATGTGCAACGGTGGGGCTCAAACCCGCGCACCTATGTGTCTCCTCCGGTCGCGAGGCGCAGACTTAAGACACCACGCCACAGGGCTCAACACTTTGTTACTAGCCGAGCTTCAGGCAGCCCTACCCAGCTGGTCGGCGCTTAAATTTACGTTTATAACTGTTTTAACATAATTTAAATTATACCAATATATAAAATCAATAAAGGAGAAAAATATGCACGACTAAAACATAACTCTTCTCCTAGCAATATTAGCAATGCTAGTAGTAATTGCTGACGCGAAAGAACACAAATAGAAACATGCAAGTTCCTTTACCCATGTCCTGGTAACATCAATGGGCTTCGACACATCATTATCACACTTTCATGTTTTGACCTAGTGTGTCTCACATACATGAGCACCTAGGTAACTTTTGCGCATTTGCGATATTAATCGAACTTACTTTAATCTAGCCGTTGCTTGATTTCTTCTCGAACGTGCATTTTAGGAGTCATCATTTGCAAGATATATAAACCTCATCGAGCCGGTACGACAAAAATTGTCTCTCTCTATTTACCCATTACGCACAACATCCCACCAGGATGCTGTGTCGGACATAATTTAGGGCATCCCACCAGGATGCTGTGTCGTACATAATCTAGGGTATTTTAATACCGACACTTCGTCAATTATGCTCTCTGCACCTCTGTGGAGGCGTAGTAGTCTGATACATGGACGAAAGGAGCGTTCTACGTACCTGTCAGGTCGATAGTTAACGTTTTGTAGATTACGCCAAGTGGATTTCGCGCCTCACACGTAATTTTTCCCTTGTCTTCCAGGGCCAAAGAGGAAACTTGTATCAGTCCGTTTTTGAGAACACGAATTGCTGATGAAGACGTAAGATTCTCATTGCCTAGATTCATCGTCAAATGTTGTATATATTTATTGCAAACAATTCGAAGCAAGTTTAGTCAGGTAAGGCGAGTGGCCAGGTAAAGCTGAAAAAAACTAAACCTATTTATGCAAATAAATGCAAATAGAACAACAGACGAAGTAACGAATATAAAAAGGTATAGGCCATCTTTTTATAGTCGTTACTGCGTGTGTGAAGTAGTTACTGGTTTTGATGGATTTATTGAATTATATATAAATTTTAATATCACTTGGTATACTTGGAACACGATTGTCTAATAAGTGCTTTATTGAAACGACTACTGCAACATCATTGCTATCTGGCCTAGTAATAGTTAATGATGGAATCAAATCTAAAAACGAATTGCCATAACACTGTCCTTTAGCAGAACTGAAAATAATGAAGAAAAGTTCTCGGTGGTCATATGTTATGTAAGCAAAGGGTTTCAAGCTCTTAGCCTAAAGTTTTGAATTGAATGAAAGTGAAAAATTTAAATACATTGACATGTAAAAACAATCATCAATAAACGAGTATTTCCAAAAACAAACCTCGAAACACGTTGATAACTGGCGTTGGGTGGCCTGCAGCTGAACAGTCTAACTCAATCGTCGTCCCTATCGAGCCCGTGAACACTGTTTGGTCATTTTCCGGTGTATTCCATTTAGGCTTGAAGTTGAGTACAATTGCGACTGACATCTGATCCGAGCCGTAAGCGTTCTTTGCCGAACAGGTGTAGTTGCCTACATGGTCATCACTTAGTTTTGAGATTTGAAGAGTTTCCTGGTAGTCGTCAATATGAACAACTTTCATGGTTTCACTCGAACCCAATGGCAAGCCGTTCTTACGCCATACAAATGAAATGGGAGGGCTTCCTTTTGCGACTGCACATGTTACCACCAGTCTTTGGTCCAATTCCAAATTCTCGACTAAACTAAATGGAAGCAATATGGGGCTGAACAGACTCTACAGTCTGCCAAAATCCTATTATTAAAATCAGATAGACGAACGCTTCCGTCACAGCCATAGCGACACACAAAGCAAGGCGCCATCTTGGTCCCGCCGTGAGCTTGTATGACATTACTATTCTAAGCAGAACGTGTGCTGCCCCCTGGTGGTACTAAAAAACATCATCTCATATAAATCCAACCTGTTCTTATCTAACTTAGATTGACTCACATATACACCCAGACCACTGGATAATCTACCTCAGAAACACATTTTTGTTTATAATAGTTTAGTTTTTAAAGATGAGGTCCATTAGCCCGAACTGTGCATAGCCTTCACAACCAAACGAATAAAAATCCATAGTGATATCAGGTGTCACCGTGGTTTGCCTAGTTATTGAAATTGCAAGTGATACTTAATGATTTTATTAAAAGTTTAGGAGAGTTTTTTTAATATACAGTTCACCATACATAAGCACTGACTTACATAGTTGTATCAAGGTATCAGCTACGTCGTACTAGTTATATCACATACAAACCATAAAAAAAGACCACAGTCTTGCATTGCCATATTTCCAAAAAGCAAGCCAGTTTTTCGTAGTTTTCGTGGTCCATTCAAGTGGATAAAATTTTCTTCGACAAAATATTAATAGAGCAGAACACGAGTGGCACAAATAGTAAAGAAGTATTAGTTATTTCACTAAGAAGGAAAGCGTTTCATCTCAAGAAAGCTGAAAGAAAACCATACTATTGTAGTCATTCCGTATCTGGCTGTGATGATTTACAGTATAGCAAACTCGTAGGACTTCCCGTAAAAAGTTGGCGTAATCACTAGAATACGTGATCTTTTAACGTTTGTAACAACTTTAGAATATGCAGACTTTATATTAAATACGCGTGATTGTGAGGAGATTATCTAATATAATAGCAAGGAAAATCCACATATATATATATATATATATATATATATATATATGTATTATTTTAGAGAGGTCGCCTGTTACCGGTATTATTTTTGTTCTTACGCCAATATGTAGGTATCGGTCTTATGATTATAGTCATTATTACTATTAAGCTATTGAAACTACTACTATCGGCAATTCAACAGTTAACCATTAAGAAACAAGGCTATAATAGCCCTAAAAACAAATGTACAAATAATAGTTTAATCTTGGCAATAAACTAGAACATTTCTAACAAGGCAGGAAAACACTGCCTTGTTAGACATGTTTATTATGGTTCTTAAAGAAACCTTAATTTGATATAGTTTCATTCAATCGCGCAAAGCCCAACGACTGAGCAATTTATGTAACTAAACACGATCTGCACTGCGTCAAGACCTATCGCTAAGTATTCCGATAGTTGGCCGGTAGATGGCGCGCCTCACAGTCGCGCAAGCTGACATTATAATCAGGCCAAGAAAGATAGCGCAGTCTTCCCTCGATAATGATTGGTACACACACGCAATTTAAAAGAATGTAAAATACTGACTCTCCCGTATGCCCCATGTGCAACTCAGAAGAGGCTGAATGTAACACATGTTAGTGCGAACGCTGCGCCTTTTTCAACACTGACCGAGGCTACTGTCTCGGAACCTATGATTGGGAAACGTCTTGACATGCCAAGCCCTTGTGGAGGCGCTCCTCAAGAATTATGACTTCTGGACTACGGTAAGAAGATTCGCTGAATTTGTCTGTGAGGTAAAAATAACCGTCATACAAAGTCAAACAGCCTAAATGGAAAGAAAAATTGTCAGGTAAATTAATCTCGAGAATACAGTAGTGCGGCCACCCCCGACAAAGGGCAAAGTGAAGGATTTCAGTGAATTTGAGAGTCCCACACTTCACTGGTTTTAACAACGCCGGCCGCTGTGCATCATCCATTTTACCAGTTAACCTTTATGAAAAACAAAAACCTTTATAAAACATAAATACATACAAGTATTTATTATAAAGTGCTCCTGTCTGTTTGTCACAGACTTTTTTTAACTGCAGAATGATTAGCTTGCATATGTAGATCGGCCACGCGTAGCATCATGATAGCATCACAGATTATCTTATAGATCAACTTTACTAACGAAGTTTTCCCAATGTAATAGCCATATACATATGAAGGTAAGTCTATCGCTGAGCAATGGGGAAATCTCAACTTTATTGATCAGGATAATGTCTACACGGTTGTCTGAAAAATACCACTAGACTACGCTACATGTTTAACCGTTTCATTAGATGTCTGCATCGCCTAATGTCTGGAAATTTGTCCGACGTGGCCGGGACAGCTAAAAAATAGTTGCCAGAAACCAAAACGAAGACACAATAACACGCACTATTTAGACAATTCTTTCAGTAGTCGTACTGGGGTCTGCGTTGTCATTTAGATAAGTGTAAACGTTTCCTGAGTACTGTAACAAAAAAGTGCAAAATGTTATTCTAACATCGTACTTTCTAGACTAGACAACATTTTAGAGCACCGGCTGATCTAACAGTCGTACATATAATTGTATTACTATCGATTATAAATTGAATTATTTTTTTAAGATATATACCGATAGGCATATTGATTTTTTCAGCCATTCGAGCTTGCACAAAAGTTTAGTCTAAAAAATGAATGTTATTTTAGCCCAGGTTCTGCGGTTCTTCTGAAGCTTTTTTACGAATATTTGGTTATTATTACCCCTTGTGTAGGTGTGCTCTACGTAAGCGATACGCCCTTAGTAGGCTTGTTTCTGCCATGTACAACTCTACGGAATCCTGTATTGTGCCTGCTTAGGATTTCGGGACCCATAGTTACTGCCGTAATTATTAATGCTAGGCTATAGTCATTCGTGCTGCGGGTACTGCTCCTTTTTTTACGCTGTCAGCCACTGGTGCGAGGAGTGCTGATCGGGTTTGAAATAGCATTCACAAGAAAGGCATTAGTGCAGTTACTCAATTCATCCTAAATAAGGATGAATTGGCAAGTTGTAGCACTTTGAATTTTGTCGCCAGACCGAAACCACCAAGATATTGCCGTTTGTTTTATTTAGAAGCGCCATTTATAAGCCACACACAGGACAAAGTTTGCCCCAAACGACGGAGGCGTTTATTGTTTGAGTTTGTTTTAAAGAAATGAAGAAAACGAGGTTTGGCGATTTTAAAGGAGCCGAAAATGGAAGAGCAACGAATCTGCATTAGGTTTTGCGTTTAAAACTAAATCATATGTTCCCAAGTGGTGCAAATGTTACAAACTCCTTATGGCGATCAAGCAGTGTCCCGAAACACTGTGTATACGTGATAGCGTCGATTTTGCGGCGGACCTGAATAGGCCAAAGATGACCCCCGTTCAGGAAGGCCTTTGTTGTTAATAAAAGAAGTTGTCAATAGCAGTCAGTAACAAAGCGTTCAAAAAAATGTGATAATTTACTCAACCGAATTACTATGAAAGTAATGTCTGAAGAGTTGGAGGCATCTCATGAATCAGTTGTAACAGTCTTTACCGATATTTGATACGTTAAACGACTGGCAGCGAAGTGTATGGCAGAGAAGTGGAATTTCCAGTAAATGAATGTTCGTCCTAAAATATCAAAATTGAACCTTCGGGCGGTAGCAGAACTCTGGGCAAATAAGTATTATTTATTCCATCACGGCAATACACCGGTGCACTGATTACTGATGTCGGATAATGGGACGATACGATTTCGATATTATTGCAACCTCCCTATTCGACGGACCAAGCTGCGACTTCTCGATTCAGAAAAAATACGTTTAAAAATGTTTCGAAGGGTGAGAAAGAAGTTGGCACAAATGCATTGCGACCTTCAAGAGCTACTTGGAGGGAATAAAAACTTTTCAGAGGATTAAATAAAGAATAATATTAAACAAAAAAAAAAAAATATATATATATATATATATATATATATATATACCATATCATTGGTGGTTACAAGTAATTTACTTGTCTTATAATTCAGTATTCAAGCTAAGCAGGTAATTCACGGGGTTATATATATATATATATATATATACACACGGCGTATGGCGACTTACAGCCAACAAAGTTCCAGGACAGGATAATTTAAGAAAGGGACACTTGCAACAGGCAATAGTATTTTCTCTATGCCAGACTGTGCTGTTTAGCGCAATCTGCAAACAGTAATAATACACCACCTAGGTGACGATCATGTCTAATGTCTCTCATCTCGAAGAGTTAAGGAAAACTGACTAAGCCCACCCCGCGAAGAAGTACCGCAAAGAGAGGTGTATATACAGACTGGACCTTTATTGGAGGTAGACTAGCTCCTTTTGTGAAGTATGTAATAAAAGTAGACTCCCGGAAGAGCAGTATTCATTTCGAACACATATGCGTCTGCAACGTACTTCTTAAAGATGTGACCACGCTCCTTGCAATAGGGGGGTCAATTTGTACCCTGCTCCTCGTGGACTTCCGAGCTTCCAGGCAGATTAAGAAATCTCGTGCTGCATAAACTAGCAGTAATTGTGTAGTTTACGATTCGGTTCAGTGTCCGGCTACGATCGCCTTTCGCGAGCATCTGCAAACCGGGGAGCTCAAATTCGCCGAGGTCGACCTAGAATGAGTAGTGACAGATACCACGTTGCCCGTTACCATCTCGTACACCCGCTGGAAAGCTTACCCGTTGAGAGCAATAATCTGTGCTCCCTTTTTGCAAAGTGACCCACTACTTTGTGATTCGATATTCGTGATATTTTTTGCTGATCCAACTTCTCAGAATTGTAAATATCGTGGGTACTCAAGGTACAAGTTCGTAGTTACACTTGTTTTTTCGACTTTTAGTTGTTATACTTATATGTGTATATATTTGTTGTTATATTTAGGTTTGTTTAAGTTGTTACTAGCTACCTGCCAAATATGAATAAAAGCGAATTGTATCTTTTAGTTATACAATTAAAATATCATCGATGACGGTGTCGTCGAGCGTTCACCGTCGGAGCTAACAAATTGGTTTCGCACAAAGCAACAATCCAAGCCCAGTATTACGCATTTACACTTTTTGTTGCCGATCTACCAAAATAAAAACGATGAAAATTCGACCAGGTTGTATATTATCAGAGTGGTCATTTCAAATATGCTAACCGCCTTACATATTTTGGCATCACTTTAACTCAAAGCATCAAAGCGTTTGACCTGCATTTATAGGTATCTGGAGGGATTCGCAAGGTGCTTGTGGTGGAGGCAACATTAAAGAGTCTGCAAGAGTTTTTCCTCAGTATAGCTCTATCTCTCTGTTCGACATTGAAATTGCACCGACGGCAGCCTATGGCGTTACGCTGACGTGGAAGAATCTTTGCACTAAACCTGCGTCTATCTGGTGACGGATAGCCCGCTCGTTGTTGAGCAGCGCATGTGCACTACAAGTTACCCGAAACATCAGCATACTGTCAATTTGTGCGATTCTATGACATCGACCCAGGATTTTTCTCAAATAGAGCTATGTAAGGGCGGAGTGAATGATCCGTCATATTGTAGTTGACTATGCTGTGCACGGACTCCATCATGTCTCATGTAGGATTGAGGGTTGCCATGAACCATGGGAGATATGTGTTTGTGATCATTGCAGCTTGCTATGCACTACGTTGGTAATTGTGTAAAAGTGAACACAAACAAAATTGACAATGGCGATGTCATAAATTGTTCTTATATATTTTGCGTGTGAGTTTATGCATGCGCTTACGTGCGTGCATCTGTATCAAATTGCATTTCATATCACTATCTTGAATTCCAAACAGAATATGACCCTCAACTTGAATATTTATACATATTGTAAACGGACGTCGGTAGCTAGCGATTTTTATATTTCATTCGCGTCGCGCCTCGATAATGCTCAAGCGCCCGCCCTGTGGCCACGGCCAGCGCATAACAATTCATTCATTTTGTCAATAAACTACACGCGGCCAACATTGGCGTGCCAACAACACGGCGTGCAGAACGCCCGTGGTAAATTACAACAGTGCGCTCGCTATCTCCCGGTATAGACTGACCCCTGGCGGCTCCACCCACGCCGCCGGCGCCACCGCGAGGTGGCGTCGCAGACGCTCGGGGGTGACGCAGGCGCACGGGGGGGGGGGGTGACGCGATGACTAAGCCAAGACCGGCCGGCGCCACTTAATAGGACGCGCTGGTATCTCTGAGCCTGGCCAGGGGGCGCTTGAAACCCGCGTGCAGGGACGCGTGCTCTTGCCTTACAAGCAATGTGGTGCTAACACGGACAGGCGGCGGTGGGGCCACGATAGAAATGGGAAATGTGGGGTCGAGGTGATAGGGAAGCTTGTAGCCTGCGTATGGTTGACTCCGAGATCCGACTCCGAGTAGGGAGGGAATCACGAGACTCAGGCGCGTCGGCAGCCTTAAGCAAAGTCGGACACATAGTGTGCTCCTCTTTTGTTGATCATACTACCCTAAATGCACGAACCGAGCCAAGTAACAGATGCCGAGTCCCACGCGGGAGTCTCTGAGAAAGCTGTGTCGACAATGCGGGATGATTGGACGACACAAACAAATGGTCCTTCCCCATAACTGACAAAACTAAAATCGTAAAAGGAATTGCACATCTCCCATATTGTATAAATTTTGTATAAACTCGTTTTGTAGTTTTGAGAATAGATGATTGTTTATATATAGCTGCTCCGAACGATGAGGACTTAGAATGCAGAACCTATATCAATTGTTATTTCTCTAGCTACTCCTAGTAGTATCTTGCCAACCCTAAATGTATAAATATATAATTTATATTTTATTATAATTTATATATATATATATATATATATATATATATAATCTTTACACAAATACTAAAATTAGACATAGAACTTTTGGCATATGATGTATACTCAAATCGGCTGCATGGTCTGGAGATGTTCCACGTTTATGAGACACTAGAAAAAAGTAACTAAGCTAAAGTTAAGTAGGTATACACCATGAGGCCTAGCGGAAATGAAAACTCTGAAATCGCCTTGGGAAAAGCCATATTTGTATTGCTCGCCCTTGTCTTACAGTACAAAGCTGTTGTTGCTCTGTTGTCAAAAGGAGAAAAACGCGTTATTCTTTTTATTAACGTAGGTATGCAGGAATGTAACGTATAGATACAAAAGTTGCAGTCACACACGTTCCGTGCAAATCAGCATACAACATATTTGGTTATGGCTGCTTCACTCACAGGGTTTCGTAGTATAAATATGTAAAAGTGTGCCGTGCTGGCTAACATCCGCACTGCAATCATTCGTATGCATATGACACATATGTGTATATATATATATATATATATATATATATATATACTCGTATATATATATAATATCTATATAAATGTAGTTCGTATGCGATCACGACGCTCTCTCCATGTGTAAGGCCTCGTTCAATTCGATGGCGAAGTAAAATTGAATTCTCGTGTCCTTCGATGATCTTGACTTTTGTGAGACGGTGAGGACATCGCCATCCATTCGTGAGACAATCAAAGCGCATAGTAGTGCTACCACCAAACTACCATGACACTGCCAAGCAGTCGGCAGAGAGACGCAATCACGACATTCATATGTGTGTCTATAGACTGTTAGTCGACAGCGTGGCGGTTAAATAAACTACGTGTCCCGTGTTCTTAGAACCTATAGAACGTTTTTTTAGGGTTCTTACACACTTCGCCGTGACTAGATGTGGTATCCTGGTCATACTGCGGCTACCTTAGGACTACTATGGGACACTGATATATGCTTAAGAAACATTATTTTAATATGCGTGAGACTAGACTTTCAATTCATATAATTGGCGGGAACAAAACGCGGACTTAATCTTGAGCCAAACTGCGTGTCCAGGGTTACCTGATGACACGCGATATCAGAACGCGTTAACTGCTAAACGCAGGTTCGCATCAGAGATACAATCAGCATTAATCTTCTTTCATTCTCTAAATGCCTCGAGTCAACTTGTTGGAAGATTACATTTGGCACACGAAATATTGTTGCCATATGAACTTGACTTACATACTGCTGGAAAGGTCCAGCGGAGACACTTCTTTGGCGCTTGGGGGCACATTTGCGGACACGCACACACAATGAACAATCGTAGATGAGACTCCATTTAATCATCACACTTACTCCGCCCTATGGCTGCCCCATAAACATACACAAATCAGAGAAAACAATACCAAACGTATCAATCTATATATATCATCTCGCCTTATTGAGTATAAATAAAGTCTGGCGACATAACATAGAGATCAAACAATGCGGCTAATCAGCGACATAGCAATTCGGCAGCAATAACTGGCAGTTTGAGTTATCACATTACAATTAGTGTTGAACGTACATAAGGCGAGTTGTGAATAGAGCCATGTAAATGCATAAAATATGCATAACTGTATATAAACATGTATCCATGAAAAACAACTTATGGTAAACTAAAGGAAAAAAGGCGCGGCCTCAATGCCGACTCTGGTCATACGCTAGTAAAGCAAAAAATGTGGCAGCCACGCACGGTCTAGTACAAACAACACAACCATCCCCTACACCAACGTCCACGAGTGCATCACCTCACCTCATTTCATTGCTATCGGAGGTATTTTTCCTCCCATTTCATTAGCTCCCTCTTGTGCTCTCTTTGCTAACCGAATAGAGTCAGTCTGACAGATATCGTGCTGTGCCGTTTCGCTTGGCCCATTGAGGGCAAGTCATTTGCATTTTGCGACGCTAGACCCGAAGCAAACGACCTGCTCAGCTGATCCGGATGATCGGGTTAAATTTTACCATGTGCCAGTGTCAATTCAAGTGCGGGATTCTAAAACCTAGAGAAAAGTTCCTCCTGTTATGAGAACGTCTCTCATGCAAATTGTGAGCAGCAACGTCTTAGAATGCATGTGGTATTTGAAAGTCTTAGTTTCGTCGTATCGTCAATACGTGCTAGTAGTGATAAACATCGTCATACAAGAACATAAACAGCAAACATATTACGCGGCAAATTAGCGGCCCGCAAAGCCGTCGACGTCAGTAATACCCTTCGAATTGCACAAATAATCTAAACGTTCCACTGGTTTCCGCCGGTGCAGTTCTATGGTTCGGCGGGTGACCTTTCTAAGCGTTGGTTGTATTGTCGCACCACCTACCAACAGCAAGCCTAATTCTTCTAAAAATTGAATAATGCTAGTAATAATAAATGTTTACCCAAATCTGCACAACATCGATGTTGTTCTTGTGTTGAACTCGCGATTCCTAGTGTCAAAGTCGTCCACCATCTCTCCCACTCCCTCCTGTCGATTACACTGTTGTGCACTTCGCTGGGCCTGGATGTATTAGGTAAGCGTCGAATAGTAGTGATGTTGTTGTTGTTGTTGCTAGTCTTAGGTAGGTGAGCATTGTTAGTGTTGATGCTGACGCATGGAGCTCCTCGTCTCATTGGGCGCTGTCGTAAAAGTGTCCCGTTGCCTTATCAGTCGCCTCCGATGGAATCGGCAACGGTCGGTTCTGAAAAATAGGGCTTCGTTGAGAGACATTATGTAAATTACATAGCTAAACCACCACAAACCGCTAACTTAACACGTACCCACTACGTACAACAACAGAATTAGGGAGCTAACAGGAAATAATTATTGTGATTAATCATCGCTGCAACGACGACGACGTTACAGTTAGGCTCTAGCGGTCTAATCTTATTACGCTATGCTTGTTTTGTTGATGGCTAACCCGACTAACAGCTACCACATCCGAAATACATTTCGAAGATTTGCCGATGTATATTGTTGGCACACTAGTTGCTAAACAAAGATTTAAGAACAGTCCACACTGCAATGAGGAAGTGGCGGTGGGCACACACAATACTAATAATAGCCATCATCATATCGAAATTATAAATCGAATGCACTATTCTGTCCAGTGAATGTTTAATAGACGCCCGACATGATTGACACCGCGTGTTTACCGAATTAACGTACGCGCTTACCTTGGGCGCCTCTTTGCGGCTCCAGGTGCCAGTCGTGTTGGCATTACCAGCGCACGACGCCAGTGTACTGGCTGCGGTTGTAGCAGTCGCCGCTGTTTGCATCTGCATAGCTGTGGCGGGGTCTACTTGAGCCGGCACGGTGCCATACGTGACCGTCACTTCGTTGCCGGCCGCGTCGACATACCGCTGAGGCATCATCGTTCCGTACAGGGCCATCTCTGAATGTGTGGGGGGGAGGTCATGAAGGAGGAAACAGAGAGAGAGAGATAGATGTGAAGACTTAATGATCTCATCTGAACGCCCTATAGAATGGGCGTCATGATACAGCCATGCCGAAGGCCGTCTACATTCTGAACACCCCCTACGCATTCTGAAACCCCCTACGCTTTCTGAACACCCCCTACGCTCTCTGAACACCCCTACGCTCTCTGAACACCCCTACGCTCTCTGAACACCCCCTACGCTCTCTGAACACCCCCCTACGCTCTCTGAATACCCCCTACGCATTCGGAACACCCCCTACGCATTCTGAACACCCCCTACGCATTCTGAACACCCCCTACGCATTCTGAACACCCTCTACGAATTCTAAACACCCCCTACGCATTCTGAACACCCCCTAAGCATGAGTTGTTTCTGGACCGGCCGAGTCTGTCCAACAGTAGTAGTAGCAGTATCGGCCAAAGTAATGGGCAACGGTAAAACATACATCATGAGTCCTGTCCGTCCAGACAGACAAGATTTATCTGTGCAAGATAGGCTTGTATGGTAAACAAACTATCTACTAGAAAGTGATCCAATGACAAAAGACAATGACGTGAACTTCCAATTCTGTAAAGGGTCGAAACAGCCGATCTTACCCTGTGGCGGTAGGGTTTGTTGGACATTCTTCATTTGTCGACAGCAGATGCACGAACTCACGACGATGACAATAATGGCCAAAGCAAGCGCTGCCGCCGGCACAACGAGGTACATGTTCATGTAGAGGGGAAGTTCCCCGTCTGTTTCGAACATTTCCACCAATGTGTCCGCTGCATTCGAAGAGTGACGCGGATTATAGCTTACTGTTGATTTTAAAATACAAATAGCTACCATACGCCGAAAATAGATTCCGATTCTGGTACACTAGCTGCTGAACGTGTATGCATTCTATAACCGTAACCAAAAATGATGAATCCTTCTTTCCCAGTTTGGGAGAGCCCTGCCGAAGTGCAATGGCAAGATCTCCTCCTGGGGTCTTCCCCTTATTGATCACACTGGTCCCGGCACCAAGTCGTAAGCAGGTAAGTAAGCTGCTTTTAGGTATTCTACAGTAATTGAGGAAGCTCTGTATCATTGTATATTGGACGGTGAGGTAAGTACTGGCTTTTAAGTCAATGGATGGAAATCGATGGAAAAACACCGTAAACTTAGACTGGAATAAAGGTAGCATAAAAGTGACAAGCAGGCATACTTACGTGTTCGAAGCGTTTGAATCTTGAGTATTTGTGACGGATCTCCTCTAACGATCCCGTTGGTAGCTGTTAGAAAAATCTCGTACGTTGATCCGCTTCTCAGACCTTCTAGAAGGTAGCTGTTGTCAGCAGAGCTTGGAATTACGCTCTCGAGCCACGCACCGCCATCGGCAAGACGATGATGCATTGTATAATCTACGACAGAAATAAAAACAGGTACAAAATGAGTTGAGTCATTGAAAACTAGACGACCGCAGTCCCCGCATGACCAATATGTCTAGTTGAATACGTTGAACAAGGTTGGTCAACATAAAGTGCTGGCTCTAATCAGCCCGAAATCAATTTAACTTAGAATCATTTAAAAAATAATAGGCACTTGCACTATCAGTGAAGAGCTGTGCTCGGGACACACGACATCAGTCATGATCACCATTGTGTTTGGGAATACATTTCTTCCCTAAGTCAACATTTAGACTGTTTAGAAGAAGGAGTATGCTTTGTCTGAGCGTGAAATGAACACAGCATCACTTACTAAGCTTTTGCCCTCCAGTGCGAAGCTGCCAATGCACCTGTATCGAGTCCATTGTAACGGCATCCACAAAAAGACGTGGAATGTCCGGTAAGTCTCCTGAAATAGCCAAATATCGGTAGGAATTAGCATAAATAATAATTGTATTATCCTGATATTTGAATGGTCCTAACTTATCAGAAAAACAAGCGTGAGGTAAAAGAATCGCCGCCTTACCTCCGGGTCTAGTCATGACGAGTCGTTGCGGACTACTTGGCCCCGATCCTGCGTGATTGTAGGCTTGCACACTGATTTCATACTCTGTTCCTTTATTCAAACCCTGAAGGATGAACTCATGTGTGATATTGTTTGTTTGCTCCACCTGTGGAACGCATAGAAAATAGTATCGATCGTGAGAGGTCGTCACGTTCATCAACGACGCTGCAAGCAAAACATGCGCACGTAATGGGAATGTTTACCGACCTTCTTATACGACGTGCTTCCATTGGAGTTCTTAGGTTTAAATCCGATGTAGTAACCTTCAATGTCGCCGTTCCAGGCATCCTTTTGTGGTGCCTTCCACGACACTAGAACAGTGGTGGGGCCCTGTGTCACAGCGTTTACATCGAGCGGAGGAGCCTCGGGTTCCTCTTCGTTCGTCGTGAAGGTGACCGTTCGTGAAGTCTCGCTCTTTCCGATGGCATTCTCGGCCATCACGCTAAGTACGTAGGGTGTGCCAGGCTGGAGGTCGCGCACAAGGGTGAAATGTTGCGCCGACGGAACTTCCATTTCTTGCAGACGATACGACACGCCATGTTCTTTCCAATACTGCACGATGTATTTCGTGATCGGGCTGTTACCATCGTACGAAGCCGTCCAGTGTACGGACACCGATCGGGACCAGATATCCTTCACCTGCAATTACGATGTATGATTGTTTGCCTTAGCGTATAGTGCATGCATGTGTATGCAATCGAATGCGATGAACAAAAATCGGTATAATCTCGACGGAAATAAAAGCAGCACATCTCACTTAAGGGCTCAATAGGTTTGCGTTTGGAAATTACTTTAACATCTTGTGGAGCTCCTGGCACATCTTTGACGACAAGTTTCAGCTTTCGGTCATCGCTTCCGAACTTGTTTTCGGTGTGGCACGAGTAGAGCGCAGAATCAGCGCGGTCTGTCTCCCGGATCCGCAACTCGGAAATCATGCCATCCGTCATTATTGATTCTATAATCTCGTACCTGCAAGGACATAAAACATGCATTTTAACAGATAGCTTCTAAATAGAAGCTTCTGTAGAAGCTGAATATTAAAACGAATAGACAATAAATATTCAATATCTCCCACAGCGCAAATGAAACCTCACAACTGAGAGGCCCATTACAGTTTGTAGACAAGGCCCAACAATAACCAACCTCGAGCTCGTCCTTTTGTCGAGTTTGACATTTCCTTTGGACCACACGATGGAAATAGGGTGATCGCCGAGTGCGTAGCATTTTAGCCGGGTCGTTTCCGAACGACGCGAGGTGACAACCGACGCCTTTTCTTTGAATCGGGCGGGAACTAAAAAGTTGAACAGAAGATAATAGAATAGGGTACGTTTAGACTATAGACAAATTCTAAAACGGCATATTAAAAAAACGGCAATTGCTGTGGCCAATGCAAGCGTTTCCTGCCTAGGTTTGTTGTCCAGTCGGATTGCAAGTAGAAGTTAGAATTGCGTTTCTAAGCATATATGGTCATTAAAATTGTTATTCACATGCGCTTTCCTCAGCTTATAATGACATAAAGTTATCATATGTTAGTTCATCGTCAAAAACACACGCTGTACGTAGGCTTCCGTCCTGACGCAAGTTGAACCTAAATAAGAGTTCAGGCGGCCACCTTAAGAGGTGAATGACAGACACCAAACAAAATTGGTTTAGAACGCATTAGTTCCCGGTTTATTTTACATAACAAAAGTTCCATCGATCGCTGGTCAAACAACAGGTTACCGCTAAGCCGTAATTCTATTCGACGAGAGATCTTCCCGACGCTGTTAGATGCCTCGCAGTAGTAAGCTCCTTTGTCTGACGTTGAGACAGAAGCCAAGGTAATAAGTCCGTTTATTTGTTGCGGTTCAGTTATTTTGGTCGAGCCTATAAAACAGAAGAAAAACGCAGATTTATTAAATGCCACAATCAGTCGCTGTTTCAAATGTTTGGCTGTGCCTTTAATTATGAGAATACCAGGGGCCAAAACGCAATAGTCTATTCAAACTTGTTACGCGATTTGCCTTAGTGAAGGCCACGATTGCCGCCAAAGCAAGCAAACGTAGCGAAAATGTCAACATTATATTAAAACTGCGCAATCGCTGCTAGTTAGGTACTAAAATAGTCGTAAAAAAGACGCCCAACACGTATCTATTTTGCACGCTTTGCAAAATGCAGGATATCAATGAATAGTTTATCTATCACTCGTATAAGTATAGCGTGTATGGCATGCGACTTATCCTACCTTTTCTTACGACGACAACTGGCTGTGGGTGTCCAGTGACTCGACAGTCGATCATGATCCGATCACCCGTTTTCGCCGTCAACGTTTCATTTCTGACGCCTGGCGAACTCGTCCAGCGAGGGGCGAACTTTAGCGCAACGGCAACCGACATCTGCTCGGCCCCAAAGGCATTTTTTGCCACGCATGTATAGTTACCAACGTGATCGACCGATAGCCGCTCAATCTTCAACTGTTCCTGGTCATCGTCGACAAGCGCCACCTTGAGGCCTGGCACAGATGTGATGGCGGAGCTGCCGTCTTTCGTCCATGAGAACGCTATCGGCGGTGTGCCAGCCGTCACCAAACACACAAGCGATAGTCGCTGTCCTTCCGAGAGTTCGTCGGGAATCTTAAACGGTGAGATTTTTGGTGGCTCTCCACTGCTGACGGGCTGCAGTAGCAGTGGAAGCAAAAGCAGCGGCAGCAGCAGTAGCGAGGAAAGACAAAATCGAATCCCGACTGATGACACCCTCGCCATGGCTTTGCTTATGGCAACGCTCATCACATGCCCTGTGTCGCGAAAACCGCCAATTTACCGACTGACAGAAGGGCAAAAACAACCTAGGTAATTTAATGCCAACAGTACCAGTGGCGCCGTCTTGTGGGACATTTCGAAGTGCGAATCCGGTTTTCGGCTAAATGCACCGCTTGCCAGCGTTCTCCGTTAGAGGCATAAAAACATAACTTAAAAAAGCCGTATTCTAAAAATCTAGAAAAATTTGATTTGTTCCGTAAAAAAATATCGCCACTCGCTGCTAAGTGTCGTTGTTTAATTATAACTCGGTTGGCGTACATCTCAAAAGCGTCTGCTTCAAACAACTGCGGTTGACAAAATTGCTCCACGGTAATCTTTTTTTTTTAAATAGCATGCTGTACTATTGAAGGATGATATTGCAAGGTTTATATCGGTGGGCTTCCTGGTGTGCGTACAAAGTGCACGCTCGGTAAACACGCCATCCGTTGCGAGATATCATTTCTGAAATCAAATTGACCATGGTTAGTGCTCTATGTTGTGATTCAATGCCGCATGTATTCTTTTTCAAAGAATATACTCATTAAATACGTCTCCTCTGTGGAAGATAATAACAATTTCCAATTTAATTACTAAACAAATATACAAATAGAGTTATAAATATGCTTTCCTTGAACGCCCAGCAGACCAATGGGTGCGCGGTTATGGGGACCATGGACCAGCGGACTAAACAAAATGAACGCACTAAATAGGACATAGGGGCGGTAACAAAATTAAGTACAAGATTACTGGCTCCTGCTGACTAATTTATTGAGCAGTGGAATAAACTCGCTCTTAATATGCTTTTAGAACACATAAATAATAAAATTAATAACAGAAATGCAAATAATAGCAAGATAAAAAATAGCCACATAATTAAAAACGGTACTACATCCTTAATTATTGTTGAGTATAGTAAACTGGTCGATGCTCCTCGATACAATATGTAATCACAAATGATTTAATTACCTACGCTATTTTACTACTGAGAAAATAGGAACAAAATGTATATATACTTACTTTCGCAAGGGCGTGGTAACACAGTACGATGATGAAAATGTAGAGTCATGTTGCTGAAAGAACTTGTCCTAAAAAAAAGATGTTCCTAGCCAACAATCCACTCAGGCCTGGCTTATAAATCTTTTAACCTGTGGCTACTTAACGACGCGCGTCCCTGATGCAGTTGAATAGCTTACACTCAATGTCTCATTTTAGAGACCTATAAAGCTAAGAGAGCATGCACATCAAAATAATTGCCCTTTGCGAAATAGGATAACCCCCTCCGCGTTACCGCTGAGGGCCACTGTGATGGTTTTCACGATTCGTCCGAGTTCGTTGGAAGCTTCGCACCGGTATTGCCCTTTGTGGTTCGGTGTCACCGCTTTGATAGAAAGTAGCCCGTTCACCAAAGCATCCTGGTCCAACTCGGTAGAACCTAGAAGATCACCATACGAAAGGAGCGCCGTTTTAATTAGGCTGACCGTAGGTAGCAGCTGTGTGCAATCAGCAATACATGTGTTTATACTACATATGTAAAAGTCAAAGACATACTTACTAACCTCTGAACATTTTCACAGTTGGAGGAGGGTGTCCACTCGTCCGGCAGTCTATCCGGAGACTCTCCCCAGAGACCACCTGAACGTGGCTCTCATTTGTGCCCACTAACCATATAGGGGCAAACCGGAGCATCACCTGTACCGTCATCTGGTCTGAACCATACCGATTCTTAGCACTGCACGTATAATTTCCAGCGTGGTAAGCTGAGACCCGTTCGATTTGCAATTGTTCTTGAAAATCGTCGAAGTGAACTATCTTTGTCTCTGGCAAGCCTGATCCCGTAGGTGATCCGTCTTTCGTCCATGAGAACGAAATTGGGGGCGTCCCCGATGTTACTAAACATATTAAAGATAAACGTTTCCTTTCGGACAATTCCGAGAGGCTTCGATGGGGAGCGATTTCGGGCGCAACTGAAAACAGGTCGACACGTTAGTCATTGGCTTAATGAGAACCCGTTGCATAAACCAAAATTAAAACCCAATCCTGCTAAGCAGATAATTAACCGAATAAAATCCTAAAATTTACCACATTATGACCTGGCTTAGCTGGGATTGGTATTCTCCCAAGTCGATTTAGTCACTAAAATGAAACTAATCAACTAATTGTCTTGCATACAAAGTTATTAATGTGGGATTCTCCGTTCTTAATTTGGATAACTCAAAAACGTACGCATTGTACTTAAATTATACCAATTTGTATACACAATAAATAAACCTATTCACTGTTAAAAGCCCTCAAGGATATTAATTTAGTGTTCAATAAATAAAGACTGAGACATGCATACACACCTTGTCCGAATATCTGAATGATAGCCTCACAAACACATATCAGCAAGAGAAACATGGTCGTGACCATTGTGTTAACGACCTCCTCAACAGCGCGATGGCATTGCTCCTAAAATGGAGTGCAAGCTGATGAACTTCATGGTACCGGTGGCTCCCCCTAGCGGAACAACTAGAACTTAGGTAGGCATCCGCATACAAAAATATATAAAAGTCTGCTACATGCGCATGCAAGGTTCGGAAGTATACATCCCTGGCCGTGGCCAAGGCGCAGTAATCGTCGCATGACCACATGTGCTACTAAACCTATATAGCTAGTTATCTGAGTCGGTCTTTGTGCAGTGTCGACTGATTTGAACTTTTGGCGCTTAGATGAGTAAACCGCGCTGAGTAGCGGAAGTATTTGCGATTCCGATGGGCTCTAACTGTTCGCATTATGAGTCGGTCAGCTTTTTTTTGGAAAAAAGTATGAGAGGAAGCAAATAGTTACCGCGGAGCTGCAACGAGACCGTACGCGAAATATTGCCCAAAATATTTACGGCTTCGCAACGATAATCTCCGCTGTCGTGACCACCAAGTTCGTTAATGGTGAGGTGGCCACTGTGGTCAATATTGATGCGGTCACTAGAGTTCATTCTGATATCTCCTGAAAAATAAGAAAGTTTCAAGTGAATTATATTGCACTTCTAAAACGACTATTATTGTATATAGAATTAGGACCTTTGCAGGTTCGAAACATTCCTGTGTCCTAATACAACCCACTTAAATGAGAGCAAATTTAAGTGAGCAGGGGGTCTTATTTAAGTAAATGAGGCCCAGAGCTACAAGAGTAATAACAGCTCCCATATTGTTGCAATCGTATTGTAGTGATTAAACACTGTAAATATGAATAATATGAAGAATTAGCCAGTGTTTCCTTTATAGCCAGTATGCTTTGTAAATTACAGTATAGTAACTACACAATATGTCAATGGTCGTTATTATTAATACCTGTCCTTCGTAATTAGAAACACGTCGCACCCGATTAGCACGGCATGTTGGACCGTATCACCAATAACGCTGCCAGTGTAGCGATCCATATGTATACATAACTATATAAACTAACCCAAATTGTGATAGGCTGCGTACCTTTAAAGAACTCTATGGCTGCCGGTGGATGAGCTGAAGCTACACAATCCATTGAGAATTTATCTCCAATCAAGCCATACATAGTCATCGACTCTGCCTGTATATGGGTCCATTGTGGGGCAAACTTCATCGCAACGCTGACAGTCAGATGATCAGATCCATAGCGGTTTTTCGCATTGCAGGTGTAGTTGCCGACGTGGTTCGCAGCGAGCTTCTCAATCTGTAGATTATCCTGGTAGTCATCTGCGTGCACGATACGAATGTTCGGGATTTTGCCAATAGGCAATCCATCTTTCATCCACGTGTAGGAGATGGGAGGAGTTCCAGCACTGACCGAACACATGAGAGTGAGCCGTTTGCCTTCCGAGAGATCGGCTGGTACCCTAAACGGAGTTATTTCGGGTGGAACTGTCAACAAGAAACCGCAATTTAGTCTTGTGAGCATGTCGATAAGACTAATATGATCATATATGCATATAAAAAATTCAGGAACATGAAGAGCTCGTTAGAAATAGCAAATTCACTTACCTTGGGCTAATGCAATCGAAAGCAAAGCGGCCATAATTTCAATCATTTTTGACCATTGCACGCTGACCAAGGTAGACGCCATTTTGGAATCCGCTGCGAACGCTATAGATACAGAGATTGCTACGCGCGAAATCGGTGGCGTCCCCTGGCGGGACAAAATGGCAACTACATTGAAGCCGCGTATTTTTCGGGCTCAATGAAGCTGCTAGTTAATATTTGATTTTATTTATATTATGTTTACTTTCAAGCCAAGCTCGTGGCTGAAAGTAAACATAACAGGTGTAAATCACACAATATCTCCTTGACATACTCACGTTATAAGTATCTAATTTGCAGTGCCAATTTTTATTGTTCAATTGATTACAAGAGAACATCGCGGCAGATTTTCTGTCGTGCCAAGGATTTGCGCGCATTCTTACTGCAACCTTAGAGAAACGCAAAAAATCTGTAGTACAACCAGTGTGTAGTGGGACATCACGTTTTCAGAAGACGTATTTAAGGAACCGCAAAAATTGTGAGGTACAATCAATGCGTAGTAGGGAATCACGTTTTCAGAAGATTTTTTCAAGTAAATCGCAGTGTAGCACCGTATATATATCTTGAAGTACCGGTCAATGTTAGATGTATGTTCTTTGAAATTTTTCCCACGGAGTTAGATGCTATACAGAGGAATTCACCACCATCGCCCGAACGTGCCGTTCTCAGTAGGAGCAATCCGTCTTCGACACGCAGTCGAGACATGTCCTTAATCTCGGCTTCTCCTGCAAAAAAAACGGGTAGTTTTAACAATACATTACAATATCGACACAAACGGGTGTTAACTATATATGAGTGTTGGTGGAAACTGCTATTAACCAACGACGGTTATATATATAGATACAGAGCTAAAACATTACAATAACATTTAACTTCATTAGGCAATACTTTTATAACGATTAAGCTAAAACGTCATAAAGCCACAATAATAGCCAACATATTTGACGCCATTATAATTTATAGCAGAGAAAGGTTTCTTCAAAATATTGATGCAATGTTCGATCTACTAGATGCCAGAACAAAATGTGAAACTATTCTAATTAGTAAAACTTTATAAATTAATATTCTT
This sequence comes from Dermanyssus gallinae, assembly GCA_003439945.1. Classification (NCBI taxonomy): domain Eukaryota; kingdom Metazoa; phylum Arthropoda; class Arachnida; order Mesostigmata; family Dermanyssidae; genus Dermanyssus; species Dermanyssus gallinae. Next base: position 288,696 of record QVRM01000729.1, read on the forward strand.
GTTTATCGCCGCATATCCTATAGCAACACTTACCGCTCTAACCACCTTTAATAGAGTACTTTAACGTTACATTAATTTCACGCAATTTGTTTAGTGCAAAATGTAAACTGACGGAGAAGCGTTTACCATCAAACACATGTAAGATAAACATTCAAAATTTTATTATTATTATTGGCCGTTTATAGCGGGAACGTGGCTTCCATCATAGGCGCCATGAATTGACAGAAAGCGACCAAAGAAGGATGAACCTGCCATAAACGTTCATACCCCACAATTGTAATAATAATAATTATTATTATAGCCAAGATCGACCGCGTTTCTCCGGCAGAGAGTGTCATTAGAATTACAAAGAGGCAACGTCAAGATGATGTTGAGTGGTCACCGACACTCAAGCAGTAAGAATAACATAAGCAATATTGTAGATATTATATATTGGGTCTACAAAATAGTTTTTTCGAATTTTATAATGATTCTTTACGGACAAAACCGAAAAACTTTTTTGTAGCCCTATAAGTAATATATCGATAATTGTGATACATGTACATATTGATAAAATAAACCCTTGTTCAAAAAAATATTATTATTATTATTATTATCTGTTTTAACTAACGAAATTACGAGTAGGATTTGCTGAAATACATTACTATATTAGTGGTTCTGTAAGAGACCAAAAAGAACAAAATACCACATTATAACAATTACAAGCGTTAGCAGTTTGCTCTCACTCACCTTTGAGTATTCGAATTGTCGGTGAAGGATGCCCACGAGCTCGGCAGTCCACCGTAGCGTTTTGGCCGACCACTACAGACAACTTAGCTGGCGTGTTTGTAAGCCACTGAGGTGCATATCTCAAAACGACAAATGCCGACGTCTGATCAGACCCAAACGCGTTCTTTGCACTGCACGTGTAATTACCAACATGTAGCGACGAAAGCCTGCTAATTAATAGGGTTTCCTGATAGTCGTCGACATGCAATACCTTCACATCATCGCTCGATATGATTTGCGCATTGTCCTTTCGCCACGAAAACGAAATCGGGAGAGACCCGCTCAGAATCGTACAAACAATGGCGAGCCGCTGGCCTTCTTCCATAACTTCCGGCACCCGTGTCGGAGCAATCCGAGGGGCTTGTGAAGCGTTCACAGACGAATCCCTCAAAAGGAAGACTAACATCCATATCTCTAACAACATGTTGCGGCAGCCTTTCGCGCCGACGGATTTGCTTTGTTAGGTTACGCGCTAAACTCGGCCTTTTAGGTAGGTAAAACAAAGAGGCTTAGTGCTGATGAACCTACGTATTCGCAGCACAATACACGTGGCGCCCCCTAGCGGGACTAAAAGGAAAATGTACACAAAACAAATAATTTTGAAAAACAATACGTAGAGACTCGCATATAGAGTAACGTTTTTAATATTAAAGGATTACTTTAGAATTTCAAAAAAATAAAAACAAAACAATACAAACACTAATCCAATAGCATCACTAGAACACGATTAACATAGCAACAAAGTTAAGTTCGTAATGTCGATTATAGACTGTAAAAATGGCAAAGGTGCAGCCAGAACAACTGTTGTGGTGGTTCCAAAGAGCTAAAAATGCGCTACGGAATGCACACACATGAGTATATACAAGGTGTTAATCATCATTTGCCAGAATCTATCAGAATAAGCACAAATGTCATTGTTTTCTTTCTCCTCTGAAGTACTTTAGCTTAAATATAATATATAATACCAAAGCCCTAGATTTACCCTAAAATAGTCATACATTAATAAAACAAAGAAGGTACAATGTTAACCCGTTTACGAATGGATCATACGTAAACTAGAGGTTTGGCGGCTAGTTTCTAGCGGGGTTCGAGCTTAGCATGCAAGATCAACTTTTGGGGATTGTAAGCATCAATGGAATATAAACCCGGCCATCTTGCATAAACACTAGATTCACCAAGAAGTAGCTCAACAACGCAAGATGTATACCGCAGTCAAAGATGGCGTTTCACTAAACAGGCAAATTTATGTCGAACCATTGAGGTTCAAAAGGTTGTCGCGCTAGTCATGGTTGTCATCTACCGGAGTGTCGCCGTTTCGATCCCTGTTGTTGACCGAATTTTCTTTGAGCTATGCTCATTAAGATGACAAACCATATTGCTGAAAGACAGCGGCCATGCTGCCACAAGGATTGTTGGGAAAACCCTATATATCTTAACATGTCCGGCCCTCGGTGCATTGAAGGTACACCTCAGGTTGAGTTCCAAACCCGTAGGGGACGGAGGATGGTCTAGTAATAGTAGTGCGGGTATGTCTGTCGTATTTAACTACTAATTATGTTTTGTTAAATTTAAGAATTTGTTAACACTTGTATTCCATAGTTTCACATCGATCTAAAGCGTAGCTGCCGACCTCAAGGAATGTGTCTATCTAACAACTAAATTTACACTCGATTACCGGTGAGATTAATAGTGAATGTTTTTCGGATAGCACCGATTGAGTTTTTGGCTTCACACGAAAATGTCCCTTTGTCCTCTGGAATAAGTGAAGCAATTCTAATGAGTCCGGTGCGATCAATTTCAATTCTCGTAGACGAAACAAGCTCGGTATGACCTGCAAGAAAAACAATTACAATTTTAGAAAGAAAATCCTGTTGAACAATCTTAACGGCACTCGCAACGAAAATTGCATTGTATGTAGAAGCAAGGTGACAAAATTCTAAGAAAATAATTGTTATACATGTTTGCTGTTGTTGACGTGACTTGTTTAGTCGATGTGGGAAATCAAACATATATGCACGTCTGAACATATATATACATATATATATATATATATATATACGGCTAGGCGCACGGCATTTGATATGGTAGCATAAGTGACAAAAATAAAATTTTAAATGCCACTACTCTATGGCTGGCGATTGGCACCACAGTAGACTATATAGGCATTATTACAGACATCTTGATAGTATAGTAGTGTTGCACAATGGCCCAAAGAGCAGTCAATCGTGACGATGCTCCACACCGTGTAGGTCACTAGTCACTGCTTCGTACAACCTAACGTTTTTTGTTCAAAATATTAAGATGGTATATATATATATATATATATATATATATATATATTATAGGCGCTAAATGCTAGGCATAGCTTGATAGTAAATCGAACACAAACACTGAGCAAAATGACCGGAGTGCTGAATACGTACCTTTAAATACTGTGATAGTCGGCATCGGGTGCCCACGAGCCGTGCAGTCTATCTCTAACATTTTGCCAGCAACGCCCGAAAACGATTTGATGCCTTCGGAAAGCTTCCACCGCGGTGCGAACTTAATGCTAACCGGTACAGACACCTGGTCAGAGCCGTGCAGGTTTTTAGCACTGCAGGTGTAGTTGCCGACGTGGTCAACGGTTAGCTTCTCAATCTGGAGTGTTTCCTGGTAGTCGCCGTTGTGAAGTATCTGCACCTGGTCGTTTGACAGCAGCACTACGTTGTCTTTCCGCCACGAAAAGGATATGGGAAGAGAACCTTTACGAATGGCACACAGTGCAATAAAGCGTTGCCCCTCCTCCAAATCATCGGACTGTCTAATGGGAACAATCTGAGGTGCTTCCGCTCGCACACGCAACACGTGAAAAAGAGTGAACAGTATCCATCCCGCCGCCGCATCATGTAAGCCCCACGACGCCATGATTTGCGTACACACAAACCGAGTGTCCTCCTTTGGCTTAGGCTACAAAGCCTTAGTGGTACCCGACTTAGTGGTACCGGTGTCGCCCCCTAGTGGGACCCAATTACAACTCCTCTCAACACAAATCGAACCAGTTTTGTACTGCATACTTATAGTTCCTAAACGGAACAAGCATTAGACAATATAAGAATACCTTAGATGCAAAGGTCTGCATTTTTCACTTAAAATATACATTCATGTGGCACTACTATTGCCAAGCTGTTTCCGTGCAAGATGGCTCCAGTCTAAAAATCGGCGGGAAATCGCGTTATTTTTCAAATCATTGAATGCATAACCCAACCATTTTGTACCTAAATGACGTTTTGATAAAGCAAATATGCCTCAAATAATTCAGTAGAACTCATGCGAAGATTAATTTCGTATGCTGTAAAAGGTGCGTTGCACAACTGCGCAGAGAAGCTTTACTCTAGTAATGTTTAAACAATAACAAGCAAGCGTGGCAAACATTTTTGACGTTTGCTTTTTTCATCTAAAAATACAGTTTGAACACATAACCGTAAAAAACGCATCAAGAGTAATGGTCATGCCTTTTTTACGAACGTATGTCGTAGTTACCTGTAAGAACAAGCGTAACTAGTTTGGAAATGCGGCCTAAATCGTTAACTGCTTCGCAATGGTAGTCTCCTTTGTCAGACGGTTGGACGTCATGAATGGTTAGCAGTCCATTGTCTAATGACACTCTGGCCGATGGAGAAAGATGCACTCCTCCTGAAATATCAAACGAGAGTATAAATATCATTTGACATAACAATGTGGCTGCCATTCGTATCATAAATATATGCGTAGCTGGACTATCATCCCATACACCCTAGATGAAGGTAGCAGGTAAAGCAGAGTAACGTGCTATATTTATGAACATAAATGTTGTATAGTAATACCTGACAAAGCGTATTGTACATGCCTCGTCGTCAACACTGTTAAATCTACATAGCCGCATACGATTAGGCCGCTAACTAAGTGTCACTACTTCTATTAACTAAAAATGCAATATCAATCGGGCCGCAGGTCCCGGAACCGTTCACTCATTCTATAGTCTTCTTATTGTATACCGACCAGGTTTGTAATATACAGGCCTGCGCAAAACAATGCATCCAGCAGTATGTATGCTCTTATGTCAACAAATAGTCCTTAAATATAGGACTACGGAATTCGTTCACAAGGAATGCGCATAAATAGTTTTACAGCTGACGCGCCACGATTTCAGGAGTTTAGCGAGGCTTCCGTAGATGTTTGGCGTAAATATAGATATATTTTGCACACATGATTACATATCTTTTTAAAGCATATCATGACCCTCAGTTTAATAAAATAAAGGCGAGTTTAAAGCGACATTTAATTAATGAAATTGATTCAGCGCGTGCGTAGAAGCCTTAACCATTTCACGGGAGACTTGAGAGCATCGGAATTTTTGCGTCAGAGCTTGTCGCTCGACATTCAACGAGGAAAAGCAGCATCTATTCGGGGCACATTGTCGAACTGGGCTAATCCTGGGCTAGAGAACCCGTAACTACACGTTAACGCGGAGACAATTGTTCACTCCAAATTGCTATATTAAAAAGTTATATAATAAAAATAGATGTGAATAAAAAAGTAGTTCCTATTAGTGAAAAACATACCTAGGCTGCAATGCAAAGTACTATGCTGCCAGCAACTAAATGTATAGATTATTAAAATGCAAAAAGGTTAATAAAATCAGTAGGTTATACTTGCCTTAACTGAACAAAAAATTATTTTTTGTGTCAATTATACTTGCGCCTTGCTAAGTCCTGTAAAGTATGCTACGACAATTTCGACTAAAAATATGTATTCTAAAAAATGTAGAATGATAATTCCCTATACGGCCGGCAAAAAACGCAAATAGTAAGATTACGGTACTTTATGAATATTTATCTATAATTCGAGAGCATCTGTTTTTGTAAGAAACGGATAAACTGTGTCACTCACCCTTGCTGATGCGAATGTCTGGTCTTGGATATCCACGAGCCTTACAGTCAATGGCAATCGTTCCTCTGGCTTCCCCCTGGGCAACTACCCTGTCATTAGTCGTTGTCGAAGTATCACTCGGTGGGTCTATAGTCCAACGCGGACGAAACTTCAGTCTGACTTCCACCGACATTTTGTCGGTTCCATGTAGGTTCTTCACGGAACAGCTATAGTTGGCGACGTGATCAGCATTCAACGATTCGATTTGCAACGTCTCCTGGTAATCGTCCATGTGTAAGATCTTTATGTTTTCGGTAGCCGTTAGAGGCCTATTATCCTTGCGCCAGGAAAACGATAATGGCAAAGCTCCTTTGCGCACAGCACACATTATAGCTAGTCGCTGACCCTCCTCTAGGCCTTCGGGATCCTTGAGGGGAGCAATGTGCGGCGCTTCGTTAGCAATGCTACGAACAATCGTGAGTGCCGTCAAAACGACACGAAACAGCGAGTTCCAGCTCATGGTTGGGGAAACGAGACACATCATGACAGGCGAGAGAGCGCCGCCATCTTGGTCCCGCCATGGTCGGTTTATAGCAACTGGTAATAGAACTGGTGGCGCCCTCGTTCGGGACCCAGGTAAAAATGAGGTCGAATTTGAAAGCTGCAACATGCTTCTTATTTTGACTTACATTCCTTGTGTTTAATTCACTCGATTTGGATAATATTAAAATCGAGTTGCCAGAGATTTGCGTAATAATGACTGTGATATAAATGAAGATTTAACATAATCTTGTCAAAACTTTATCTTCGTCATTGCTTACTGTCGCACGTGTCAACGTGTTTCTCGTCGAATTTGCAATTAAAAAGTCCGTAAAAGTGTGTCTTTGTTACTACGCAGTATAATCAATAATGCTCTGTATAACTAGGAGCCGTCGTTTTGTTACACAAGTAGTGGCACACTTTTAAAAGTATTTCGTACATTCAGTTGACCGTGCGCAATGTACCGAGTCGCGATACAAATGCAAAGCGTGAGTAAAATTCAATTAATGAGCGCGATTTTGCTAAAGTGCTTCGATAACAAGAATCCCAATTTTGATCCTTTCGAGAACATCGGTGGAATAAATCTCTAACAAAAAGTATGTAGTACAAAGCTTACAGGTCGCAAAACCAGTATCTCAGCATTTTTAATAGACTTTGCTTTATGTGTTGAAGTGCTTTAAGAAGTTTCTTGCCAAATGCAGCCTCTTGTCGCCCGAAATTTGCTGTCTTATCGACGGCTCAAAGAAACATTCATTTTCTTCATATTGACTTTTGTATCATTGCACTTCTTATTGTAATGTATGATAATTTAATTTAATTAATTTGAGTTTATTCAAATAATTTAAGTTTAAAAAGATATTTGCTTAAATATGAAATACCATAATTTTACGCGAAAGATAATGACTATAAGCTGAGATTAAACATGGGGATCCCGCAGGGAAACCCGCTCAGCTGCCTTGCAATTGCCCCATGTATCGCTGACGTAGCCCGCCATGTGCGGGAGAAGTTTAGTAACGCACTTGTCAGAATGTACGTGGATAACGTCGTGGTTGCGCGCTATGACTTCGGTGCCATCCGACGTATTGTCAGCGTCACTGGAGTCTAACTAACAGGAAAGGACTTCAAGTAAGCTTAGGGAAGACAAAAGCAATCGAGTTTCAACGATGAGGTCAATTGGCTGCGGCAGATAAAATTATATGTAGTGACCAACCGCTGAAGCTTGCCAACTTCTTTCCATGCGTGATTCTTAGTGTCCTCTATATGGCCACAACCTTTTCAAAGAACACATCGCCGGAAAACATGAGAAATGTTCGGAGGAAGCCAAGATGAAAGTTGCTTATGCAAATGTGCATTTCACCAAGATCCTATGGTACGAAATGCATGCACTAGTCATCAAGGTACATTGTGCACGGCTGTCACCACCGGGTACGTTCGACTCGTGGATTTCGCCAGGTGGGGGACGAATGCTGCAGCCGGTTTCGCTTACTCAGACTGCGCTAAGTATTACACGACGAACTGCCAGGTCCGGGCCATTGCATCTCTCGCTTAGCAGGATGGACTCTATGTAGCTTCGAAAATATATATTTTTGGAACTAATATATATATATATATATATATATATATGCAAAACATTTCATAAATGCAAATCAATTGCGCAACAAATCAAATCAAAATATGAATAGCACTGCAATTGTTCCTGGGTTTATTTTCATGTTTTGTATATTCTATAGTCATCATTTGATGTGTCTTACATTCAGGTTTAATTTAACTCTGGTATATCCGCTCGTACAGCGGCAGCGTGCTACGGTTACGCTTTGCTATTCTAAATTGCAGTCGAAGCGCACGTGATTTCGTTACCTTTAATGTGTACTTTTATATTTTTCGTTAAGTTTCCGAGGACGTTTGATGCTCGACAGAGGTAGTTGCCCCTATCATCGGGCTTCACGTTGGCGATCTCCAAGAAACCACTGACAATACGAACACGACTCGAATTCATCACAGGGTGTGTGTCTGGAAAACATTTTCTAGGAGTTAACTCTAAATGTCTTACTAAACTCACAGCTCCTCTGTACCTACATAGTTGCCATCTCTAAAAAGTTCTACAATGAGTGGACGATGATTAATTACGTTGTTGTATAGCAAATTTGCTAATAATAAACGTAGTAACGGGCATGTATGGTGACTTAAACGGAATTATTTAAATAATAATTATATACGGTCACTTGCATATGGGCTGGCAGTTGGCAAATCTAGTCATTTTTGCCATGTAAATACAATAAAAAAGTAACTCACCCTTATACACTGTCACACTCGGTGTAGGGTGCCCTACAGCTCTGCAGTCCGCTGTGAAAGATTTTGCTACGACAGCTTGCACCTCTTGATTATCGCCCGTAGTAAGCCAGCGTGGACGAGACTTCATCACAACTTCGACAGACATATGATCAGAGCCGAAGGCATTCTTCGCCTGGCACGTGTAATTAGCGACATGATCAGCACTAAGACTCGAAATCTGAAGTTGCTCTTGAAAATCGTCGAGGTGAATAATCTTTACATCGGGTGAGGTTGCCAAAATACTGGATCCCTTACGCCACAGAAATGAAATAGGCGGCGTGCCTCGCAGTACGGCGCACATTATCATTAGCCGTTGTCCTTCGACTAAATCGTCCGGAATTTTCGTTGGTCCGATGTCAGGTGGCTCGCCGCTATAGCATATGCCAATCATCACGCACAGTACCAACAACGCTGCCAAACTCATGTTACAAGGTGTCGTCCAATTGATAGGAATTTCCGCCATCTTGATCTCTAATCGTGAGCTTGAAAGTCCAGGTAGCCGTGGCACATGTGGCGCTCCCTAGCGAGACCCGTGTGTAACTCTATGGATGCAGCAGTTTTTGCGGTAAAGGAAAGATTGCACTAAGACACACACCTGAATGTGCAATACATATTTGTTTGAATAAAAAAACAAAACGGGACAAATATAAAAAAACCTTCAGCCATCAGTATTAAATGTTTCTCACAGAACGGCTTATGGAAAGCATAGGATACACTATTCAAAGTAGATACACCAATAGGTGTTTTATTTTCATTTTTTCATAATTAAGGTCATCAACATTTGTACAACAGTTGACAGCTCCACAAAGCCATCGAATGGTAGTATGGAGTGTCTTTAATAGTTAGCTGCTGTTGACTATGCCATCAAAAGCGTTAGTGGCTTTGTAGAAATGTAGGGAAACTCAATTCACCTAGACGTTATTGACACTTAACTTGGAGAATGGTCTTTCGCAATAATTAAGTTCGAATTTAATATCTTTCTTGTAGAGCTTGCTGTAATCACAGGCTTATGAACTATCCGTATCAGGTATATATCATGTATCGTGTCGATATTTTACTTTCCTTTCATTTCTTCGGTTACTTATATTTTTCAACCTGAAGTCCTCCATAATAAGTACAGTAATAACAGATTATGATCATGTAGCACTACTTAATTGAGGCCTGGTTGCGACCTTTTTGTTTTGTTTATTTAAGGCTTTTTATAATCTGTCACGCTACATGTAAAAAAATGTGCGTTTAACGAAGAAAAGTTAAAAATAAAAATGCATAGACATTGTATATATATATATTTCATTCAACATCGTATATACATATATATATATATATATATATATATATATATAACACAACAATAGTCTGCCTGGTCATACAGAGTACGTATCTTTCACGCGTTGGCAATGAGCATATCTAATCATTAGGCATCCAACTTATACAATTTTTGTTTTCGATAAACTACAACAACATTTACCACTGTGTGTTGTAAAAACGTGTGTGTTGCTTTATTTACCGACTAACATTATGTTGATCGCTTTTTCGATGGATCCAAGCGCGTTTGACGCTGTGCACTTGTAGATACCCCTGTCGATGAGACTGACATCATTGATGTGCAGTTGTCCCTCCCGCATAACCACCCTAGTGGATAGGGCGAGCAGGACATTATCTGAAATTGAAAAATTCAATTTACTATGAAATAATAAATGGTACAGGGGAAGAGCAAAGATCAGTAGTTTGATGTTGAAATAAATATTGGTAGATAATCGTGTGATCTGTACCACCTCCAATGTGTACAAGAGCCAAATCAATCGTTTACGAAAGCGATTTAGGAAAGCTGTAATACAAATGTATATAAACCAAGTACTGGTTAATCAAATAAATACTCGTATATTATAAACAATGCTGTCAATACCGCCATCACCAAAATAATATGGATGAAGTGTACTATAATTATTGTAAATGGTCTTTCATATGTGATCTATATATCGTACATATAGAAGCGAATGTAAGTAAATGTATGTATATATATATAGGGAAAGAAAGAGACTTATACCGATAACAAACACATACCTTTAAATATGCTGATGTTAGGTGCTGGATGCGCAAACGCTCCGCAGTCGAGGACAACGTCACTTCCAGCAAGAACTCGCTTGAGGGCAGTATCATTTGATTGCGCATTCCAGCGAGGAGCGAAGCGAAGTGAGACAGCGACCGAAACTTGATACGATCCATGAAGATTTTTTGCAATGCAAGAGTAGTTCCCCACGTGTTCGGGGGTAAGTTTTACAATCTGAAGCGTCTCTTGATAGTCGTCATTGTGGGCGATCTTCACTGTGTCACTAGGCTTTATGGGAGCATTGTCTTTTCGCCAAGAAAATGATATTGGTTGGCTTCCTTTCATTACGGCACACATAATGGCTAGCCGTTGTCCTTCTTCGAGTTGGTCGGGAACTTTAAGAGGTCCAATCTGAGGCGGGCCTGAGTTCGCGCTCACGCTGGCAAAGCCCGTGAACGCGAGAACAAGCAAACCCGTCCTACCAAACAGGTTCATGGCGTCATTTGCACGATTGTGTCGGCCATGTTGGCCCCGCCATGGGTACGGCAGAACAAGCGCCGTTCGGTACTCGTGGCGCGCCCTAGCGGGACTCATTGGATACTTCGGGTAGCACAAAACATTTAAGCTTAAACATGATTAGTGCGTGTAATTTATGATGCGTTACAGAATAAGACTTTTTATTCAGTCATATATTGTGATTTAATATAGAAATTATTGCAATACTTATAACGTAAGTTTATTTTTTCAGCATAAAGCAATATTATTTTCAATCATTCAAGCATTTTCACAAACTGACTATGATTTTTTTTTTAAACCAGTTACACCAGTAACAATGAAACAAACAAGTGTACTAGCAGAACAAATTCACAATTTGCGTTTTGTTTGTAAGTCCAAGCATATATTTAATTAGTCGCAAAATTCTTCCTCAACCTATGTGTATGTGCATGTGTGTAAAACTAGATTGCGTGTATAGATACATATGTGTGCGTTAGTACACAATAATAAATGTTTACATAAGTTGGTGTGCCAAAAGATCGTCGCTTTTATTATAAAAATTATCACAAAATACGCAAAAGCCATTTTATCATTTATGCTGGGACAGCTTTATATGAATATACATTTTGTTGCTAGGAAGGCAAATAATCGTAGGTGTTGTATGTTAAGCCGAATTTGTGGTAAACCTTAAATAAAGCACCACGTTTTCTCGTCGACGCAGTAAATAAATGCACGTGCAGGCCAACTATAATGTGTTTATTCTTGTACCGGTTAGCTTATCAAACACACCGATTAGCAGTAGTTGTGTTTAATTGCGCTGTACAAATAAATACAACGCTCCTCATCATAGCAATTTATTTGTTTCACTCAAACAAAGCATATACAGCAAGATATGAGTTTTTGATGAGCACACAAAGTGGTGACTGGTGTATACGTGACAGACATATGCGTCGCAGGCCGCTTCGGTCCACAGCTATATTGTGCCTTCGTTACCATCCCCTTTCATGTAACCAAGAATTGGTTGATCAGTCGGATGGTAGGCGAACGCAGTCTCCGCCATATAAATAAATGGAGCCCTTACACTTGGGAAATATCTATACACATATCTACTGATTCAAGCAAGGACAATTTTTATGTATTACCGGTAAGCGCGACACGCACGACCTTGGAAATGGATCCGGCGACGTTTGACGCTTTGCAGGTATAGTCGCCCCGATCGGCCAGGCTTACACGCTGAATTTCAAGCAAACCTTCCCGCAAATGAACTCGATCACTGGAGTTCAACGGTAGGCCTCCTGCAATAATCAAAAGGCTGTTATATTTACGTAGCAATTATGAAGATGTCGCCTTTATACAATGCACATCTATTTAGGTCAATATACACGACTCCTCAAACGTCTTGCAGTGACAATCTAGCCTAAATATAACTAGCTCAGCTATTTTGCATAGAGAAATGTGATATTTAGTCTTTTGATCCTTGCATTTTTTTAGAACGCACAAAAGCTCTGCTTCTAAGTCCACTCTTCTGAAAATATAAAACGAACAATCTATGCCAATTTTACAGCGCATGTAGTTTCTTAATGGGGCTTAGTGAAAAATTGACATTTAACCTCTTCAAGCCAATCTATTCAAAAATGTATTTAACATAACTTTAATTACCTCGATATCCTACAAAGCCGAGGCCATTACCTACCAACAATTCCAGACTATACGCGATAGCGCATACGTCAATTATCGCGTGTTCTATCCAACATTTTACATACATAATTACTTGAATTTAAATTTGGGTAAAACCAATGTATACAATACGTCTGTATTTGCTGGATAAGAACGATAGCTCAAGGAGCTCTTGTATTCTGAAGTGCGATAACTCATAGGGTTACGGCAATAATTGTAAACTCTAGTTAAAATAAAGGTTAGCAAGAATGGAGCAATAACAGGTATATATATATATATATATATATATATATATATATATTCGGGTATGTATTTATGTGTGGAGCGCTATTACAGCCGACAATCATAATAACAAGCTGCGTACGTATGTGTATATAGTATCCAAATAACTTATACATGTCTATTTTTTAGCCTTATTTATGTACAGAACGTGCACTTTTAGCACAACGATAGACGGGTCGAGTTGAATCAGTTGGTCCTCGCGGTGCTGCCAAACGCTCCGTCATACACCAAAAACGTACAAGCAAATTGTATGTAGGAGACACCTACATACAATTTGCTTGTATGTAGGTATCTCCTACCTACAAGCAAATTAAAAACAATGCCTTTTACAAAACCAGATAATAAAGCGTTTTTACCAAGATTTTAAACCAAAAAAACTTGCATAATAAAGAACAGATCAATGACAACCAAAAATGTGCTAATACACCTTTCCCGTTTTTCAATGTAATTTTTTTCTCCACCTACCCTTAGCTGTGCGCTATGTCCATGGATGTCAATTAACATTACTCACCTTTGTGGATCGACAAAGTAGGAGCAGGATGACCAAAACTTCGACAGTCAATGACGGCATTGTTTCCAGGAAGCATTTGCACGAAGAGCGTGCTGTTGGTGGGCGTAGACGGTGAAACCCATCTGGGTGCAAATTTAATAAGTACTGGAACCACAATTTGGCCAGATCCGTACAGGTTTTTTGCACTGCATGAATAGTTCGCGACATGATCCGCCGTGAGTCGCTCTATACTTAACTGTTGCTGGTAGTCGTTGGTTTGCACTATTTTCACATCAGATGACGATATTAGAGGAACGTTATCCTTACGCCAAGAGAACGAAATTGGCAAACTCCCTTTGAGTACGCTGCAAGCAATAAAAAGCCTTTGGCCTTCCTCAAGGCCATCGGGAATTTTTACTGGCGAAATGTGTGGTGCATCGCCGGCAAAACTAGCAGCAATATAGCTCAAACATAGAAGAAAGCTACTGTAGTGCTTACTCGGCGGCGCCATTTTTGACCAATGCTCCGCCATATTGGTCGCGCCATGAGCCTCATAGCCGTAATCTTCGTAGAACACGTGGCTCCGCCTAGCGGTACTCGCAAGATACCTAGCATGACATCAGACATTCAAATAAAGCACCGCGTTCATAAAACTCATGATATTGGCAGAAAAATTTTAACATTTATAACAATGTTACCGATTAGAGTAAGTTCGATGATCTTGAGATGGATCCCATAATATTTGAGGCTTGCAGATGTAATGACCCGTATCAGATTTCGCAACTCGCTCGATTTCTAGGCGGCCTCCATAAAAATGAAGTCGGTCGTGGTATTCGAGAGGTGCATCCCCTGCAAGATTATACGCAATTGGTTAGTATTTATACAAATGTGTATTCCGCTACGATATGCTCGATCAATAATAATGAAATATTTGTATGTTTTATATATTTATGTCGACGAACGTTTTTTCCTTCACCTGGATACGCACACTCTACACACGCACACATAGACACTAGTTCAGCAGACTCTGTCCAACCAAACACACAGTGCGAGTTAAATTATTATGGAATACTCTTTTAGTCCCCAGTAGCACAGAGATGCACACCGCTTTATATTTATTTAGTTGAATAATGATAGAAATTCTACTCGACTTATATATACTACAAGAAAGCAAATTCACAGGAACATGGCAGGAGTTACACAACGGTAGGAGTGGCTAAATGTACCAAAAGCCTTTCTACAGATGTACAACCACAGCAACTTTTTGCTAGAAGTGGGAATGTATACTCCGATCCAATCCTATTTGCAAATGGTCTACATCAGTGATGTCAATGATTTTTTACCATACGTAGTAGTGGTTAAAAGAATTTGCTTACGAATGCGGACAAAAATTCGTGCAAATCATTATAGAGCTAGAGTGACTAGCAATTATGACATTTACTTCAAAGAGGGACCGGAAAAACACAGAAAAAATGGGAGTGTTATATCTATAGTGCAGACACAATGTAGATAAAAATAATCCACCCAAGTTGTGCAGAAAAAGTTTGGCAGTTCTGTCCATCAGGCTGACGAGAAGACCCAGACCAAATAGCAGTACGAAATTGGTGCGGAAGCATGTTACACGTATTTAATCTCGAAAAGCACATACAGGCACGAATAGACAAAGTCGCAGAAAAAAATGGGGAAAGGGCAGATAGTATTTAAGTGTCATCCACGACTATACAGACTTCGTATGCGGCAAAATTATTTGTAATTGCTCAAAAACGTCGTACAGAAAGTGATAAAAAAAGGTGATGTTGAACATCTAAATATAAAAGCTAAATAGTCACGTTCCCACCGTTAATGATTATTTAAATCAAATTAATAGTTTGATGTAAAAAAACAAAATAAGCTAAATCATAATATGTGTCGAATGTGCGGTCTAGAGTAAGAAACAACAACGCATATAACAAAATAATCGTAGTGTGAGTCTCGTCCAAATATTAGATTTTAAAAGATCACGGTATGCAATGGAATCAGCAAAACAAAAATCTTATTTCTGATAGAAAATATTGGTCCGTACGTTCAGACCACACAATTGTATTCGTTGTTACTCTAGCGAGTATTATTGGAGGACATAGGTATAAACACGGTTGCTTTACATTATTTATATATTCAGTTTCATTATCGAACTTGTAAAATAGGTACACTACTCAGCTTTTGACTCCAAG
This sequence comes from Dermanyssus gallinae, assembly GCA_003439945.1. Classification (NCBI taxonomy): domain Eukaryota; kingdom Metazoa; phylum Arthropoda; class Arachnida; order Mesostigmata; family Dermanyssidae; genus Dermanyssus; species Dermanyssus gallinae. Next base: position 304,429 of record QVRM01000729.1, read on the forward strand.
TCGTAATTGACTGTAAGTAAAATAACCTGTTTAAATGCTTTTCTTATATAGTAACACTATAGTGTATAAACAGAACATATAAAAACAGTCCGAGATTCCAGAATGAACAGATTATTATTTCACGTATCATGGCAACTGCCCATGCAGATTATAGTCACTTGTTCTGAGTGGGCATCTCTATAAGAACCTTAATGCGGTTAAGTTGAAGCACGATATAAATACCTATAATAGGATATAGGCAAGCAAACTTACCGCGGGTTATCGCTATCGTTGGCAGTGGGTATCCAATCGCTTGGCAATCAATCGTTATGCTTTGTCCCATGACAGCTTCAACAGACGATTTGCCAATAGCGGTTAAGGCTTCGTACGCCCATCGGGGTGCAAACTTCAAGACAACAGGAACGACAACTTGGTCGGAACCATGTAGATTCTTTACGCTGCATGAGTAATTGCCGACATGATCAGAAGTAAGCTTTTCTATGCTCAGCTGCTGCTGGTAGTCGTTGTGTATCACGATTGTTACATCGTCCGACGACAAGAGAGGTATATTATCCTTACGCCACGAAAACGAAATGGGTGGGCTGCCTTTCAGCAATCCACAGACAATGAAGAGGCGTTGGCCCTCCTCGAGGTTCTCTGGAAGTTTCACGGGAGATATCTGTGGCGCGTCGCCGGCAATAACTACTCCACCAAATACGCTTAGCGCCAGTAGAGCCAAAACAGTGCAAACATGCGGCGTCATTTTGAATCGGTGTTCCGCCATATTGGTTGAAGCGTGAGCCCTGCCTAGTGCCTGAACTAGACAGTACACGTGGCTCCGCCTGGCGGTACCAGAAAGGAATCAGAGCCAGCTCACCGATTCAAATTTGTGCGGTCGCACTCATCGCACAGTTCTGTCCATTCTGTGTAATATGAATTGCTAAATGAGAAATAGTAACTGAACAAAAATCCAACCTTACCTTCTACAACAACAGTTAACAGTTACAAAGGCTACAGAAGTTCACGATGTTCTCTACCCTGCATTGCTACTGTAATAAAATAATAAAGCTATATCTTCAAAGTGCATCTGAGCATCTTATACTCAAGCTGATGATTGTACGATGTCATTAAATTTGTTTTGCTGAAAGCCGCTACGTTATAACTACGTGAGTTTTTTAAGCTGACACGTAGACCGTGCCTCCCTTTGTGTGTATAAACACGTATTTATAAATTCATCCCACAATACTCCTAATTACTCCTACATACATTTGATTATATAAGCAACGCTGACACGCTTCCCTCCGTCACAGCTGCACGTGATCTCGGGGTCCTGGTCACAGCCGATTTCAATTTAATTGCTCATATAATGCACGTTGCCAAAACTTTCTTGTTTTTTAGTCACCACAATATTTAGGTGCCTGGGTACAAAATACCCACGCGTATACATTAAACTGGACAAATCGCTGGTGTTCAGCGATGTGTTTTCGAGGAATTCTTGGTGAAACCCTCATGCTCTTGCGTATGAGGGTTTTACCCAAAAAATGATATTGGACTGTTTGAAGCTAACTTAAAAACTCCATAAGAAATGCTCTATAAATTATGCCCCATTGAGCGTATTGCTCACTAATCTTTGGATATATCGAAATGTTAGAACCTTGGTGCACATTTGGCGCACCAACGTTGCCCATCACGTTTGGACCTTCTATCGAACAGTCTACTTATATAGCACTTCTGTAGAACTAAGTTATATGTTTCCAATATATTTGCATTCCAATCTGTGGCAAGTCACTTGTTTGAACTAATGGAGCCACACACACACAACGTCTACTAAATTAACATGTAATAGATCATTTCACGAATACGGCGATACATTTACGGCTAATAATTGACCCGCTTTCAGAGCAAAATCTTCTATATATAGTTGAATTTTATTAGTAAATATATTATAATATCCACATGAGATGAGTTTAGTGGTATTGTTGTAGAAAAATCGTAGAAGATTTGCCCAGTAGACAAGCCGTACCAGTAAGTGATAGGTTGATAGCCTTGGAAATTTTTCCAAGCACATTTGAAGCACGACATATGTAGATTCCTTTATCAGATTGCTGTACTTTCTCGATGCGAAGCAGGCCGCCATCCAGATGGAATCGTGTCGTAGCTGATACGAGTATTTCCACGTTTTCTGGCAAAACCACACAAAATCCGGAGTCACTAAGAGATTCCCAAAATATATTAATTGATAGATTCTTAGATTTAAGTTGCCACGCAAAAGGTATATTAAAGAAATAACAAGTATCAAATTGCTTTCTAAAGTAATACATTTTATATTGGATAAATATTCTCCCTATGAGCAACGTTTCTTCCACCAATGGTGACCTCTTACCAGTATAGGAAGTAAAGAAGTATCTCATACTAATAAACCCTAAATATTGAGAGGATATGAGGATTCCCCTGAGATGACTTACCCTTATAAATAGAGATGGCTGGTAATGGGTAACCTCGCGCTCGGCAGTCGATTGAGACGAAAGATTCTGTTAGGCCTTCGACGACACTTGAATCCGCGTCATTAACCCACCTGGGCTTAAATTTCAGTAGAACCTCGACAGACATTTGGTCTGAACCGAAAGCGTTTTTTGCACTGCACGTATAATTGCCTATATGGTTAGCGTTTATGTTCGAGATATGAAGTGTTTCCTGATAATCTTCATTGTGCGATATTTTTACGTCGTCGCTCGGGATCACGGGGGACGCATTCTTTCGCCAGGAAAATGACACAGGCTGGGCACCTTTGAGTAAACCGCACACTATTAACAGCCTCTGGCCCTCTTCCAAGTCCTCTGGAACCTTTATCGGACCTATTTTCGGCGCTTCAGCCAGCCTTGAGAGACGCTGCACAATTGGCAACGATAAGCAGCACAGACCAGAACTCACAACGCGTCATTTTGAAGTAAAGCACCGCCATCTTGGTCCCGCCGTGAGCATCAAGGCTGTAACGTTTTAGTAATACCGGTGGCTCCCCCTAGCGTGACCCAGGAAACACTGTAACAAAACATCCCTATGGCTAGGCATTCTTACGTCATAAGCAAGACGAGTTAACATGTATGCGCCTTTTTTGATCAATACACACAGCATGTTTAAACTATCATACAACCGTGCTTATAGACATATATACAAATTCGTTACAAGCCACACCTACATTGTATACCTATGGGAATATATATATATATATATATATATGGGCTAGCAAATACAGCGAAAGCGCTATAGTATGCTTACATCTATGTCGCCGATGACGAATATTACCTGTGAGTAAAACCGTGATCGTTCGAGTGAGGGAGCCCATCGTATTGTTTGCACTGCAAGTGTAATTTCCTTTATGTGCTTGTCGAACTGGATCGATGCGAAGGACTCCTGTCCCCTCCCAATGAAGACCACCCAAAGGCGTTAACTCGGCGTTCCCTACAACAGAAAATATAGCTAAGAAAATTCAATGGCATAACTAGTGCGACGCCCCGTAGACGCATTGCACCGCACATCACCACCAGATAATGGCACTATAAATGGACGCATTGAAAGCAGTTTTGTCTTAGGATCAGAAGTTTTTCAGTATTAAGGCACGTATTCTTAGCGCAGGAGGTTTTGGCTTGATGCTGTAGTTAGTTAAACGGATAGATAAATGTTATTAATTTTCATGGGTTATTGACATTCGTACAAAAATTCACAACTGATCGAAGCCATTACTCGCTAATGTATTAATGGTTTATCTTGCATGTCTTCTCATTATTTGTTTATTGTTATTTTGATTGGATCTATATGACACGGCTGAATGATGAAGCTGCGTAGAAGATGGGGAGTTGAGTGCGTGTGTGACTTGACCCTTGTGTTCGTGGTTGGTGTTGAGAGGGAGATATTTAGCGTATTTGACTGAATTCCCATTAAAATTCGTTTTTTTTATTTAGTTAACGATAGGCATCTATATTTACCGAGGTCAGGGCAGGATCGGCATTTATACGTATGCGTGATACGAACACCACATTCCATGATGGGTATTGCAATATTAGTCGCAAGGCTCAATTTAAGGCGATCTAACGCACATACAAGACGCACATAAGTCATTCCAAATATCGCAACTGCGTAGGTCAGATCATGTTGTCGGCGTAGGCGTGGTACATGACAAACAGACAATCGCCAAGCAGAATATTACTCCTTCTGGCTAGGGCAAGGATGCTCGCTGCAGCTTTCTTTTAAACATTATCTGTTGACATTTCAAGCGATAGCCTGGAGTTCAAGAGAATGTCTGAGAATTGTTTTATTATTATTAATTTTAAGGGTGCAGTTTTCGCATTGAAATGCCTCACGGTAAATACATGGAACACCTCCAAGTAATAATAGATAAGTAACACCGGTGTTCGGCCAATTTATGGGTAAGCTGTTGGCTCTAAACCAAACTGATAGTCTTTTAAGGGCTTCTTTATTCATATTATCTATCCTTATGGAAAATCGCTGACAAAGGCTGCTCTGGTGTCATAAATAAATAGGGTCAGTCAGCTGTGTATGCAAATATGTTGTTTACAAAAATACTGAACAAGAGTGGGCCGCTAGTACTACATTGAGCCACTCCGACTGATATGGTCTAGACATCTAAAAAGTCCTAACCTGATATTTACCAATTGCTATCTTTCTGACATAAAATAACGTACAATTGAACATGCTCGTCAGGAGCTTTGGGAATAATCATATCGACGATTATTGAACGCATTTTTTGACATTTTGATGGACATCGTCTATAAAACTCACTACAAGTACAGTGGTCGACATTTCTGGGTGGAATCCCAATTATCGGCGGTTGAGTACATTGTACTGCCCAAGATGGTCCTTGAGTTGCTCGAATTTGCACTTCTTAAATATCCGTGCGCACATCAATTATCCCTCTGTCTAAGACCAAACATGAAAGCTATGGTCAAGCTCAATGTAGTATAAACTGATATTTGGATCGAACGAGATTCAAAATTCTTGTCGAATTCGCTGAGTTTTTCTGCGTTGTCATACTTTGGGCAATTGTTACTGTTGCTGTTGTGTCATGTCTCATCAACGTGTGTGTTTTGTATAAACCAAATATTTTTATCATCATTTATAATGGTAAATATGCGATCTATCCATGGCAGTGCATGGTGGGCTATGACAGAAGGCAGTATCGATGAGCAAATTTGCTTTTCTACTATTCCAGAGTTCGACACAGCAAACGACTTCATCGTCGTTGCGACTGCGTTCACGAAATTAACTATGATGTGGAAAGTCGAACCTGATTTACTGCTCTATATATTCACTTGTACCACGTATTCTCTGTATAAAGATACTAGTCAGCCGTTGATTTATTAGAAATGTAGATTAAAATAGGGGTTATTTTGTTACATTTGGGTAGGCGAGTTCCAGGGCATATCTAGAGTTGCTAGACAACAGGTAAATTAAGCAGAACTAGTGTTTACCATAGGTCGGTAGTTTTTCTTCAATTCTGCTCTCCGGCATCCTGCTAACGCATTCAGTGTCAGAACTGTCCGAAACGTAATGTTCCGTTAGCACAGCAACACGAAAACACTTTGCCGCATATCAAACGCTCAGAATATGCACGTATAAACAAGGCAAATATATATATATATATATATATATATATATATATATATATATAAATAGCACTTACCTTTGAGAATCTGCACAGTGGGTTTCGGATGACCAGAGGCTCTACAATCGATGCGCACGCTATTCCCCGCCGTAGCTTCGATAACGTCTACCGCATTTTCCGATTCCCAGCGGGGCTTGTAGTTTAAGTTTCACTTGAACGGACATTTGATCTGATCCAAAAGCATTCTTCACACTGCATGTGTAGTTTCCAACGTGGTTACCGCTGAGCCTGCCTATTTGCAGGGTCTCTTGGTAGTCTTCATAGTGAAAAATTTTAACTTCGCTGTCCGGAATTACCAAGCGATTGTCTAGGCGCCACTGAAAGCTGATCGGCAGGGACCCTTTGGCCACCGCGCAGATAATTCCGAGTCTCTGTCCTTCTTCAAGATTTTCAGGAAGTGTAAACTGTACTGTTTGGGGAGCTACGCCAGCCAGCACGGCTCCAACAAGCTCAAGGATCACACAAACAGTTAGCATACTTCTTCGTCAGCCGTCCTGTCGACGGTAGCAGGCTGATTACAGTTTAGCGCGTCTGCCCAAACTATGCCGCCATCTTGAATCTACCCTGCACCGTGAGCATAGTCTGGGCACGAGCTAAATCGGCGCGGTGCAGGTGGCTCCGCCTGGTGAGACCTGGTATAATCCCACTCAAAAATACTTATCCCGTCCTGGTATGACAACCTGCGTCTGGTCCACAGGGTGGGCTTTTAAAAAAGTATACGTCATTAAAATGTAGATATAAAAAATATAAACTTTATCACGTTTTTTAACGTAAACGTCACCGAATATTTCTAGGTTCGGTGTTATTAATAACCAAACTAATAATGCTACGCACTAATTAAGCATGGCCACAGCAAAGTAAGTAATACTCTAAACTCACGTTGTGATTGAGATGCATAAGCCACTCACTTTTAAGAGATAGCTTGAATTTTCTTGAAATTGATCCAAGAGAGTTAGTGGCCTCACAAACGTATTCGCCCTTATCGTCGGCTTGAACGCGCTGGATGCGGAGGACACCATCAGTAACGCCAACTCGATCGGATTGAATGACTTCAGTTTTGTCTGTAATAATTTAAAATCGCATAGATAAGACCTACCGTTAGAGACTGCACTAATGGAATTAATTACTCATGGATTTTAGTCCTAATACGAGCGTCTAACATGTGGTTGTCAGAACGTTAAACTACATATTTTATGTAAGGTTTTGTTTTATTTATTTTTTGTTCGTATATATTTACGATATTTCTCGGAAACTTCGGGGTACCGACACCTATACGATTGCAAGGTTCTCGGTATATTTAAAAGTCGGAGATAGTCGCAACATGTAGTTTAATCTTGGTGAACCGTAAGATACTAATAATATATAGATGTCTTGTGTCATATGCCATAGTTGTCGAGCGTGACGAAAGCACTCAGAACATCCAGATCATCCTACGTCGTATATATATATATATATATATATAATTTTTTTTTAAAGAAAATCTCCTGAAAATTGAGAATAATATTTGTAGAGCTTGCTAAAGCAAATATTTTTTTAATAGAACGTGGTCTCTAAGAAGTCTTGTTTCAGAGAGAGAGTTAAATTACTACAATTTGTGACACTGACGTTTTTACCCGACATAGGAGCATGTGCTGTTGCGAGACAACTACCACATTTAGGCAAATACGCATTTCGTGGTTATCATTTTGGCACCACACCTATGGCAATGCGAGCCGTGGTTGCAGAGTAATTAAGACATTTCGGAGAGCATGTCGAGATTAAGCACATGCATAAATGATATAGAGTGATTTATATGATGGAGGTTATTTATGTATGCACTCAGTCTCCATCACTCGGCAATCACGACTCGCATTGCCATGCATTTGGTACCAAAATGATCGTCTTGAAATGCGAATTGCCTGAATATGTTTTGAGCGCTGTGAATGGTTGTAGGGTAATGATTTGAGGTATTGGTCGTAAGGGCTAATAAAAAAACTTCATTTTTTTTAGAATTATCTTCTAAACGACCGTGTCGCGTCTTCTGGGTGGCGTTAAATGTTTTTCAGAAAAAAAAAGCAGAATTTTCTCTTACGAATACGACGACATGCTTGGTTTCTCTATATGAGGACTGGTTATCTCGCAATTGTACATTTTGTGCTCCTATGTCGGGCAACAACACCAGTGTCACTGAGTTTCCTCCGCAACAAGACTACTTAGAGACCAGTAGTCTCTAAGTAGTCTTGTTTGATTTGATTTAACGAGCTCTACAATTCGTATTATCGATTTTCAAAAAAAATCTTTACATTCGCCTTTAAATCTGTCGCGCTAGGGAAACGCGCACAGGTAAGGCAGTTCTATGTAAAAGGTTATTTAGGGTGAATGTATGCAATACCCGTGTATCGACCGTGGTCTTTAAAAACCAAACGCCTTAACTAATATAGTCGTCAAAAATTCAAATCCATGGAGATTTTTCTCAAATAACACAACAAGAAATTGAGACTACTAAAACAAAACAAGTTCCTCGAATAAAAAAGAATCGTATTTACTTACTTCAACCGAGGCTTCATAAATCCTATATATATATATATATATGTATATGGCACAGAAACTATTATTATTTATTCATATAACTTCATTATGTTAGCACTTTAGTTACTATATATATATATATATATATATATATATATATATAAGGCCGCCAGTAGCCTAATACGATTTAATAATATAATAATAGTCCCTGGACGTGGCACATAGCTATCTACGCTGACATTCGTAGTCATATAGCAGAATCGGCCACAAAGTTGCAACTTAACTATAAAAACTCCTCTCAGTTGATCTCCTTAAGAACATTTCTTAAAAAGCCTTCCGCAAACTACAAAATTTGTCTCAATGCGGTAACGAATTAAACAGATACACGAGTTTATACGCTATACGAGGGTGCCGGCATCAGAGCATTTATGATATTGGCGTAAAAAAAAGTTCTCATAGTGTGTATACTTTCAAGGACATCCTCGATTTTGCATCTCCATCTGAGCCTCCATACAAATAGCTTAACCTTTCGATTTAGTCGTTTCTTATAGTTTTTAAATATAGATATTTAAAGCATTTTTAAAGATTAAAAACCTCTAAATGAGGCTTTCATACATGTAAACAGTGCACCAGTTTCGATTGTGGCCTTGAAAACGCACTAAAAATCTGAATTATGTGTGCCGCCTGGCAGGACTCAAAAACAGCCATGTTTACCAATGTGGCGGTCAATTTTACGTTCCTATGTTTGATGTTTAGTTAGTTTATATACTTATTAAAACTTAATTTCGGAGAGACCGGAGTCAGATATTTCATGCTCTTAAAAAGTATGGACACTTGCTATTTTTGTTACTGTAAATTGCGACGCGGGTTTTAAATCGACAATTTGCTTTTAATCGATTAGAAAAAACCCTAGAGTGGTTTAACATGTAAAAATATAATTTACGCCAGTTTTCAGAAAGTGTACTTGGATTGAGTTAGAATGTTTGTAATTTAATAACATATTGTGTTGGGCCACGCTTAAGTTGACACGCTTTTCGGAAGCTTAATGAGCTATATGGCTCATATCGAGTAAGCGTAAATGCATGACTGCCGGTAAATTTGGTTTTAAGTACTTCGACTAGTAGTAATGAAGCGACAGCCATAAAAATTCTAAAATGTGCCATGCATACAGTAAGGCAATTGACAGAAGTGAACTTGCTTGGGCCAGTTCAACGGCACACACTGCTGAGGGTCAGCTGCCATGGTGCCACAATAACTCTTGGGAAAACCCTAGATATCTCAACAAGTCTGGCCCTCAGTGAACGGAAGGTATACCTCACCGCGATTTAAAGTTCGTAGGGCACGCAGGAGTATATAATTCAAATATATAAGCAAATATATTTGAAAATTCGTTCTACGGATGCAGTTGGCAGTGTACCGAAACAGTTGGTAATACTGACCTTTAAACACGCGCAGATTAGGCCTTGGATGGCCAGCAGATTCACAGCTAGCGAGAATTGTCTCGCCAGCCACGGCGTGAATACTTGAGGATGTATTTTCGACTATCCAGCGTGGCTTAAATTTCAGCATCACTTGAGCAGACATCTGATCTGAGCCATACGCATTTTTTACCGAGCACGTATAGTTCCCTATGTGCCGGTCCGTTAGTTCTAGAAGCTGCAAGATTTCCTGATAGTCGTCATTACGAACAATTTTCACCTGTTCATTTGGAACCACCAACGTATTATCTTTTCTCCACTGAAAGGCAATGGGAAGTGTTCCTTTAGCAACGGAACACATGATGCCTAGTCGCTGGCCCTCTTCCAGAAGATCGGGAATTTTGAACGGAACCACCTGAGGCGCTGTTCCGCCTTGGCATGTTCTTGATAAGAGGAAAAGAAGCGTTCCAAGGATACATAACATATCGACGGCTTCGTTAGGCGATAAAGCTCGGTAACTCGATCGAGTGAATGGGCGGCCATTTTGGTGCCGCCATGAGCGTTGAAGTGCTGTCAACTCACGATAAAGGTGGCGCCCCCTTGTGGGACCCGGGACAAACCTCGCGTTTAAAAAATATGACTCATCCTTATCAATACGAATGCGGGCGATTTTTCACACGATACGTTTTGTTAACTTGTTTGTCTACCCAGTAGTGTATATATTTGGAAGTCTATTCAGTTTACATAATTAAACTACTGACTTGTACTTGGTTAGTCGCCGGTTGGAATCCGGGCTTTATGAAGTATGTGTTTCGCAAGTACGTCCAAAACTATAGTAAATTATATATATAGGCAAATCAAATAACGTTGCAGAAGTTAAACGATAACACAATTCCTCCAAAGTGCTAACATAAAAAAATATATAAATAAATAATATATATTGTGCTGTTTCGGTTAACTTCGTATTCCTAAAGCTATATAATTGACTATGCAACAAAATATGAAATCCGGTTAAGAAACTGAACCAGATAAATTGATACATGGATATGTCAACGGTCTAAATTACAAGTTTAGTCCATAATTGTATATATCATGGATATTTATAAAAACGCGCAAAATTTTCAATGGCATAAGCATATACGTAAGGTCAATAAAAGCACGTTCGTTGAAGGTAACACCTGAACAATGGGTACCTCTACTACCTAGCTAGTTATACTAAATAATCTACTGTTGTATCCGAATCAAGTCGGCGTCAAAAATGATATCTACAGCTAATGGACTTTAATAAACTCTAAAATATAACTCATCATCTACTGATCGCTGTAGCTACTTATTTAGCATTATAATTTGCAAAATACTTGTGTTAGCGCATAATCTACTTTATGCGTATTAAAAGTCGGAAAGAGTTTCAACAAGCTTCAGTTTAAATGCAATACTTCACTTTATAGAAGCAGGCCTAAACTCTCTGAGCAAAACAAAGCCATAAATACTTTGTTTTGCTAACATACGTATTACTCAGACCGAACTAGTCTTTGGATCTGTCATTATTTAGGTACACATATATTTATATAATACATATAAGACAAACACTACAAAAGAATCGGGACATATGTAGAAGATAAAGCTAAGTATGTAACCGGTAAAACAATGCGAGCGAGTTCGGTATAAACAGGCCAGCGTTCACCAAATAACAAACATCTACATTTACTCGTGTATGGGGTTTCGGCGTTAGCTTTTTGTGAATTCGGTTCTATTTTTTTTAAATCTATCATCGTATTTATTTCACTCATATTGAGTATGCATATCACATGAATCATACAGATTATACAATCATACAGTCAGCTGCTCGCGGCATGTCATTTGAGAGAGGCAGTGCAGTGATCTCCTCGCAAGGGCCAGGCAGGCAGACGCATGAAACTTCGTACACACCCGAGAGCACAGTCGACTTGGTTCTATTAAAACTATAATGATGAGACTACGTCCTTATTAGACTGCTTGTCATCGCAAGACTGTCTACTGTGCTCCTAGTGGGTTTATGGTAACTAGATAATCAATTTTTCGATTCTACGCGCAGAATGCTATACTACCGTGACGAACAATATGTCCTTGATAACTATAAAACTAATTAATTAGCAAAAACGCCTATCTACACGTAACATGGTTTGCGTGTGTTACACTGACTCCTACCGGTTATTCATAAAAGTTTACACTTATAAGTGACTACCGCCTAAGACAACTACAAATAATACCATATGTAGACCATCAAGATACTGTCAAATAAGCACCGCTAAAGTGCATGAGTAACATCTCATCATAAAGCATTTGTTAAATAATTAGATTTTAGAGTTAAACAAGCGGTGTACTAAAATATAACCAGGCATGTCGACACACGGGCTGCAACAAATGTCAATCTATGTTTAAGGTTAACGTAAGTAAGTCTCTCCAACACTAAGTAAAGGTATTCGGTTACATTTTACATATATTTCTTTGTTTGGTATTTACCTTTTGTGATTCGAATGATAGGTGTCGGAAATCCAATGGTCTCACAATTTATGAATACTGTTTTTCCGGTCACAGAATCAACGATGTAAGTTGTATTTTGCACAGCCCAACGAGGTTTAAATTTTAGCATTACCCGCACCGACATCTGATCCGAGCCGAAAGCGTTCTTCGCTGAGCACGTGTAGTTTCCGATGTGATCGTCACTAAGCTCGAGAATTTGCAGTGTTTCCTGGTAGTCGTCGTTGTGCGCTATTTTAACGCCCTCGCTGGTTGCCACCAACGCATTGTCTTTCCGCCACTGAAACCCGATTGGAAGGCTTCCCTTTGCGACGGAACAGACAATTCCCAGACGTTGTCCTTGTTCGAGAACTTCGGGTATTTTGAACGGTACTATCTGGGGTGGTACAGTTCCCCTCGCGACGTGAAGACCAAAAGCTAGCATCGTAAGTAGTGCTAACATGATGAGTGTTCAGCCCCCGGGCTAATGTACGCAAGCACACCTAGATTAGGTAGCCATTTTGGTCGCGCCGTGAGTGCTACATCGCTGTCAGTGCACAGTACAGGTGGCGTCCCCTAGTGGAACTCAGGAGAGATCATTGCTGTAGGCACAGCATTTAAATTAGCCCATCAATCTGACCTCATTGCTCGGTTCAAATTGAATTTGAAATACAGCCTTTCGATAGAAAGATAAAAAAACGTTTACTTCGAGAACGACCAGCGCGACCAACGGCAAGAGGCTGCGAGTCGCAGTGAATAAGTTGAATTAGATAGATAGATAGATAGATAGGTTTTATTATTTTCATGAGTTGTTTACACTTGTACAAAGGTTCACAGCGTCTTGTTGGCTATGTACTGTGTTTGTGCCTTTAACAGAAAAGTTACCTTATATACTTTGCGGTAGACAACAGAAGTGTTTTATCGGCTCAGCTAAACGCTTGCTTCAATGGGCGCACCTCTTCAACAAGAATAAATTGTTATTAATAAGGCGTATTTGACGTTCCTGCACCCACGTTGGCAATAGCGTCCACCAACCAGATTTTGCAGTGGGAAAAAATTGCTGAAACTGATTAAACACGCTGCCCGAGAGAGTGACACTTATTGGCTCTAATGACTTGAACATTCAAGGCGCTGGAGGAACGAAAGCCTGCCACTGTCATAGTTCTAAACAAAATGTACGAGAGATTTAGTATACCTAATGAAACAATCGTTTCGGGAAAAATCCCCACCAGCGATTTCTTAGGTCTGCTTTCTAGAAAAAAGCGTATACAACATTCAGTACCCGAATTCAGCTCAAAGTAAATCGTCTGAAATGAAATCAGCGAGAGGTAACGACAATTCGCAATACGGGCTGATAACCTTAAAGTTGTCGTGACTCGATTCCTCATCGTGCGCGAAACGAAAATACACCGTAGAGGATTTCGGGGTCATGTGCTCTTCGGGTATTATGAGAGTAGCTTATCAATTTGCGCTTTTCAGTTTAAACACGGAAAACGTAACTCAGGGAAACTCGCTGATTGTATACTTGCAATACACGGGCAGCGTGTTTAATCAGTTTCAGCAATTTTTTCCTACTGCAAAATCTGGTTGGTGGACGCTATTGCCAACGTGGGTGCAGGAACGTCAAATACGCCTTTTTAATAACAATTTATTCTTGTTGGTGGAGAGGTGCGCCCATTGAAGCAAGCGTTTAGCTGAGCCGATAAAACACTTCTGTTTTCTACCGCAAAGTATATAAGGTAACTTTTCTGTTAAAGGCACAAGCACAGTACATAGCCAACAAGACGCAATGCCGATAGATGCATTTAGACGATATCGTGCCACAAGCAACTTAGCTTATTTACGGGCGTCTAAAATGTGGTTGTCAGAGCGTCCACAAAAAAAAATAGTTTTGAGCGTATCTATGGAATCGTACTTGTATATATATATATATATATATATATATATAGAATAACAATTAATGGCTCTAATGGCTTGAGCATTCACGGCACCGGAGGAACGAAAGCTCGCCGTTGGCAAAATTATAGACAAAATGTACGAAAGATTTAGCATACCTAACGAAACAATCGTTTAGGAGAAAATCCCCGCCAGTGATTTAATAGGTTTATTTTCTAAAAAAAGCGTAGCTGTAATGACCGAACCCGTAGTCAAATGGCGGTGGCTACAATTGATAGAGAAGACCTTAATTTATGTATCGAAACACTACTATATATTGATGTACATAGTATGCTTGTCTCAGTTGTCTGGAATGTGCAGGTGAAATAACCCTTTTAGCCTACAAATTTGCAATTTATTTGACTTTGCTTAATATCAGACAAGATGATGAGCGGCATACATAGTAAGTATCGCTAGGTTGTTGTTAGTGAGTTTTTGGCTGCCTCTAAATGACACATAGTAACTCAAAGGCACTGTGGCTTTTGATGGACTGTCAGGCAAGACCATGAAAGACTATAAAGAAGATATCTATTTTTCATGAGATATCAAATGTTATGTGCCAAATGTCCGATCTACAACTGGCAATAATGAAACATATTTTGACATATTATGCAAAGTTAGGGGCCCGCAGTGCGACTGTCTTTGAAGTATCCAACATTCACTCGTGTATGGGGTCACTGGACTTCAGCTCGAAACAAACCGTCTGGAATGAAATCAGCGAGATGTAACGACAATTCGCAATATAGGCTGATAACTTTAGATTTGTCGTTGGTCGACTCCTCGTCGTGCACAACACGAAAACACACAGTGGTAGATCTCCGGGGTCATGTGCGTTTCGGGCATTATGAGAGCGGCTTATCAATCTGCGCTTTATTTTTCTGCGCAAACACATAGCTCAGGAACAACCGTTGATTGTCAATGTATATATATTCAATTCATCATGTTTACATTAAAGCGCATATACAATTAAATGCAATGTTTGTGAGCGTGGCTATGAAATTGTACTTGCATATATGTATATATATATATATATATATATATATATATATATATATATATATATATATATATATATATATTTATATTTATATATGTGTGTGTGTGTATGATATACAATTTTGACAAAATAACTGCTTCGTCATTGCTTCATCGACTCTCTCTACTTAGCTCACCTTTAGTTACTCGTATAGTTGGTGTAGGATGACCGAGAGCACTACAGTTTACCGAAACCGTCCCGCCGGCGATGACGTCTAGAAGAGAAGAGGTGTCTTTCACTTTCCAGCGAGGTTTGAGTTTCAAAATAACTTGCACCGACATCTGATCCGATCCAAAAGCATTTTTTGCTGAGCACGTATAGTTTCCGACGTGCTGGGCGTTTAGCTCGAGGATTTGCAGCGATTCTTGATAATCCTCGTGATGTAAAACCTTCACGTGTTCGTCTGGAACTATTATTGCGTTGTCTTTCCTCCACTGGAAGCCAATAGGAAGAGTTCCTTTTGATACGGAACACATAATGCCCAATCGTTGTCCCTCTTCAAGATTATCAGGTACTTTAAACGGCACCACCAGAGGGGCTATCCCGCTGTACCCAGTATGTGCTACAACAAGCAAAATGAGTAAACTGAGCATTGTCGCAGTTAAATTCACCGCTAATTCTAAGCGTCAACTCGTTAAGACTCGGAGGCCATCTTGGTCCCGCCGTGAGCGTGGGAACACTGCTATAACATAATACAAGTGGCGCTCCCTTGTGGGACAAACGAATAACTCAAACAGTGTAACCTGGCTGTTTCAGAAAAATAAAAACACTCTACCAAATGTCATGCACGGCGTATATTTTTTTGGGTGAATGCATTTGCGTTATTTAAGCACATAGACGCACGCTAATTTATTTCGTCCGAGGAAAAACAGTACTTAATAACAACACAGAATAGAGCTGTGATAAGTTAGAAACGGGGATAAATATAAAAATAAAACTAACACAGAAATTTTACATTTAAAAGCGTCGTATTTTTTAACTTTATTCCTATGTATTGTGTACGTATTTTTTATATATGATATTTTTGTGTATCGGGTGCTCTGAGCTAGATACAAATTAGACAAAAGAAAGCGCTAAGCATATGGAGCACATAGATAATATGATATAATATATTTTAAAATCATGTACCCCATTTTCACGGCTCAATATTACAGGCAAATTCTCTGGAAACAGCTAAGTCCTTACCGGCGTTTGCGTCGGCAACAGATTTTTGCCTATTGAAAGTGAGTGTAATACGGATTTTAGAAGTGAAATATTTACAGTAGAAGTAAACAATAAATAAAAAATCTCTTGCATATAAGCAAATAAAAAAAAGTATAGTAAACAATATAAATCATTTACAGTAACACTGAATCAAGCTGTCTTACACAAAGTGCATGAACAGTATGCGTTGAAGAATTAAATATATTTAATATATGCGGCAACTTTATTCTAAACTAAAAGTTACTATCTTGTGCTGTGTTTTGTTATTAAATGCAGGTATCGTACTTGCTTCGACCAAACGATTCTTGCTGGACATGCGTAGTTACCTATATGACACTTCCGCGTGAGTTATCCCGCGGCGTGACCTTCGGCGAGTTATCCCGTTTTCATATGAATTTGATCAGGAAACTTCATTTACCTGAAGACACAATGTCGAGGCCTTGTGGCCGTCCGTGTGATCTATATCACCTTCAGCATTGCGAAAGAGCGATTCGTTGTCTCAACTCTAGAAATGTGATGCCTATGATGTATATGTGTAAACCAACCCTTGGTTAATAAAACGAAACTAAAAATGCCGAGGCGTTGGCCTTGCTCGAGGATATCCAGTTTTAACAATAGCACCTAAAGTGCCAATCACTTTTTTTTGCCGCTTTCAGACAATAACGTGATGGTAAGGAGATGGAAAATCAAACGCGGGCAAATATTTTAAACACCATTGGCAGGTATTAATTTAGTTTTGCCGCGAGCTGCCATAGCACAGTACAAGTGGCGCCCTCTTGTGAGATCCAGGGAAACCTTTTAGCAACCCGCTTACAGCAGACTTTGAAATATTAAAAAAATAAAAGCGGCAAGTGTAAAGCGCACTACTCTGTATCATCGCTCAGATCTACCTGCAGTAGAAATACTTACAAATATTCCACATTATTGACCTAACAATTGCAAAAAGTAAGAATATGATTATTCAGATGCAAACTTAGTGTTATTAAAATAGGGCTTATTAAAGCTAATAAACCGTGATCTATAATAAACGACATTAGCATACAATACTATTTACGACAATCAATATTCATGTATTACAACAAAATGCACACGCAGCTTCACATAGGTATTTAGCCAGAGTTGCTTAAGAAACAACTGTACGAACCATCAAAAGTTCCCGCTCGACTAGTGTTGTTATTTGGGATTCCCCTCTCTCCCCTTTCCCTCGATTGGCGCGAGCTTTTGAATTGCAAAGTGCGCGCGTTGCTAGCGACGCATCCATCCATTTAAGCGCGCGCTGTATGGGTGGGTGTTCTTTGTGTGGAATTATTATTATGGAAAAGAGATTGGCATCTCTACCCTCTGGGCCCAGCCGTGCTGTCCATCGGTCACGGAGACAGATAAATCGACGCTATAAGACCGTGTTTTAGGTAATTCTTCTTTCAGATAGTATAACTGGCGATAAGATCTTGTGCCAGAAGTACCATTTCTATTACTGCAGATGCCAATGCAAAACTTAAGTCGTAGTGTTTGATTGCCGACTACAACAAATACCACAAATTTCAACAAAGCTGACTGACATTCTTCGACAATGAGGTAGTGCAGTTTCCACGCGGTTTCCGCGCGGCATTTGACTCCGCATCGAGATACAAGGTTGTCGTCAAACTTGCGCAAGCTGGTCTGCCAGTGAATATCTTTCGTCTAGTGAGTTCAATACTGCAGGAACGCTCAATTTGTATTGACGACGGCCTTGCAGAGTAGAGACTTCTTACAGTTGAATGGAGTTGCACAGGGTAACAATCTGTCGAGCCCGGTGGCGTGTTGCATTCGATTCCGATCGGATCCGAGGATCGACCTCAAATACGCCGGGAGCTTTAAGTATTTAGACATCATCTTTCAGGCGAATCTATTACGGAGCGCATAAGAAATGCAACGGAAGGTAGCTGGCATTGATACAAATACGTTTTGATATGCACATACATACATTGATAAAAGTGTGTGTCGACAAGATTCCGCCCTCATAGCATCTCTTTCGCACGCAATTCTAAGCTCTAAATATAAACCATACGTAGTCTGTCGTATGATCAATCAATTTCAATGATCGCTACACGCTGACTTTACGCCATAGATATAGCGCAACTGTTCTTATTTAATACTGCTAGGTCGACAACTTAGCGTTTTTTGACAGCGCAAAACTGACCCACAAAAACTGTACTTTCCATTTACTCGAAACTTGGCTGTAACATTATGGAACCTTAGCGAGAGAGAGCTGTACAATAATAAGGCTTAAAATTGAACTCTTCGCTATACTATATATATATTTATTTATCATAAGGCGTGCAATAGCTGGCCCATGCATGGCCGACTCGAGCCGAATACTTATTGACAGCACTTTCATATGAAATTGGCGCAACTAATTGATTACCTGTTTATCCGACAGATCTGACATAACTTGTAACTTTATTAGTTACAAGTTGTATGTATGTGTTTTATTATTAACTTTATTAGTTACAAGTGTATGCATGTGTAACTGAACACGTTTCTGCCTTACTCTTCCTAAATGTGCGTTGCAATTTTTGTGCAGGCTATACGTCGAATCTGTCGATTGTAAGATGTGTATCGATAGGTATTCATATAGTTAATTTTACCCAAGTGAACGAACTTAGCAATCTTACAGGGTCATAATATCAAGCTAAAATGGCGACAATGAATGTCGTTAGCTTCCTTTTAACGTCAAAGGGTCCACTAAGTCTTAAATAATAATTCCTTCACAGCGCTATTATTATAAGCATTGATAACGTTGTTGAAATACGGTTAATTAATACGGGGGATGTCCTTATCTATGTGAACACGTTCAAACACCCAAATCACCCACTCTGAAATGCCCAAAATGACTTTGAATTTGTTTACTGACACTTTATATAAGATAATTGCACATGTACAATGTATGCCCGTGTACGAATGTACATGTGTACATCCGTATACGGGCGTAGCCTGACGGAAAAAAGAAGTCATGGTCATCGTACATGTTATCAATAAAACACACTATATGCTAATTCCGGTTACTCGGAGCCCTTTTACACAATTGACAGTGTTAACTTTTTAATGCCAGTTTAGCCTATTTACAATAAATTGCTATATGACTTGCATTACTTATATTCGTTTTAACCAGATACCAGAGTTTGTAAATCCAAATGGGACCTCTGAGATAGTGCTCTCTCAGGTCGCATTTGAATTTGAGCAGAGACTTTGATTGCCCGACGAAGACCAGTACTTTGTTCCAGTGGGAAACTCCGATGTCTCCAATGAGTTTTGTTATTTGACTGGTTGGAGTTGACGTGTGACAGATTGAGCAAATTAGATGTTTTATCTCTTGTATATATGGGTGTTGCTGATGTTTCCAAACCTACTAAGTTTGGATGCACTCCAAAGAGCATACCCTTAATTTCAACAGCGAGAGAGTATTCTACAAGTTTTAAAAACGGCGGAATTCTTATATTTTTGAAGTGCGACTAGATTGAGTCTTGCGTTCAGAGGCACAGAGGTGTTCTCAGTACTCGTTTTTGAGACTCGGGGAAGCGACCCGATAAGACGTATCTGTGTCAAACCAAAAACTGTCAGACCCAAAAATCGATCTTCGGTCTATCGAATCATCAAAAAATATACCTAAAAAGCTAGACTTTTAATGGTTATTATAAACACGAATATATATATATATATATAAAGAGAGCGAGAGAGAGAGAGAGGGGGGAGGGAAACGCAAGTACTTTTTTTAAATTTCGAGGCATTTATCTATATAACTTCGCTATATCAGCACGTATGTACTTATAAAATCGGCAAAATTAAAACGCACTTCTCGGAGATGTAAATATTTAAACTGCATTTATTCTGCTTCAGCATTCTTCCAGTTCCATGATACAGAAAATAACGTATGCATAATGATACGCCTCAGTAGCTACGTGACTTGCTCAGATCACACTAAAATAGATTCAGTCTTGTTCCATGTTTTCTGCCGTTCAGCCATTTTAGCACAACTTACTTACTTAATAGCCATCGTGCCGGAGTGCTCTTCCGCTAGTACAGCTGGCTAGACAGTTGTGATAAACGACTTTGTTGAGCTCTTTTCTACGTAAAACGTATATAGGATCAAGACGATCCCGACGACGTCGTAATTGGTGTTACTTTATTCTACCTCTGTTGCTGCTGCTGCCGCTTCTTGATCCCGAGGGGTCGTGCAGCCGAGGTCAAACGCGACCTATCCGAACGCACAGCCCACCACAATGACATGCTTGTCGGAGGACTTTAAATATCTACATATCTGTACATTCGATCTGCTTGCTATTCGATCATCGGAGTGACGTCTGAAGAATAGAAGTAACGCCACAGCGATCAAACTACAAGGAATTGTAGCCACTCGAACACAGACATCGAGACGTCGTCCGAATCCGACGCGCAGGGTGCTTTTTCTTATTTTGCCTCTTCATTCATTTCTTCTCCTTCGATTTCTTCTTCATCCTCATCTTGGTTCTCCCCCTCCTCCTCGGTCTGACATCCTGCCCGTCAACGTTCTCAATTACCACTATTGCTGCTAGGTATAAATACAATAATAACCCCACATCGGACGACGCAGCGAGGTACAGCAGATGTAAGACTAGGTGGCAGTGTCTCTGTGGCCGCCACCTGGCCGCCAACAATACTGGTACAACCCAGACGTGAACTCGCTGTGCGACCTGGTACTTTTTGGACAACTTGCGCACAATCTTAGCCGTAGGGTGAGACCGCGGACACTACGGCCGCTCCCGCCACCGTAATTCCCCAAGCGCAAGGCTCATTCATAGCTTGCCTTGCGCTTCCGGGCCCATAGCATCCTGGGCAGAAGTGGTGGCTCGCTGACCTCGCATAATCGCCACAACGCGTTCGTCGTGCACTATCTTTCGCTGTTGGTGACGCTGACGAGTCGTATCGGCTTGTTCGGCAGCTCGCTCTGCCGCGCCAAGTGCCGCCTCACAGGACGAACACCATTCCGACAGGAGACGACTGATAGACGACAGGTCGCCTGCAACAGCAAACATGCCAGACGGCATCGTTTACACAACGGGCTACGACCAAATGGCTATGTACATATATTCATTATGACGTTTATTATCACCTTTGTTAGGTACATTGTAAAACTTGTGTTAGTATACACATGACTGTTCCGTATTTAAATATACATCGAGGACAATCTCCTTTCCGATGTACTCATGATAAAATAATACGCCATTGGGACCCCTCCATTAGAGCGAGACTCCCTAGCGAAGTCACTTCTGGGCATGACGCTGCGTGGTACCTGACGCAAAAGTTCCCGCACCTACTGCAAATACAGGTATCACACGGCACATGAAAACCTAATGTAAAGACCAATCATATTTGGAGCGAGGTTATTTGCTCTGAAAAAGAAGGATGGCACAACCCGCCCTATTGTATGCTCATCTACACTTCGCAGGATAGCAGCAAAGATCGCCTGCTGGAAAAAATCGTCGCAAATTGAGGAAGCAATAGGTGACCACCAGCTTGGCTTTGCTGCTAGAAGTGGAACAGAAGTGGCGATCCATGCCGCACGAGCCTACCTTGAATCTAGGTCAGAAGACATAGTCATGGTCAAACTAGATTTTCAGAATGCTTTTAACAGCGTTCGACGTGACCATCTCTTAAAAGCTGTTGTATCCCATGCGCCTGATTTATACCACTACTTTGTGCAGGCATACAGAAACCCAACTCAACTGCTATTGATGGACCACGTCATACTCTCACAGTCGGGCCTGCAGCAGGGCGACCCATTAGAGCCTCCACTGTTTTGCCTCGCCATCAAGGAGCTAATAGACTCTCTCGAGTCCCCATTTAATGTATGGTACTTAGATGATGGCGTGTTAGCCGGTGACCCTGTAACAGTGGCCCGCGATATTCGGAAAATACTGGATTTTGCAACAAAAAGCGGGTTATGCCTCAACCCACAAAATGCGAACTCTTTGTGTCGGGATCATCAATATCCGACTCCTCGATCAGACTGATAACCGGCCTTCTTCCAGAATGTATCAGGACAAATAAGGCCAACCTTACCTTATTAGGCGTGCCATTTCTTGACGACGGGAAGGACGAACAGTTATCTGGCTGGGTGGATAAGTTAAAATCCTCCTCAAGCCGCTTGGGTCTTTTGGGTGCACACAGGGGATTGTTCTTATTAAGGTCTTGCTTCTCGACAGCACGGGTAAACCACCTGCTTCGTGGGATTGACCTAACGCAAGATTTAAATATTCTAGAACAATTGAACACCCACACGTTAAACTCCCTGTCTTCCTTACTTAACCTAAGTTTACCAGAGACAGCCCGCAGACAAGCCCTTCTGCCAGTCGCAAAAGGAGGCCTAGGCATTCCAGACGCTGTCTTGGTCGCAGGTCCCGCGGTAGTCGCTTCAATGTCTAGTACCTGGCATAGGGCGTCAAAGATACTAGACTTCCCAGCCGTCGAGCGGTTACGTTCTCTACTAGAAGATTCTAAGGAGTGTCTCTTGGCACGCACTGGAGCACCCCCTCCAGAAGAACCTACTTCGCAGGCAAGCTGGACCGCGCCGTTGGAGGATATACAACTCGCCAATCTTTTTAATTCAACAGAAGACGAGGTGGAAAAAGCACGGCTCCGAGCAGTTTCATCTAGTGGTGCTGGTGCATGGCTCAACGCCCTACCGAGTGCTCCCGTTGTACTCTCTTAGATGACTTTGTCGTCAGGATCTGCGCTGGCCTCCGCCTTGGAGTCCCTCTAGTCGAGGCACATGAGGGCAGCTGTGGCGAAAAGGTCTCACCTCTTGGTCACCATGGCTTATCTTGCATCCGCAGTTTAGGCCGTAGGACGAGAGATGCTGCGTTAAATGATACCCTAGCCCGTGCTCTAAGGTCTTCCGGCTACCCTTGTGTTCTCGAACCCGCAGGCTTGTACACAGACGACTCTCGTCGACCTGATGGGATGACCCTAACAGCTTTTGAAGGTGGGAAGACACTTGTCTGGGACGCTACCGTGACTGACTCTTTAGCACCTTCAATGGTCAGTCACGGCGCTACCCAGGCTGGTTATGCTGTTTCGCATGCGGAAAGAAATAAGTGTCGGAAGTATGCACATATTGGAGACTCTATGGACTTTCGACCTTTTGCCTTTGAGACCTTAGGGGGCGCAAGGTAAAATTACTGAGGGAGTTATTACTAAGATATGCAAGAGTCTCAGATTGGCTACGGGGGACCCACGCGCTGGTGATTTTTTTCGGCAAAGGCTATCATTGGATATA
Source organism: Dermanyssus gallinae (assembly GCA_003439945.1). Lineage (NCBI taxonomy): Eukaryota > Metazoa > Arthropoda > Arachnida > Mesostigmata > Dermanyssidae > Dermanyssus > Dermanyssus gallinae. The sequence continues at coordinate 327,981 of QVRM01000729.1, forward strand.
CAACGTGGAAACGCCACGGCGGTGCTTGGCACCTTATCCAGGTGGTCTACACCAGGCCTGGACCTAGGGCTGATGTAGTTTGTCGTCACGTTCGCTAGGGGACAATTGTTAACCCCGTTACGAGTTAAATAATATGTAAAGATGGCTATATGTAAATATATATTAATGGAGCACTGCCATTAAGAGTCGCGGTGGTTTCTAACCCGGTGCAGCACGTACGCTTTCAATACAATTCCTCTTGCAACTTTTAGCCTCTGAGATATGCTCAAAAATATTTAAAAATAAGAAGGTGTAAGTGCATATATATATATATATATATATATATATATATATTTATATACATATATGGTCAGCTGTCGCAGGTGATAGATAAATCGTGGCTATGCCTTGCTCCTTATCTGTTTGACGGACTCACCGGGGACATCACGAGCGAGCGCCTGGTCAACCTGGAAGCAGGCATTCTTCTGGTCGAGTTTGCCCCGAACGACGTCGGCGTAGATCGCCTCGATCACCAGATCCTCGAGCTGCCGCCGCGACGATAGGCCCAGCTCGGCCATTAACTCGGCGTACGGCAGTGATCTGCAGCGAGCGGCTAACGACGCCACGCTCAGCTGGCGAAGCTTTCGCAGCTGATTCTCGCTCAGAGGTGGATACTCTGACTCCTTACCTAACGACGCAGACCAGAAGTTCATCAGAAGTTAAGTTCTCTAAGCACGTTTAGTGGCAGTGTGGTCTAGAGGGGTTGTGAGTCCCAGAGAAAAAAAGAATATATATATATATAACAAATATGCAAATGTTAGCGTCGGTATGGGAGTAATGACAAGACATCTATATAAACTACGTCGGACGAAGAGGCGCATCGCCTAATAAAGCACTAATCAGTGCTTTATTATAATTGTTGTTATTCTTATTAATGGTGCTTAAGTATTGTAAACTGCCAAGAGGCATTCTACAACGAATTTATTGAATTGCTAGTACCTTATCTAATACTATACAATCGAATCAGTCACTAAAGAATCCTCACCAATGTAGTCTCTTAATGTTCCATATGCGAAAAGCTTGAGGAGATCCAAGTCTTTGGCGTATTCCGTATTGGCCAACTGAAACGGCAACAGTCGTTTAATAAAGCCAATATAATCAATATATATATATATATATATATATATATATATATATATATAACTAAAACGCAAGGGACCCTACTCATATGAGACGTCAAGTAACGTCACTTGAGGTTTTGCAAATACGTTTCTATGCTTGTTCTGCCACCAACCTGTTGTACAGATTGTAGGTCGAGAAATTCTCCAAACACGAGCACGTTGGGTGACTCGAGAGCCACTCGAACGACGCGAGCAACCTCTGCAGGAGAGTTTGCAGAGCTGATTTGTGCTAAAAGCGCCTCCTGGCGGCATGGACCCGGTGGACCATCCGATACCCCGACCAGGCCAGATGGAGGACTTCCGCTAGCCGAAGGAACAGTGCTCATTGGCGTATCCATGGTTCCTAGTCTGCACAAAACATGTTTATAATACAAATTATTATTATTACAAGCATTGCCCGTGTCCTCATACCTAGATAACTAAATGCCAATCACGACGCGGTCATAAGAAATGTTCTAAACATCGAGCTATAAGGGAATAGCTGGCTAAAAGCAGACATTTCTATAAGCGACAGTGGCATCGGGATCAGAAGAGTTACTGACCTGGCCCGCGCCTGCTACGCCGCTTACTAATCTAGCTTGGTGCCGTTAGAGATTCATTTTCGTACTTATCGCAATCCCCTGGAACCCATCAGTAAGGGAACGGACTCGTCACTCAAATTTTTGTTAAACGCGTTCAAGACATCAAGAGAGAGCTAAAGCACAGTTTTAAGGCAAATGTTGTTTTTGGCTTTCTGTAGGGGGGACGCAGCTTCTATCGCAGGCGCCATGAAGCTGAGCCAGTGAACAATAAAAGTCAAACAGACATTCACACCTTACAATTGCACTTATCATTAATGTTATAAGAGGGAAGGCGTGTGTATGCAAAGCGTGTACATGGGTAAGTTGAAACTATACACATAGTGGTCTAACTGCTAACCGAGGAGTGGAAAGAACATTGTGACTCGTGAAAACAGTTTGGATGAGTCTACCAAATTGCTCACATATATATATATATATATATTATAAGTAAGGCATAAATAAAAAATACAAATACTGGCCACGATCGATTAAATAGTCCTGATCGGAGACCAACCACACTAGCTTATAGCGATAAGATCTGCTCAATATACTGATATTTTCATTTCATCATTTCATATCCCGGTCTATTTGGTTTTAAATGCCGTTTGCTTATTTTAGCAGAGACAGCGAGACATATCGGATATATATATATATATATATATATATATATATATATATATATATATATATATTATATACTGAGCAACTATCAACAGTTAAAGTGACGATTAAAAATAACGCCCGGTGGAATTAAGCGTATTGATTAACACTTGCGATTCAGCGAGAAGAACACCATCCGCATCAAGAAGACGGGTGGCCGTGATTTCGCTAAAGGAGAGAAAAGTACAGACGCGATTTCACTCGAAATCAATTCGTCAACAGTCATCAATCAGTCTATGGACTTAATCTTCGTATAGGTTGTGAGAGCACCGACGGACATCGAAACGTCGCTCGATACTTTTCCAGACGGTAATGTAAAGATTTGTCCATCGACTTGTTGCGAGAGTATCGTCAGTCTGATCATGCACATCACCCCACCCACACATCAACATAAACAAGTCGGGGAGGAGATGCACTCAATCTTCAGTGTACGTCGAAACGCAGCGACAGCTCTCTAGACAATTGATAGCTGATGATAGGTCAGTGTGCATATGCAGGTACGCGGTGGTCACCGGTACCAACCGTCAGTTGGTTACCGCTACTTACACGTCTCTTCCAATCCCCGAACACCTTTTCTACGGCCACCGAAGACAACAACAGCAACAACAACAGTGGCGTCAACTCTCTAGCAGTTCAGCAGGATGAGCAGCGCCGTACGTAGCGAATATACGACAGTTGCGAACGCATAACAGAATGCAGCACACAATGAAACGGAACACAGTTGGCCAGAAGCTGCTTATGCAGTCTGTATGTAGTACGTCTTCACGGCTCACTTTTCACATACGCAACTGACTGGTCAATCAATATCAATCAATCGGTCATTCATTGAGTGCTCGTTCTGACCACCCTATTGGCGTGATTGCCAATGACAACAGCAACAACAACTTGCATATATAATAACAGCCCTATAGTGGTGAATCGAACGACAACAATAAACCGCTTGTTTGCACCGGTCGGTCGACGGATACATGTGCTGTCTGGTCCGATCTGGAATGTTTCCTCTGTGGGGCGAATGTGTCGATTTGATGATTTGATGACACTCTGTTGGTTGGCGGTGTCTAGGTGCTTGATGGAGTCGATGAATCGGCCATCGAGCATCCCTTTCCTTCACCTCCTCCCCCCTCCTCGCCCTCGAAAACTAAGCATCGCCAGTTCCCCGCCCGCGCATTTAACGCCTGCGGTTAGCGTGAGAGACGCGGGTGGTGGCGCTAGTAATGTCCTTATGTATGTATCTATCTATCCCTGTGTATCATTTCAAACTATTATAGTATATTACGCCTATAACGAATCCGGGATAACGCCAACGATTATCTATCGAATTTATTCGATCTAAGAAACGATGATTCATTTAAGTATTTGGTGGCGGTTGCTGGAATTAGCTGCCATCAGCTACACGCCGCTAACACACGTTCCCTGACTGTCAACGACGACAAATAAACCATAAACAAAACTCATCGAATAAGTGAACCGTAAGATTAGTTACGGTGCTATCACCCACCCATTTTGTATTGTTGCTGAATCTGTAGTTGTCTTTAGTCAGGCCATACGTTCGTTATTATATCGGCTGTCTGTGCAGCAAGAAACTAAGTTTTATATATATATATATAAAGTTCTTGTAGAAACGAAATGACTAACATAATATAACGTCATGTCATAACGAATGATAATTATTTATTGTTTTATTTTCAATATACAATTATGCTAAGCTCACGCACTTGTTTGCATTACCGTACAGTCGTGAAATGGCTTGGTGGAAATTTCCCTTTTGAATTGGTACCTAGCTTGCACGTCATGCCTTGCTGAATGTTTGCATCCGAGGCGAAAACGCAACAACTTCCTAAGTCAAGCGAATGAGAGAAATCGCCCAAAATAGTCACATTTCCCCCTATCAACTTCTTAATTTTAATTTGTTGTTATTCACGCAATGACGAGCGCCTCTGACACCGTGCAATCGCACATACACTACAACATGCTTGTACACGGTTTTTGCTGGAACAAGGGACACGAAGTCTATTGCTAACTGCGTCTGCCGTTGACCGGTTAAATTTTAGTACTGCATAAGTATATACATACGAACATTTATATTTATATGCTTTATTTGTAAACGTGTACATCTGTAATCTTAAAAATTCCATGTACCGGCGAGACTTAGAGGGCACCTTGTTGAATTAAACTTTTTTTATTAAAAGCTAATGGAATATAGACCGTTTGCGCACAGAGTTTTGGAGACAATATATATATATATAGTTTTAAAGAGTGCTTTATTGAACTGACGGAGCTACTCGGGGGAAACTCGAAAAAATGCAATACAGAAATGCTGGGACTTACAACAGCATACCACAAGCTACGACGAGTTTTGCCGGCTCAACTGTTATACGACCAGAAGAGAAAGATTATACCCTTGCTAGGTCGGGTAGTGTGTTTCAGACCGGATCCTAAGACGCCTGCAAGAGCAGCCTGACGTTCACAGACGATAGATCGGTTAGAAGAGGTGCGTGGAGTAGCGGCAGGCCACGGAGGCTTCAGAAGAGGAAGGACTAGTCGCGCAGAAACCAGGTAGGCCCATTTGGTAGACGGAAGACCAAAGTGCGGAGACAAACACCGAAAACAATATTGTTTATTGCCAATAGGGTGCGAACCCCCGGCAGATCAGGCAGATCCCAGTGCTACTTACTAAACGACTATGCATATGTCGACTTGGAAGTCACCCTGTTGGGGGAGAAGGTTGCCAGGATGGACAGATTTAAATCAGGCCCACGGTAAGCTGTGTGTGTGTGTGTTTGGATAAGTTCCCTGAGACGAGGAAAGGTTTGGCACGCTAGGGACTATCACGTTGTTCGTGTTGATTTTTCAAGAAAATGAGTTACCCGGGGATTTCACATTAGCATTCACACAGCGCTTTCACATTAGCGCTGCCGACTGGACCTACGAAGGTCACATCGAAATGATGTGAAGGAGACCCTGTAGGACCGAGGCTTCAGACGGCGAACACATCCGCTGCATGATCCGCAGCAGAGGCTGTTGAAACAAACCGTGGGTGCTGCTAAGTAACGCGGCTGTAACGTGGTGTCTTACCACGTAGAGAAGACCCTTGGTAATAGTAGCAATATGCGATAACTCATTTTGTCGTTATCAGGAAAATAATCCTACAGAGTACCAAAAAAAGTCGCTTTCCCTGGGCAGAGAGAACAACCTCCACGATGCTCTCACTTGTTGTGGTCGGTTGTGTCCGACCAACTAGGCCAGACGCGAAGATCTTCATAAAAATGAAGAATGTTCTGCAGGAAGACGAAGAAGAAGGTGTCCTGTAAAACTATAGGCCAGAAATCATTTACGCTTTACAAAGAGTAGATCCGTTTTTATCTCGAAGCGATTATATTATGCATGTATATACATATGTATATATAGTACATCACATGGGGTGTTTTATTTTAAACTAGTCCACTAGGAACGCCTTATATTTATACCAGGTATCTATCCTTACAGGCGCCTTAGGTCAGATTTTACAGCCAAATGCCTCTTCAGCAGCGGCCGCATCGTTACTAACGACGTCGTCGACGTGGTCGGTCGAAGTCGTCTCAGTTACGTCTTCAAAGATCCGTCTAAGAATTTCATTCCGGTCGAGACCTTCGGAGTCCTCCTCGAGCTTCCGGCAATGGGCAGCTGCCTGGGCCGATTGAGCGTCTATGTGATTACGCATCTGTGAAAAACGCACCGGTTTAGATTACTCGGATAAGACTGACGACGGTGCTCATCGCGATAGTGGCACAAAAGTAACGCTGAACAGACAAATAGAGAGGTCTTAGAGTAGACATGAATTGTTTTTATCATCTATTTCTGAATGCATCTGCAAACATAATCACTCAATTGTAATGATATGCATATACTCAATATGCATATAACATTGCTACTTTTACTTTTGTCAACTGCTTTCGGCATGTCATTCGAAAGAGAGAGAGAGAGAGGCCGTCCAGCGATCTCATCGTAAGGACCAGGCAGGAAGACCTGCATGAGCAACCTCTTCGATCACTTCCGCCATTTTACCTTGCCATTCGCGCAAAACTGCCGGGAAGACTCAGCGATTGCTGATTTTAGCCTGATTCGAATTGTTTCCACTGCTGGCCTGCAGCACACTAGATATAATGTACAGAAATCGCTTCATGTACACTGACAAGCATTTCTCGAGTTGTGGCATGTTTTCCACCGAAAGTAAATTTCAAACACCCTACTAAAGTCATAGTAAAAAAATTGTAGAAAGGTCGTTCCTATAATAGACCCAGATATGGGACGGGGTTAACAAACTTGAACGTTTGGCCAATACAGATGATTCTATTTGCCGTAGTCAATTGAACTTCTTGGCGAAACTTGATCGCTTTCATCTCCCGTGAGTTTAAATTTACTTAAGTTAAGTTAAATTACTACCGTTTAGGTAGGCTTCAGTATTGTCGACGATACGTCAAATGGCCCCGAACAGTGTGCAGCCACGACATCATCCACATAAATTATGGCACGACTGCGTTTCTAAACCCCTCGCACACGTGGCAAGCTATGTCAACGCTAAATAGAGAAAACGCAAGGCAGCCGACGCGGCTTCTCTGCGAAGTCCCCGGGGTTTTGCCTCAGCTGCATAAGCTTGATCGAAGGCATTTACAAACTGCAATATGCATACTGGCTGCGGGCAGATTTACATAATAAACTCTTTATTCCTGTTTAGTTAGGAGTGAAAGTAGGGCTCTTACTACATGGCAGCGCAAATACCTCAAGGGCGCCTCGTGGTCACCTAATTATATATATATATATATATATATATATATATATATTATGTGTGTGTGTGTGTGTGTGTGATCTGTGTGTATACTATACCCGCAAGCTCAAAAACTGCATGGCCGATCCCATAACGATGAGAATTACACAAAAAGCAATCACAAGCCCGTTGTGCACTTGATGAGCATATTTGGTACCTGCAACATAGGTAAATATGCATGACATAACTACACTTTCCAGCCATTTCGATGTTGACGCTGAAGCGACTCTAGATTAGTTTACCTAATACTCTAAAATATTTTTGATGAATATGTATTATATGCTGAGGTATTTATGAAGAAACAATATATACTAATATGCCATTGTTCTGTTTGTTTTCGTCATAAATCTGTTCCGCTTCTGGAGGTTATATCTTTCTTCATAATGTATGCGGATTAATATGAAGTTTGATTGGATGGGCGCTCCTAGCGATGCTAAGACTCAATTTAGTAATTGTATGTACTAGCTCAGCCCGAGAACAGATTTGTGCTTCCCGACGATGGCTGATGACTTCTAAACAAACGATCTACTATTACGCACGTTCACGATCCGCCGAAGGTAGGCACTAAATTGTTCTCAGGGTTTGCCGCTTAAGTTCGCATACATGCCGGTCTAACTAGAACAAACGAAATCGGGTTCCGTTATTACTCTACCGTAGTAGTCGTCGTCTCTGTTCTGATTCCCGCCCTTGGCGAAGTGATGAAAGGGGTCCGACGATGGCCTCCGTGTGAAGGTCCCAGACGAGTTCGATGCTCCTCGTGTATAATCCTTCTCAGGAGACCATTCGTCATAGTAGAACGGTGAGGACTTCTTCGCGGTGGCGTGTTTCCTCAGTGTATAACGCCAAGCTTCGTCATACTCAAGTCTTGCTGATGGCTTTGACAACACCTGCAGCCGAAATAAAACGCGTCGTACACAGGGGCGGATGCCAGTATGTAGTTGTAGTCTATCTGTAGTATCTCAAATGAAGCAAAAAGGTAGTTGAAACAGTTTTTTGTTAACAAGACATGAGTCGGACACAACTGCTACGAGACAACCCAACACACGCCGTGGGCTCTACAGAATACATATTTAAATCAAGACAATCTTTATATTTGCAATATTGATAGGTTATATTATAATAGAGTATGCGGTTAGTTATTGTTGATAGAGTATACGGCTAGGTATTGTTAATAGAGTATACGGTTATATTCTGTGAGTGATAGTCTTGTTTTTATGTTTGTTATGATGCATTACGAGACATAAAGAAAATTGCTAATAGGTTTAAATCCTAGACGTATAAGAGGGCATATCGGCAAGTTCCAATACTTTTAAATTGAAAAAATTGAACCGAAACAACCAAGGTATTTTGGTTTATTATGCTCGAAAGCACCATTCGTCAGCTACAAACAAGTCAAATTTCGCGCTAAGGGCGTCTCTCTCCGAAATACCGCGTGTACGTGATACCGTCGATTTATCGACGGATGTGAAATCCGAAGTCGACTCCCGCTTGGGAAGCCTTCGACGACAATAAACAGAAGAAAACGTTAAAAAAGTTCGTGAAATGTCTGACTGAGCCATTAGGCAGTAGCAGAAAACCCTGGATTGCTTCAGAAAGTGATTACAGGTGACGAGTCATATGTTATCCTAACGACATTGAGATCGAAGTCCAATCCTCCGAATAGTGCTTTTCAAGGAAGTCGATCGGAGAAACTCAGACAAAGCAGATCCAACACCAAGGTAATTTTGACTTATTTCACAAATGTTTGCCACCTAGTTCTATGGTCAATAAAGAATACTGCCGTGGAATTTGAGGAACATTGCGCGAGAACGTCCGATGCAAGAGGAACTGCCTGAACTCTGAGCAAACAACTCTTGAATACCTCATCACGGGAACGCACCGGCGCACACATCGTTACTGATTTCGGATTATTTGATGAAAAATGTGGTTTATGTATTTTTGATAAATGTATGAAATGCCGAAGCATGCGTTTTGAAAATGCACTTCAATGCATAGACTCACCGCCTCACGAAATGTATGAAATGATCTGTTGATATTTTGTCGAAATCTAAATGATGATTCTACACTCAGATGCAAGACGGAAACACTTTCTCACGGTATCTGTTTATCATTGAAATTTTAAAAACGTTGCCAGGCCCCTAAGTGCGAAGTGTACGAGTAGATGTCAGTAACCGACGGACCAGCCATGGTTCCGAGTTGTTCCCCAAGGATTACAAGGGCGAGGTTTAAGCGAATAGGGCGCCAACAATATCAACCAATGAGTCCTACACCATATCAAACCACGAAGGCATTCGTATGTGCATTTTCTAATAATAAAAAAAGAATGCGGTGGCGACCAGGATAGGGCGCGCCTTCTTGCCGTCGCTCGCCCAGGAGCGAGCGACTGGCTACACGCACTCCCCGCTGACTCATTGGGTACCCGCCTTGACGACCAATCCACCCGGATCTGCGTTGGCCTGAGACTGGGAGCTGATTTGGTAGAGCCACACAGATGCACTTGTGGCGAGCCTGTCGGACGCCTGGCCAGACTCGGCCTGTCTTGCGCTCACTTGGCGGGCCGGCGCCCACGTCACACCGCTCTGAATGACATTCTTGCAAGGTCGTTGCGAAAGGCCGGAATCCCTTGCGTCCTGGAACCGCCTGATCTTTCTAGAGACGATAGCAAGCGGCCCGACGGCTTGACTTTGATACCTTTCTACAAGGGTCGTTCCCTGGTGTGGGATGCAAAAGTGACCGACTCTCTGACCCCCTCCCTTGTCGGTCCCGGCGCTTCTCGCCCAGGAACTGCCGCTTCCCGCGCCGAGACATCAAAGATAAGAAAGTATGCGAACTTAGGCCGGGCGTAGAACTTTTCACCCTTCGCATTCGAGACGCTGGGTGGCCCTGGGCTCCTCACAACAACGCAAATTTCCCAGGTTGGCGACGCTTTACAGCAGGCTACGATGGACAAAAGGGCGGGCACTTTCTTCTGCCAAAGGCTTTCCCTAGAGATTCAGAGAGGTAACGCGATGTCGGTGCTCGGAACTATGAAAGACTGGATGGACCCGCGTCTTCGCGTCAGGGATCGGGCAAGACTCCCACTCGGACACGAGTGATAGATGAGGAGTGAACCATCGGCGCCGTGGACTTAAACATTCAAATGTATATATAATCCTAAATAAAAAAAGTATCTGGCAACAGCCAGCAGGTTCAAATTGTCCAGCGGGCCCATATCTGCATGGCGTTTCCTCCTTGAACATCCTGGGATAGCCGTTGATGCAAAAATCGCCTCTCGGTTCTCAAAGCTTTAGTGATGTGATCACACATATCCTGAAGTTGGCGATTATATTTCTGACACCTCATGTCTCGAATGTGAGCGGGTAAAAGAAATTTGAGTTTATGGGTATATTTAGTTGAGCCTGACAAACCTGATACGCTTGCTGAAGTAGCGCAAAATCTTCCTTACGACCGCCCTTGTCGGGATGGTGCAGCTGGCAGAGGCGTACATACGCCGCTCGAATCTCCGTCTGTGAGGACTGCGGACTCACTTCCAGAACCTTAACGGCCAATCAACGTAAAACCGAACTGTTAAAACTTAATGCTAAACCCAAGCTAAAACCCGGGGCGACATTTATAATAGGTTAATCCCCAATTGATGCACTTCGAGCATCGCAAGCCGACCTTACATGTATAATAGGCATTCTTCGGAGCTCGTCCTATATCCGATCGTTTCGGTTCAGTTGTAGTAATATCCCGCTCCCAGGAAGTATCTTAGTAGCACCGCTGTTGTATTAACGTCACTGCTGTCAAGCGAGGCCATTCCAGCAGAGAAAATAGAAATAACGGCATTTTTCCAGGTCTCTCATACACAAACCTTATAGTAGTCCATTTTGCGGGTCGTGGACGACACATGTCGAATACAGTGTAGCCGTCGTAGAACTCCCAATGGGTGGAAACGAAGACCCATTACAGGTAGAGTCTACCAACCGTTGAAATTCTTCAATTTATACTTCAACGCCTTAAAATATAATATATATATATATATATATATATATATATATATATATGTAAGCCAATTCGATTAATTTGTTACACAATAAGATAAAGAGAGAAGGAAGTTTGTAGCCCCATACAAAACACCCAGGTGTTTTAAAATAAAAGTTGAGCTATAAATATATGTATATAATTAGTAATGGTATATATATATATATATATATATATATAACACAGCTGGTTTTATTTTTCTTAAACGACAGAATTATTTTTACAGTTTACTAATTTGTAATAACAGGACATGACACAAAAGTTTTCCTTTTCTAAAACTCAAACATATATTTGACCTCACATTCATTATTTATCGCCTACAAATAAATACACCCACATATATATATATATATATATATATATATATATATATATATATATATATATATATAACTATCATAATATAACTATATATAACTAACAACTATAACAATATATATGATACACAACCATACAGGGATACACGCACACACTTTTATATATATATATATATATATATACAAACATTTTCCGGTCGCTGGAAGGTGTCCGGTAGGCTTTTACTTAATTACAGCTATAAGCTAACTCTCCAAAAGAACCGCCGCCACTAAACAAATCCGTTGGAGTGGAGTCACTGAAATTGAGATCTGTATTCGATTCTTGTTCGCCACTAAGACCTTGACGCATCGAAGCTAGGAACAGCTGATCATAGCTGCTCTCTGCGTAATGCATCAATTCGTCGTCCGGTGCAAATTATTGTCTGCTACGGGGTCTGCAGGGGATGGATTTCGGAGGATGGACGGGAAACCAGCAAATAGCCGCATTTTTTAATGGTACATTTTTCAGTTCCTAACCAATATAATTCATTCACTCATGTCTCAGATGAGTCCATCCACTCAGTGTACGGTTTAACTTCTAACTTTCGGTTTAGCGAAATTGGTTAACGTCTTAAGGGAAAAAGAATAGCATACGCATTAGTGTGAAGGAGGTTTAAATTACCTATCACAGCGCAATAAAAAATACATATATGTGTATGTTAAGTAGTATATATATTTTTATTTTATTGCGCCGATATAATATATATATATATATATATATATATATATATAAGTGAAGGAAACTGTGTAGCAGAGATATGCAATGTTTTAGCTTAACATACAGTAATATACAACATACATAACAAACAAAAAAAGCTTTGGTTTTTCTACAAGAAGAACAAGGGAATATCTGCCGAACAAGGTGGCCCAGTAGCAAAGCCATTGCCTTGCATTCGGGAAATCACGGGTTTAAAACCTGCACCGGTCATTTCTAAATTACTTTTGCCAATTTGGACAAGGTGAATGCCAAGCTGAACTATAATCGGACAAACAACGGGAAACACAGATATCTCAATAAAATAGATGGTGCAATACCATCTACCCAAAACAATTGTTTATATATTGTACTTTTATCCAGCTGAATATAGCTCGAAACAAACTCGAGCGTTTGAGCGAAACTGCGGCAAAATAAATATTGCTTAATCTTCCACACAGAATGTTAAGCCCTCTAGGCAGAAGACGCTGTAGAAAACGTGCACCATCGGGGTCGTCTCGATGTGGCGGACCGTTTAACCTAGACGATGAACCAAGACCTAGTCGATTCATTTTGCCGGATGAGAGCGTTCATAAAGATACAGGTAAATTCAACAGTTTCCACTAGCGAACAGGCCGAGTAAAGCCGAAAAAAGCATATGAATCTGGTTACCCTAAAGTGCTAACCTAAGATGCAGTCCCGGGAAACCCCCCGGGACGTAATCCATAAGTAAGGAATAACGTTGATCCATTAGTAGCTGCCACGGTAGCCACAACAGGGTTAACTTTGTGAGAGAACTAAGTGAGTTCATTGTTAGCTCTGGCTCGGCCAGGCCTTAATGTGCATTATGCATTAAGGCACGCAAAAAACCGGAAGACCTCAATGTATTGTTTAGCGTGTGGCACAGAGCTGGGAACGGTAGAGAACATGATTTCAAAATACAATACCACTCTACTGGGTGCTCACTAGTTCCGCTGGATCCGAGTTTTCCCGACAATTGAGCCTCACTAAAGACTGCTAACACGACGTGCTGGTAGATCAGATAACACCAAGCCGACGGGCGGGCGGCATACCATATAATATTTATATAGTTTATTTACGAAGTACTGTACCTTACAGGTAAGACGAACACCAGGAAATATCAGTTTGCGTCTGAACGGTCATTCTGTCAGTCTCGCTCGGACACCGAAGTACCTTCGGAGTGGTGCTCGACAAGGGTCTCAATTAATTGGCGTGCATTTAGCGTGTAGTTGGCAAAGCTCACAATTGCCGATGCGAGCGAGATACCGGTTAAAGACAGATAAAGGACTGTGAAGACAAGCATTATTATGTTGTCTTTTTACATAATATACCCAATTTGAGCAATATACACTGAATTAAATTGCTCAGCTTAAGACGCGTCAAGATCTTTTCTAGGCACTTGATAGACTGATTCAGGTAACTAACGAACACAGTTCAAACAGCAGTCGAGCACGCACACTGTTAAGCACTTCACTTATTCAGAAGCTGATAGAGATGAAGAAAGAGGCAGACCTCAAAAGCCACAATCAAAGTTACGTATCGTCTACTTCACCGGTGTCGTACTACTGTACCCAGCCCGCGTAGTTTGTCCCTTGTCGACAATGGCGGTATTTCAAAAAGGTGCCGTGCCAATCAGCATTTGCAATAGAGTATGTATAACAGCAAATCTCGTAAGTTTGAAAACATGACTCCCAAGGAATATCGGCACTGCTACTAGAACAAATGCTCGTAGTTTTACCTCGATGCTGTCTAATAAGATTATTTGCAGAAACAGCCTATCAGTATGCCATCCGTGCATCGTATAACTATGCGCTAACGCAAAATAATTGGTGATCTATAGTTGCCCATGAGGTTGTGTGAGATGGCTGGTTCACATTATTGTAACGTGTAAGCAAGTCATCGTGACTGCTTTTGCCCAGCATTGACTCCACTCGATGCCTGCCATACCGTTGTAGCACCACCTTAGTGCTGTACGATGGCCAGCCAACTGTCAACAGTTGTGCGAGAGAAGCCTAGATAAGTGTTTCGCCGTTCTAGTCGTTTCAGTGTCTGCGATTGTATATCATTATTTCGCTAAATAACCAGACAATTGCGAGAACCCAAGACACCAGTATAAACGAGGTGGTTTATGATGCTGTTTGTGCCAGAGCTAAAGCCGCAGCCAATAGGGTCTCCATGAGTCCAAGACCTTTCTGGATTGCGTTCGGGAGCCTTACGGAGATGGCTTTAACGGGGTGACGTTAGTTTCGAGGAGGGCCAGGCGCCTTTCTTTCTCTAGCGAGAGTGCACGTGTGCTTAAAGAGTAAACATACATGTGCTACTCCGAATTGAGGCCAACGATCTACGGTGAGTTGAGTCTACGCTTTTGACATCGTTAACGATCTCTCTCTCTCTCTTTCCCTCCCTCTACGTGTATATAGCGTGCGTCGGATCCACACGACCGCTAGCCACCCGTCGAACATGCTGTTCCGGCTTGCCTTGCACCTTAACAATTCACATCTTTTAAAGGAGGTTGGCCGAGGTTTTTTACCGTGCTTTACCTGTTGCAGAAAACCTCACCTTTAGCGCAATGAATCTCAGTCAAAAAGGAAAACCGCTCACTGCTAACCATTGGTCTTTATTCCTCCCCACTTTCAGGCTCGGTATTGCTTTGGCATTACTTCGAAATATAAACCTTTATTGCTCATCAAAGTATGGTTAAAAAATCCTTTCGGGGCTGATTCTCAGCCAAAATTTAACGTCCATGGGACTGCTTTTCGCATTGGTTCATAGCCGGACCCCCATAAATACAAATGTGCAACGGTGGGGCTCGAACCCGCGCACCTATGTGTCTTCTCCGGTCGCGAGGCGCAGACGCATGCCACCACGCTACCGGGCTCGACATCAAAGTATGGTTAGACACTGTTCTTTGCGTAAGCATATAAAATCAAAAGTTTGTCGATACATCTTGTGCTTATCTGCTTGTGCTCGTTATTAATAGTACGGTCGCGTAAGGCAATTAACATTTATAAGCATAAATATGGCACACAATTTTGGTAGACTTACATGGGAGTAATTCTAATGAAGGCTGATTTGGCCTGAAAACGCAGTATTAATTTATACAACGCGCTTGCTTTTCGACGGTAGATCACGGGCATTCAAATTACTTTTGTACGTAATAGTATTAAAAAAATTATGCTAAGCCGCAAAAAAAAAAAAAAAATATATATATATATATATATATATATATATTACCTTTATTTGAGCTAAATAAAAAAAAATTATAAGTTGATTGAACTGCAATAACCATTCTCAAAACCCCTCAGACATGTGCAGGTAATGCAATGTATTTTTTAGGATACAATCCTGTATTGACCTTATTCGTTTCAATCGTGGACGTGAACTAAGACGTGCTCGTTAGGCTGATTCAGATCAGAGTCCGTTTCGTTTGTATGTATTCCTTTATAATATTTTGCTTTTACGAATTACCTTATTATTCTTCTTTTTTTCTACGTTTAACACGAGCAGTCTGCGAGCAAATACGATGACCGATAATTGTTTATAATAACTGCTCATGTGTTTTACTACCAGCGGGGCGCAGTAAAATTTTTACTGGACAAATATCAAATTCAAAAATATCAAAGCTCTAAACTTTTCGAGCTGACTCTCAGCCAAGATTTAACGTTCACGGGACTACTTTTCGCATTGCTTCATAGACGGAGCCCCGATATTTACAAATGTGCAACGGTGGGGCTCGAACCCGCGTACCTATGTGTCTCCTTCGGTCGCAAGGCGCAGGCAAATACACCACACCACCGCGCTCGACAATATCAAAGCTCAAGTTCAACTTAAATGAAAAACATCAAAGCTCAACTAAACTTGAATTTAAAAAAATATTAAAGCTTAATTGAATTTAAATATAAGTTTATATACGACGTTGAACAGCAAATACCCGTGAATACGTTGGAAAATCAATGCACATGTAGGATTGTCTAACCTTCTACTAAATATTAGCCGCGTCGATGCTTCGAATTTCCTTCTCCTGATGGAGTACCCGATTATCGAGTACTCAAGCACTCAGCTGTATGCGGTGATCTGTCACCATAGTCATTTCGTTTTGGAGCCGTGGTGCGTTGTTAGTGGTCAATCACACGCTTGGCCTTAGCATCTGCTTCTATTGAACGACAGGGTAGAGAGAGAGAGAGAGAGAGTTGTATCAGGATACCATAAGGTGCGGCGGAGCCGTGGAGACTAGTAAAGAGATAGAACGTTTAAGAAGACCACGCAGTAACAGCAAAAATAAATTGGCAATTCATGGACGGCGTTACGCAGAATAGCGCAGAGCTCCGTTTTTCTCCGATGATTTTCCGTGTGTTCTCTGCGTAGAATCGCACACATACACATTCATCCATAGTGTACAGATAGAGAACTGACTACACTGCTGTGCGAGGTGACTGGCTGGTTTGGTTGCGACGTTAGTCTATCACCAAGTCAAGTGTGTACGTGCGTGTATCGTAGAGTGGTCTTTGATTTAGTTGTAGCAACTCCAGCAGCAGCAGCAGCAGTAGATGTAGTGAGGCTGGCCTACGAGATGTAGGCTGTACTAGCAATACAAGTAGAGTACTTGTTTTCGCATACGGTTCCCTTTCCGGGTATAACTGGTGGTGGTGCTGCTGCTACTACTTGTGTTTGCGGTGCTTCTGGATGGCCGGTACGAAGGTGGAGGGAAAGGCTAGTTCGAGGAGAACCAGCAGGCCCTCAGCGTTACGCCGTGTTCCGTCGTGTTCCGCCGCGGTGTCTGTAGTGGCGGGTGCCCTCTCTGGAAAAGAAAGATGCTGCTCGTGCAGAGAGCCGCCGGCACCCTATATTCGAGCACACATTTATAACGTGTGCCACGCTGAGCTGGCGAACGGGACGGCTGCATGTCAGGAAGACCGTATGTGAGAACAAACAGAGAGAGAGAGAAAGCCGAGAGAATCTTCCCTCGGCTCTGCAGACTCTGCAGGCTTCGCGCAGTCGGCGAGGTCTTGGTGAGGTTCTCGGCGACGCGGTCTCCTGTCTCGGCTCTGTGGCCTTGTGTGTTTTGCTTTGTTCGCGCTTGTTCAGCGGGCATCACTGACCGTCGTCCTGCTGTACGACACGAGATGGCTGTCACGAAGACAATAAAAACGTTTTCGGGCCTAAATGGCTGACTGAATTTTGCTAATTTAGCCTGTCCATGGCAACAGACGCCTGAATGTGTAGCGTGCAGCTGTGTGTGCGTGTGTGTATCTGTGCTTTTTGTACGTATATGGCTGTGTCCTCGATTTTAGGTTGTGGTAAACTATGCCGTCGTAATGCCGTAATAATCGATCGTGTCGAACACCAGACTACGCAGTGAACGCACGCTAAGTGATAGCCGCGAACGGGGAGACTCGGGGCAGGCACAGGTCTCTTCCATCCGTTGTGCTCTATTTGTTTGTATGTGCGTGCATACTTGTAGGCGACCAGAACGACCAAAAACAACAGCGACAGAAAACAAACCGCAACTATCACAGCGTGCCGACGACGACGACAACAACAAAAGATCATTTTCTATCAACTTCAGGTAAGGCCCGTAGTAGCGGAAAGGTCTGCAGCGTTCTGTTCGGAATTCTGCGCGAAGAGCGCTTAACTTTGCGTGCTTTCGCTACGCTCGGATGAGCTAAATACAATGCGATATAGTGAAATGGTGACATGTGCTTAGTTTTGTGCAACGAACAAGCAAACTGTCAATACGCGTTTACTAACACTTGATAATTAAACTACCTGTGGACGTGTCCTGCCAGTACTCTGACAAGCCTGATTTTGCTAGGACTAGTGAATGACGTGGTCCAAAGTCGCAGCAGCTTGTTAGATTATTACTTTTGTGAACACGACTGATTCACGCAGACGACGGCAGGATCACGAGGCAGATATGTTAGCCATCTACCAGTGAGTGTTCTGACAACACGGAGCGTGACAGTTATGTCCGGTTAATCAGGCACGCTGAGAACCTCATTATATACAGCCGCATTTAATCGGATTTCCAAAAAGCTAAGCAGTACTGTAGCAATGTTGTACGATTACTAGGCTAACTAAAACGTGAAAAGTAGTATTGTTCGAGAGACGATGACGGGTGCTGCACACGGACAGGCTGTTTCGTTTCTTTTGTGAATGCTGTCTTGCCTTAGAGCATCTAGCGAGTTCGATCCAGTGTGGTGTCCTTAGCGATGATAGATAACATGCTCGCCGGATAGTGACACCTGCTTGACACATCTTACGTGTGAAACACCAGTTGCCCAAACCAGACATTTAAAACAGGTATAGATTTGGCAAAACTAACTTTTTTAGGAAGGTTTTGGGCGTGATGCGCATGCGTTACTGACAAGTGTCAGTGGGACTCAGCAATTCCCTAAAACCGATATTCTCCCCACCACCTCAGGCGGGGTCTTATAATCTACCTACGGGTGGGAGTCTTATACCCTAGCGCCCTGTACGCCTTGCTCATGATCCCGGCGCCGCTCAAACCTCTTCCGTCGTCTCATTTCATAGTCCGTCTTCAACTTTATCGTGCCATTCAAGTACTTGTATTCCTTTCGCCAGCCTTTAGGTGTTGTAGACATCAGTTCCGTCAGGCAGATACCTTGCACATCCCCAGACATGGCAGTTTGCGCCCTTGTGAGGGCCGCGCAGCGATAGATAGTGGGCTCGACGTGGTCGGGATCTCTGGAGTCGCACAGAACACATATTACAGTTGCGGCTTTCTTTGTCCTTTTGATGTATGCTCGGAACTGTCCGTGTCCCGTCAGCATTTGAATGGCGCAGTACAACAGCTCTCCATGCCGGCAGCTGTACCAGAGCTAAAGGTCCGGTATGAGTCTTTTCGTCCACAGGGCCTAGTCGTAGGATCCGTCGAGATGCTCCACTTGTCTTGCCAAGCATCCACGGTGGTTTCTTTAGCCGCGGTTAAGTCCAGATTCATGTCAAATAGTCGGTCGCTTCATTTCCGTTTGGCGCCTTTCTGGGTGCCTTTTCTGTCCAGATCGGTGAGGCATATGAAGAAAGCTAACCTAACATTTCCAAAGCGGCCTTTTGTCGAAGTCTGGACAAATGTGCACACAATGGACTCATTGACAACGTACGCGCGACACCACAATTCTTAGGTACTCCCATAAGCTGCTGCCTTTAGGCTAAAGCAATCCCACGAAAAATGAGCGCTTCAATGAGCGCTTCTCCCGAGTGTTCTAGCTTTACGACCTTCATATATATATATACATATATATATATATTATTTTTTAATTCACATTTTAGACGAGATTTGAAAACATAGAGGACCGACTCTGCTGATTATATATATACACTTTATGTAAAACGTTGTTAGAAGAATTGCATATTAGAATACTTTAGTTCTCATTAAAAATGC
Source organism: Dermanyssus gallinae (assembly GCA_003439945.1). Lineage (NCBI taxonomy): Eukaryota > Metazoa > Arthropoda > Arachnida > Mesostigmata > Dermanyssidae > Dermanyssus > Dermanyssus gallinae. The sequence continues at coordinate 347,661 of QVRM01000729.1, forward strand.
TTGAGTGGTTGCTGTCTGTTGTAAGTAAAACCATAAAATTTAGTTTTTTCAGTCAATGATTAGGCACAACAGCCAAGGGAACACACGATAGAAAAGCATTTGTGTCTCAATCATGACGAAATGTGTTGGTGAGAAGCCATTTCTGAACCTCCCGCACAAAAGAAACCAAAGAAGTGAAACGGCGAACATTTTGTGGGATATTAGCTCATATCAGGGGCAGATAAGAAGCAAGGACTTGTTGTCTAGAGTTGTTTAAAAGGAAATGCGAGCAATTAACTGTACAAGGACTTGTGAGGAGAGCTACCGGTCGAGCTTATCCTCGAGGCAGCTCTTCATTGTGTCATCCTCGAGGCATCTATTATTGCTCCCGCATTGCCGCGCTGAACCGCCAGAGGTAACTGCTGAAGTAGAAATTCAAGAGATCTATTTTCCTCTGTCGCTAGTTCGATTCATTTGCCAATCTTCTGAAGAGGTGACCAAGCCTCAGGACCGGGTCCCCCGAGTGTCTCGAATACTAGCGGCACAAAAATGAACTCGTTGGCAAGCTGAAGAAATGTATTGCTCTTTAGATGTTCATCCTTGCATGCCGCGGAGCCAGCGGCAAACGAACTGGCCTCCAGGTTCGAGGGGGCCGCGTCGGTGATCATCGCATTTCAAACAGGCTCTTTTCCCATTTCAGAGGAAAAAAGGGTGAAACCATCCGGCCTCTTTTCATCGCTTCTCAGGAGGAAGTTTGCACCCGGGAAGGTATGCCTCGAAAGCGGATAGGTTAAGCTGGTCCTTGTAAATCAGTTCGCATTTCTGGGAGTTTAGTTTAAGCTTACTCTGCAGGCCGAAATCAACAACTCTCTTGATGTCCAACTGCACCACTAATCTTTCCTGATGGTGCCATTGTCTAGGTACCAGAGGTTCAAGGGAGACTGGATACCGGTTTCTTAATGGTTAACCAAAACATTGGCGGGCCAAGGAGGTCGCTCTGCTGCACGCCGCCACATGAAAAATCTTTATATCACCAAGTGAGAGTTCCAATCTGAATCTATAGGTTTGGTCAGCCAGGGAGCCGCCTCTGGCCAATCGACTAATACTCTCTTCAGTATGTGGTCACGACAGACCATGTTAAATTCGTTTTTGAAATTGAGTTTGGTGGCGATGATTTTTAAAGGCTACTGGCTTTATAGATATTGTGGCACCTCTCGATGTCTTACCAAACAAAGGAGCAAGGGGAAAATAAACGTCGCAGGGAATAACATTCCGACTGATTTTAAAGCTCAGCATGACAGCCATCATCACCGACGCAATGTCCACCGTTAGAAAATATCATGTTCATTCGCACGTCACACGGGAATCAATGCAGCGTCCCATTTCCTTCAAATCTCCTCTTGTCCTCTGCATAATATATAAGACGTTCTCAGAATTGTATTAATTATTTACCAATATTGATAATGCTAGACTTTTATCGTATATAATGTCGTTTGGTTCAAATGCTGTGTACTAAAAAAAGACAAATATTTGAGGAACGGTTTGTGCACGCGCTAATAGGGAAATGATTAGATGACGTGTTGTTTAATGCCAAATTCAACGCTCACCGCTTGTTTGACTTACTTGCTTCAATTCAATTACGGCCTCACGCCCGACCATCTAAAATGCCTTCTTCCTGCCAACGAAGACCACAACGATGTGCTGGAAACACTTGCCAAGGTATGCGACATCATACGTAACGGGCAAGTTCCGGAGGCTGTGAGAAGCGTCATATATGGCGGGTGGCTCATCGCCCTGAAAAAGAAAACCGGGGGATACCGACCCATAGCCGTTGGTTGCACTCTGCGGAGATTGGCCACAAAGACTCTGCTTCCCCAGGTCAAAGTGAAAAACTACCTGCAGCCAAGGCAGATGGGGTACGCCACTGATAATGGGGCGGAAATAGTTGTTCATACAGCCCGCAGCTGTCTCGAAAACAACAAGAAATGTTGCCTCTTAATATTAGATTTTGAGAATGCTTTCAACTTAAACAAATGGGGGCACCTAGTGACAGAAGTTTCCAAGCACGCCCCAGCCCTCTATCCAATGATGCACCAGGCGTATAGCATATTGACCCCTGATGTTCGGTGAGACTTAAATCACGTCATCAGCCGGTTGTCAGCAGGGGGACGTAGCGGCTCCACTTGCGTTTAGCCTGCTTCTGTATCAATACGTCAACCAGGTGAAATGCAGGGTCCCTCTGTTCTACCTCGACGATGGGACCCTCCTTGACAACGATCCGTCGGCGTTACTCAGAGACATCAAAGATCTTAGAGCGTTTGAGCAATGGAGCGGGCTGCCGCTGAACCCCTCTAAATGCGAGCTTTTCCTTCAGGGTTTTGAAGAGGAAGAAAGACAGCAGGTAATCGCGAAATTCAACAGCAAGTTCCCGGGCATTCTTGTAAAGGACCGGTGTGAGCTGGACCTGCTAGGTACGGCGGCGTTCCCCGACATGATTGGACCAATACTGGCCGAGAAGAGAGAACAACTCTCCCGGCTTTACTAGCGGCTGGGACATCACGGGAGACACCAAGCCTACTTTCTGCTCCGGACACGCATTGGGAGTGCAAAAGGTCTTGTACGTACTAAGGACTTCACCTGCCTTCCTTCTGCCGTCAGAAACTTTGAATCTTGACGACCAGGTGAGGAGAGCCTTGGAAAACATCCTTGACCTGACGCTCGAAGATAAGGCATGGACGCAGGCAAGCCTACCGGTCCGGCTGGGTGGAATGGGCATTCGCTCGGCCACGGATCTTTGCCCGCCTTCCTGGCTTCGCGCCTCCGCAGTAGCCATTACTGCCGGCGGATCCAGCAGCCACCAACAAGACGCCGTTCGGCTCTAGGACGCGTGTCAGTCTAGTCGTCCTTCTGAGGAACAGGTCACTAGACAGAAAGGGTGGGACCAAATCGCCACTCAGGCTACCCACTTAACTCTTTTGTAGGCCTGCGAGTTAGATGTAGACAATATTAGACTGAAAGCGGTCTCATCCGACGCCGCTGGAGCGTGGCTATACGTGTCTCCCTCCGAGCTCGTAGGCAGTAAGCTGGCCGACGACCAGTTCCGTGCCGCTAGTGGTCTTAGACTTGGCATTGACATGTTTGAGGAAGGATTGCAGAGAATGGCGTCGACCAAATGACCTCACCAGCCGGGACTGGGACCGTAATCGGCCGCTGGCGTGGGACGTCACTGTCTCTGACACGTACGCCCTCGGATATCGTGCACTAGCCAGCGCGGGCGTCGGCCACATCATTCACCAACGGGAGATGTACAAACGGCGCCTATAAGCGCATCTTCTTGAGGACCATGTGGTAATGGCGTTTGGTCTCGAGTTATCTAACGTTTGGCGCAAGGATGCACCCAGACTGATGAAAGAGCTTGGGAAGAAGCTCTTTGAGGCTACAGCGGAGCCAAGATCAACCGCGTTCCTCCGACAGAGGGTGTCATGGGAGCTCCAGAGAGGCAACGCCAAGATGATGTTGAGTGTTCAGCGACACTCGAGCAATAACAATGATGTTATATAATTAATATATTAGTGTTGTGATACATGTACATAATGATAATAATAAACTCTGTTTTCCAAAAAAAAATTATTATTATTATTATTATTATTATTGCAGCCGTACAGGCCCTCTCCAAACAAATTCCCTGGGACTTAAGAATTAAAGGATTGGCATCAAGAAACCCTGTAACCAGCGGACTGACGAAGGGCACACTAGTCAGCAGAACCGGCACCCTAAGCGAATGGAGCCAGCAATAGGAAGAAATCCAGCCGGGCCATCCTGGATATTGGACAAGATCAATACTTCCTGATCTTAAAAAATTGTACAGCCTCAAACACGGCTCGCTTACCTACTCACTCGCGCAACTGCTAACAGGCCATGGTGCCTGTTTTCAGCATTACCTACACCGCATTGGTAAAACTGACTCCCCTGTATGCCGCATGTGCAACTCGGGGGAGCCGGATGATGTAAGGTACTGCTATAGGCGGTGCTCCTTTTTCGACACTGAGCGAAAGCTATTGTCCCGGAACATAGAACTGTAGAGCCCCCTGACATGCCAGGCCCTTGTAGAGGCGCTCCTCAAAGATCACAAATCCTGGATTCTGGTAAAAAGATTCGCACAAGGAATCTCTGAGGCGAAAATAACCGCGGCACAAAGCCGAGCAGCCTAAATGGCAAGAAGAGTGGCCAGGTGAAGTAATCTCGAGAAGACAGTTCTGCGGCCACCCCCCGTCAAGGGGCAAAGAGGACAACTGGATTTTAGTGGGTGCGAGTCCCACACTACCGTGGCTTTAACAACGTCGCCCGGTGTGCATAACGCATTTTACCAGTTACCTCTATAAAAAAAACATAAAACAATTATTATTATTATTATTATTATCATCATCATCATCATTCAGCTATTACAATTGTGGGGTTTGAACGTTTATGGCAGGTTTATCCTGCTCTGGTCGCTTTCTGTTAATTCATGGCGCCTATGATGGAACAAAGTGGTAGCTTCTAGATAGCTCGAAGTACTTCCTTCGTTTTTCAGAATCCGCGTGCTCTGCTACCCACCCCGACTGCGCAGTAGGCGTAAATACGATAAGGCCGCCGTGCATGAAACCCTTACATCCCATACAAGACTTTTCCCTGTGACCACAGCGGGATGGTGACCCCGTCAGGCCACAGGTCACTGATGCCATTGAAACCATTCGGCTCGGGTGTAGATGGTATCCCTGCCCTTCTAAAAGCTCTTCTAACTATGGCTTTAAGTTCAGCGTGTCTTGTAATTCTGCTGGGACTTTTCAGACAGCTTAACGGGTGTAGACCGTCAGAGTCAACAGATTGGCTGCATGGCAGACATCAGAAGGGCTGGCAGACGGGGGCGCCTATTCTAAGGGCTGACACCACTGTCGGGAGGGTAGCGCTTGAAGCCAGCCCCCGCTGAAGGAATGTTGAGCCGCTAGAAAGACGGCACGCTCTCTTGGTGATGTAAGGCTATTCCTTATATCTCGTGCGAACTTCTTAGTTATGTAAGCGTCGAGAAGCTTTTTAATCACGTGCTCTGTCAGAGGGCCGGGGTAGAGTTAACTCCTGACTGTGGTATCCGCCACTATTGTTGTTCATTTTAGTTCCATCTTAGCTAATGTTTAGTATTTCGCTTAGAATGTCTCTGGTCTCGTCGTAGGCTGGAATACCTTTCATATGTTTCAGAGTCTGACAAGGTTGTAGCATGTAGACAAATCTTGGTGAACCAAGACTGTGCCTCCATAGGCACAGAGCCACCTGCGGGTGCATACTTGTCAGTCGTAGGCGAATTTTTAAAAGGTTTATTATTATTATTATTATTATTATTATTATTATTATTATTATTATTATTATTATTATTAGTATATTAGTATTTCTGATACATGTACATATTGATAAAATAAACCCTTGTTCAAGAAGTATATTATTATTATATATAGTTTAAACTGAGTACCAATAAGTACTAATAACAACATAGATAACTAGAATGATAAGTAAAACGATGTATGAAAATCAAATGTTCTGTAAGGAGCGTGTATTTGAAAATAATAATAAACTGAACTAAACATGCTTTTAAACTTCCTGTGGCACCGTTGTCTGGGCCTTTTCATGAAAGCCCAGAAGCACTCGAACGTCGAGCAAGTTTGTTTGCTTTATAGACCTCAGAAATATTCGGTCTAATTTTAAAGTACAGGATTGATATCTAAGGTTTTCGTGAATGATTCGTTTATAGGAACTGAAGTCCTCGTGAATAATGCGTTCACAGTGACAACAGTGACACATCAATTTTGGAGCTCAAGGCACGCATCAAATTCCAATAAGCGTCCAAAATGCAGGGACCCGGTTCTGTTTCGTCTGCCGTCGCGTACTTAGCTGCCAATTCGAAAAGTTTTTCAAAACATTTCGCTTTCGAAAACAAGATATCTATATAAGCATATAAGGAGCCCGTCCCGCGCGAAGCGCGAGAAATAGCTACTCTTTGCTCAACTTCTTTAGACGACTTCATTTGTCAACATATATACAGGTAGTTCAATAAGTTCTTAGAATGAGCTTTTTAGAATTTTGGCGCGCTTCCACCGCTATTAGGAACTGCAACTTTTCGACTGCTAGCACTCAAAATATGATGGTGATTGGCCGTTGCGATTTTGTTTGATAGCTTTTCCCGTGCAACGTATCGGCGTGATTTTCAAAAATGAAGAAAAAAGAGTTTCGAGTGGTTATCAAGCATTTTTATTTCAAAGGTTGGAATGCGACCCAAGTAAAAATTGGGTTGGACGAGACGTACGGTGACTCTGCGCCATGTTTTGCCACTGTTTCCAACTGGATTAATGTGTTAAAAAGAGGTCGCAGGAGCACCGAGAATGAACTACGTCCAGGAGGCCAAAAAACGGCAACTGATGAGAAAAACATAGAGAAAGTGCGAAACATCGTTGGCACAGATAAGCGAATGAACATTAAGGAGATAGCGGAGGCATTAGGAATTAGTTTAGGTAGTGTGCATTTTATCCTATACGAAAACTTGAAGATGAAAGAGCTCAGAGAAAAATGGCTGCCGCATTTGCTCAACCAAGGCCAAAAAAACGCGCCTGTTTTCGCTTCACAGCGAAATTTGGCCAAGATGTCGAACAATCCGTCGGATTTTTGGCGCAGATTCATGACCGTCGATGAAAGCTGGGTCCATCACTACACTCCCGAGATCCAAGAAGCATCTTGCCAATGGTGTGCACCTGATGAAGGACCTCCGAAGAGGGTGCGGACAACGGCATTGACCGGATAGGTGATGGCTACAGTTATTTAAGACCAACGTAGAATAATGCTGGTCGACTACCTTGAGAGCGGTAAAACGATCACAGGAGAATATTATGCAAGACTGTTGGACTGCCTTTAGCAAGAACTCATCGTGAAACGGCCCGCTTTGCGGAAGAAGGTTGTCCTGTTTCACCAGGACAATGCTCCTGCACACAAGTCCCGGCAAGCATCGGCAAAACTGGCCCAACTGAGGTTCGAACTTATTGAACAACCTTCCTATTCTCCAGACCTGCCCCTCTTGATTATTTTCTCTTCGAACATTTGAAGAATAGTCTCGGTGGAAGGCGTTTTTCCAGCAATGAAGAGGTTAAGGCTGCTGTCAATGCCTATTTTCAGTCTAAAGACGCGGAATTCTACTTAAGAGGTATCAAAGCTCTGAAATCTTGGTGGGAAAAGTGTATTGAGCATCTCGGGGAGTATATCGAATAAGATAAATTTAAAAACATGATTTGGAAAATTCTTGGTTTTCATTCTAAGAATTTATTAAACTACCTGTATATATATATATATATATATATATATATATATATATAACGTATTACATTCATGCCTCACATTAATAAATAATATATACTGTTGTGTATAATTTGTATAGTATTCGATTATCGAGGCCAATAAATTGTTCACAGTGTTCCGTTTTAGTTCGGAACAGCAAAGGGTTTTCGTCGTTGTGTGATAATTCGGATTCCATAATTCGTATCGAAAACTAACATAACAATCCTCGAATGTTTGTAGAGATACGCGTGTCATAGTAATCATTCGACGACTACGCACTGACTCTGCATGTAAATTGATACTGTTATTACTACTAGTGAATAGAATGTGAAGGTCGACGTAGCGTGATCTTCCATGTAATACGCATATATACATATATCGATATATATGTATATACATATATATATATATATATATATATATATATATGAAAGCATTTGCCAATAGAGCCACCCGTTTCGACAGCTGGAATATTATTTTATTTCGAGCGATCACTACAGAAGGAACTGAAATGTCCACCCTAGCATTCGTCCGGGGATTCCTATCAGTTTCTCAGAAGTAGCTTGTTTACAAGTTACATTGTCTTGGTACGCATACTATTCGTGTCGCATACTGTTGAGCGCTGTTTGCGAGCGCTTTGAAGTATGCCAGGGGATAGGTATATCGTCAGCAAAATTGCCGATCGAACGTTTAACCGATGACAAATTTCCAGTGAAACTCTTCGAGGTCGAATGTATTTTCACGTATGCTCGCATGTCGTCACTGTGAGCGAACCAATAATATATGATAAGTGCGCATATCCTATATCATAGGACATGGATAACGCGCTGCTTCACTAAGTAATACAGGATGTAGGAGCCATTGAGAAGGCCGTAGAAAATATAATACTGTGGAGAATCGAAATAAAATGCACGGATTTGAATTTTTAGCGGGGCGTCGGGCTTTGGCAGCTGAAGGGTCGTGTCAAGAATCGGTTTCAAATACTGCAGCCGAGTAGCGGGTTGGATCTATCCCTATTCGTACGCTTTTCCAAAATTGTGCCCCAAGCACCTGTATGTTCCCATGAATGGTCCCAAAAAGGAATCTTTTGAGGAATCGTCTGCCACAATTTTGCTACCTACCCCTTCTCTCCCCGAGTTCGGAAACTAATATTGCGGCAGACGAAACCATCCACTAAATGCTTCATTATAGTGAAGGAGTGCGACAATGACGCAGCCTAAGCAAGTTGCGGTTTGTTTTAGATATAGTTATATGAATAATGTTTATAAAATCGGCTCTAAAGCTCTTTTGGCCTATGTAACGCGTTTGTATTTGTCCAGTGGGTGCTGGTCGGGATGTTCTGCCAACGGAACTAGTGATGGCACAATCTGCTGTGCTTGTTTTATTGACAATTAATATTAATTGATATATCACTAGCCTTGTCCAATTAGTACAATTATACAATATTATTTCTATTATTATTAATCATAATTAATAATTAAATTTTTTTAGGCCCTCCCCTCGCCGCAACTAGATACGATGCTGGACAATAACACACTCCGCATCGTGTCTGGTCTGCGGCTGGGGGAGTCGGTGCCGCTCATCTTTGCAACCGGTGTCGGTTCCCCGTAACAACGACAGGGGTACACGCTCTATCGTGCCGATACAGCGCCGGCCGCCAACCACGACACTATGCAATAAACGACGTCGTCTGTCGTGCACTGCATAGTGCACAGGTGCCGGCTGTGAAAGAGCCACTAGGCCTCAGCGCCAATAGTGGGTTACGACCGGACGGCAAAACTCTAACCCCTTGGGAAAGAGGTCGTCTACTTGTATGGGACGTTACCGTGTCGTGTACATTGGCCCGGAGCTACGTCGCTCGAACAAGCCAGAAAGCTAGTGCTTCTGCTTGTCTTGCGGAGGACCGCAAGTTAGCGAAATACAGAGAACTCAATCCGCAGTTTATCGTCCAGCCAATTGCCATTGAAACTTACGGACCCATGGGTGAAGAAACGTCAAATTTTTCAAGGAGCTTGGAAAAAGACTGAACGCAGTCACAAGGGATCCTCGTTCTGGAGAGTTCCTACTGCAGCGAGTATCGATCGAGCTTCAGCGGGGAAATGCGGTGTCAGTCGAAGGGTCCCTTCCCTCCGCCGAAGGGTTCACTGAGATCCCGTAGGAATAGAGATGTTCCTAATACTATGTTTGATTAAATAAAACGTTTTACCAATGTTAAAAAATAAAATAAAAATAATGATTAAACATTGATACAAAAAAAAATTGTTAAGAACATACTTAACTAACGAATTATTTTTTTGTTAGATCCTTCTGTGAATCGACCTTGTGAAAGCTCTAACTACAACTTGGATAAAGCGCTATATTGTCAGAATCATCTGGTACAGGCAAGCAGTTGCGTTTTCTTTTTTTTATCTTTTAAATATGACAGTAATGATTTATCTATCTAATACAGTATTTAGATCAAACCCGAATAGCGTCATGTTCTTAGTACAGCTAGAAGGCCGTTTAGAATAAAAAATTGAGTGGTACAAAAACCAGACGCTGATGTATAATGTACTTGCACTTCGTCACTTGCATTTACAATCGGCAGAAGACATAATAATGGCTTCGTCAAAAACATATTATTTAGTCCTACCGCCGTGTTGCGTTTGCCAGTTTATGAGTTAAATTCATGGAAAACCGAACTGCACGATATCTATCGATATCGAGGTTGCTACCTTGCAACTGCGATGTTTTACCCACACGGGGCTGAAACCTCTCAGCCTCCTACATGTTTAATCCCTGCGTAAGGAAGGTTACTTTTTATTCAAATATTTAGTTAAACGCATTCAAGAGATTACAGAAGAGTGACGCGAGGCACAGTTTTTTAGGCAGATGCTGTCTTTGTTGGGGGAACGCGGCTTTCACTGAGACGCCATGGGCTGGTTTAGTAAAAAGTAAAAGTCAAGCAGACGCTCACACATCGTCTTTCTCTTTGAGTATCTCCTCGATCTCTTCTCTGGCTCGTCTTAATCTGGCGTTTGCGATAAGAACGTAGTCTTCAAGAAGATGCACGTATAGGCGTCGTTTGTGCACCTTCCGTTGGTGACTGATGTGGCCGACGCCCGCGCTGGCTCGTGCACGACAGTCGAGGGCGTACGTACAGTGACGTCCTATGCCAGCGGCCCATTATGGTCCCAAATCCGGCTGGCAAGGCCAACCGGTCGACGCCTGTCGTCCCACTGCAGTTCAGCGGGCTCCAGTCTAACGCGGTAGCTGGTTTGTCTCGAGACGCGCCCGTTGATGTCATTAATGGCGTCGTGGCGGCCCTGCATGAACCCGACAGCTTAGTGCAACTAAGCCGGTGCAGGCCACGTTCATGCACCGTTCCGCCATATGGACGTACATTTCTCTCTCTCTCTCAAACATGGGAGTGCTAAGTCTGAGGCCACCGGCGGCTGTATTGGTCGCCGGCCAGCTTAATCCCGGTTGAGACAGCTTTCAGTTTAATGTCGTCCACATCTAACTCGCGGGCCGACAAAATGGTTTAGTGGGTAGTCCGAGCGGAGATTTGGTCCTACCCCTTTAACCTGTTCTTTAGAGGAATGACCAGACAGAAGCGCGTCCCAGAGCCGAACGGCGTTTTCTGGGTGGCTGACGAGTATGATGGCAGTAGCGGCCACCGCGGAGGTGAAGCCATGTGAGGAAACAAGCAAGGCGAGCAAGGCAAAATCCCTGGTCGAGCGAATGCCCACTCTATTCAGCCGGACCGGTAGGTTTGCTTTTCCTCGAGCGTAAGCGTTTCTGCGGGCAAATGGAAGGCAGGTGAGGTCCGTAGCCCGCACGAGGCTATCTGCATTCCTATTGGGTGTCTGAGCAGAAAGTAGGCTTTGTGGCTTTCTGGATAGCCCAGCGGCTGGTAAAGTCGGGAAGGTCGTACGCGACTTGCATAAGTGTATATGATATATATATATATATATATATATAAATCTGCTTTTTTTCTAGACAAATGTATGTGTATATAAAAAGTTGACATACAAGATATACTTAATATCATTACTAGCTGTATATTATGTATCTAAGCAACACCGAAGGATCGTTGTAAAGAAGAGTTCTAACGTGGAGGTAGAATAGAGGGAACCTGGACGTCACTTACGTGTTGATGCAGAAGTAAGCTGAACGCAAGAGAGGCCGCTACGTCTTCCTGCTGACAACCGGCTGATGACGTAATTTTAACCTCACCGAACATTAGGGGAGTCGGCCTGCTCCTGTGCATTATTGGTTAGAGGGCCGGGTCGCGCTTGGAAGCTTCTGTCAAGAGAAACCTCGTAATAATAATGTCTTTACGTGTGCTTTTTATTCGGGATGCATGGGTGCACGCATGAATAAGGTAAAACGATATTTACCAAACGAGCGCACTGTAATAATAGTGGTGGCCGTAGAATGAGGGAGAGAGCAGTTCTAGTTATAATATTAATAAGATAAAAGCAGCATTAGCAGTAACAACGGTAGTAGTAGTAGTGGTAGTAATTGTACCCTGTACAATGTGAGGCAAACAAAAGGGCGTACTTTTACTGCCAGTGACCATTAGTGGTGATTAGTGTCGTTAGCGATCTCGGTGACGTATGTGCTCACAAACCCTTCGGAGATATCTGATATAAACGACAAAATAGAGACATGAGTTTATTCTAAGTGTCGGCCGCATTCTGTAGCGTCCTCAGTCCTCTCTCTATTACTCTACTACTCGAAGGGCGAACTGTGAGTACGGGCGCAGGTGACTGAGTCGACGAGTCTGTTTTAGTACGGTTAATTTCGTTATCGTGTGACGGATGCATTGAAAGGAGGCCAAGAAGGACGCCTTTTGCGTTGGCTCAACCTGCTCTGAGGCTGTTGTCGTGTGCGGCTGGCTTGGCGATGGACGACGACCACGATGACGACGACGATGGCCGAAGTAACGAGCAGAAATACCACATATGAATCATCATACAGTGGTATAAAGAAGTACAGTAGTATGAATAGTATTCGTCCGTCGAGCCCGGTGGTGGCGTGGTGGGTACGGCATTCGCCTGCGTCTCGTGAACGGTGGAGACACATAGGTGCGCGGGTTCGAGCCCCACCGTTGCGCAGTTGTATTTACATATAGGGTCCGTCTATGAAGCAATGCAAAACACAGCAGTTCCGTGGACGTTAAATCTTGGCTGAGGGTCAGCCCCTCAAAAAAAGAGCATGGATAGTGTAACTGATATTGTCCTGGGCTCGAGGACTCGGCGAGGCCACGATATGATGTGTTACGCATAAATGCAGGCGCATCAAATATAAACAAAACAATCATTTATTACTCAAGTTGAGTGTATGTTGAGTGTATGCATCAAAATATTGCATCGTCAGACATCAGCGGCAGCAGCTGCAGCAGGCGAATCAACAGTGTCACAATATACCATAAAAAAAAAGTGGGCTACTTTAAGGGACCGCCTTGACACGCGCTCGCGCGGCCACGAATCGCTAGCTGTATAATAAATAATCTAAACGGTACCTGGCAGTTTCCGCTACTATAGGGCCAGACTATGGCCGGTAGAGGAGGCCAGGGTGGCGTTTGTTGCCGTCAAGGTCACGCGAATCGTTGCAGACGAATGAGTCAACGAACCGTTGACGGTTATCCGTTAATTAGTGAGCGTGACAGCTCAGGAAGGATAGACGTCGCTGCTCAAATCTGTGCTTCGAGGTGCCCTGCTTTCTGCCGTCCTGCGTATCGTCGCCATTAGCGTCGTCTGCGCATGTTGTCGCGATGTTGATCTAATTCGGAAAAGATTTATATTCTGTGACGTATAAATGAATTCAGCCCATCATGCATTGAGATATATATATATATATATATATATATCTAGACAGATACCTTTACCTATAAGAAAATGTATGACCATATCTATATATTTTTTGGAATGATAATTTAATTCCGCGATTTTTTTTTGTCTACATAGTTTGCCTATATATATATATATATATATATATATATACTCACTATTTTTATTGTCGACATACGTGACTATGTATACAAGCATTTACATAAACGAACCTTCATTCCAACACTGCAAAGTGTGGGACGCTGTGTGTGCTATTCTATCCCCTTTGATACGTGCACCTGTTCCGCACATGGTCTGGGCAGAGCTGAGCTTGCATACTTTTCGCGAGCTTTGCTTTGAGCCCTCGTTTGGCTCCTCGTGCTTCCTTCCTCTTAGCCGTTTAGAACTGTCAGAAGATGCCCTCTGAGACGAGTGCACCAGCCGTTCTCTTTCTCGTAGGCTTTGTTGCGGATTATCAGATTGTGGCCACTTATCGTTCAAAGGAATCTGCCAGCATCGCCAGCAGCCCGCTTCACCTCTCAGCGTCAGTCTGTTGAGGCTTGCCACAGGAAGCACTGCCTTCTTTGAAGTCTATCTTACGTGTTGGCAGCGGGTCAGGCCCTTTTATCAAGACAGTTTCTGTCTATTTTAATATGCTCTAGGTAGTGTGTACGCATTACGCCGCATTGTGTAGCGCTGGGTTTGCCTTGCGTTCTCTTGCTCCGTTTTTTCTGGCCTTGATTGCAGGTGCCATGTCACCCGCGTATTTAACAGAAGGCGCGGTTTCTATATCCTCCGACAACTCTTTCCGCAGCACGCCATTGTAGGCTAGGCTTCCTTGTAAGATTGACCTTAAAACATACATACATACATACTTAATTATCATTTACGGATAGTATGATGACCTACGTTGTAGAGTTTAGGTCAAAAATTTCGTTTGCACTCGCTTCGATTCATGAGTGATCGAGGTGTTCATATTTAAAGATGTGGTATCATTCAATGTTCATGTGCCCCCTACTTTACACACACACAATTGTCAATATTGCAGCGTTTATTTTTATGCACAGTAAGTGGTGAAATCCATGCAGCGTCCCTTGACAAATGAGCGATCGGTTCTTTTAGAACGCCTTTTTCCAAGTGCTTGTCGTAAACGCTGGTCCATCACTGAAAGTCTCTGAAACCAACCTGACACCTCTGCACGATCTAGTTTTGTATGCATTGCCACCGAATATTTTGCGTCGGAGAACAAAGAAATCCCCGTCACCTCTAGCAAATCTAGTTTCAGGTCTGAGTTTCATAAACTGAAATGATTTATGAATTTATTATTTATTTACTAGGAGTGCAGCTAGACACACATTATTTTTTTTCAGGGTTCTATTTAATTTCTTTCTGCGACCCGCAATGCAAATATCTCAAAAATGAGTCCAAACCCATTTGAGTACTAGATTAGTTTTATCTTCTCTGTCTCACTTGCTACATACCCCCTTTGGAATGCAATGCGTCGGGCCATATGGGTGTAGGTAAGTCCACCATATACCTCTCCATAGTAGAGGCGCCCCTCGCACAGAGGGAATCATCATTATCATCGTATCATCAGGCTGTTTTCTATGTATCCGGGACAATCCCCGTAACTCGAGCATGCGTTCGAATTCTGCCGACCGGGAAGCTCTACTAATACCGCCTTTGATGCCAGCATAGATATGTATGTATGTATATATATATATATATATATATATAGTTTTTGTTCGATCATAGCCAAATATAGTTAACTTTGGTATTCAATTTGTCTAAATTGGAAGCTATAAAAGCCATTCGAATTCGCTACCTCCCGAACTCAAGGCAATGAATGACTCTGTCACTAAACCGCCCTGCTCGGTATGCACATATATATACCGACTAGACCGAAATATATATATATATATATATATATATATAGATCGATATTCCGGTCTTGGCAGGTTATAGACCACTTCGGTATTCAGCTTGTCTATATTAGACACCATGAATGAGTCAAGGCAATGGCTCTGCCACCAAGCCGCCCTGCTCGATATATATATATATATATATATATATATGCATGGGATTTAAGAAGGACGAACTCAAGACCAAGCTAGCAGAACTTGATCTTAGGGTTGAAGGACAGCGAGTGTTCGTTGTCGGCTTTTGCAAGTTTAAAATTGATGTGAATATATGAACAATGCTCTTGGTAGGCCGATAGAGTTCTCGAAGTGATCGATATGGCATTAGTAAAAATGATGTGCCAGAGCAATCGCTCAGGAGCATGTATCTTTCAAGGAGCACCAAAACACCTCAAGCCATGGGGGAAAAACAAACATACCATTGCAGTATTTCTACGATAAGGTTCTACGATAAAGGCTTTGAGACAATGCGAAGAGCGGAGTTCGCACAGAAGTCACAGATGAGATAACCGACGAGATATAAAATAAAAAGTGAAGACGCCAGAGTTTTGACAGTTCTACTAAATGAGCATTTCAACATGTGGAGCAACACAAGAGCATCCCGAGGGAGACAAGGAGCCACTCCGATACCACTGACGCCTTCCACCAAAGCCGACCCTGAGCTATTTCACTGTGGCTTCACCTCAGGCATACAGAAGCTTAAGCACAAGAGCCTCCTTGTGTCAGCAAAACAAACGATTAAAACACGGTGGAAGTCGGAGCACGCATTCTACTCTCGGGGTATTCTACGTGTCCTAAGCTGCAGAGAGTCCAGTTGCTTCATATCACGAAGACGTAGTCAACTTTCGCCACTTACCTCTCAAACCTCATTTTCGTATGCGACTCTGCCGCCAGCCGTACTACAAGATCAACGTCTATGAAGTATGAAATTAGTACAGGTGGACGACAAGTGCATAGCCATCGAGGTTGGCCACTTTAATATCGTGGGCATGTGTACGCCTAGAGGCAATCGAGCCGCTTCCACCGACCTGGGAGGGAAGCCAGTGCGATGATCTTTTGCTGGCCTTTGGCAAGGGCTGGGTTTCCACTTGACGCTGTGCAACAGACTCGACTACATATTAGCGGAGACTGCCTTGTTTATCGTACGTGCGGAGAACCTTTGGTCTCGGCCAGATGGAAGCCTACAACTCCTTAGAAGGCTAGATAACAAAATGGCTGACATCGGCCCAGAGTTTTTTCCTAAACCCGGTGAATGACCACAGACGAGTGGAGGAAATTCATCAAACGAAACCAGCATGTTGTCACCAGGTTCTAGAGGCATGGTTATTACAACCTTGTTTTCTATTGGCGCCTCCGTCTAGGTGTTGTTAGAAGTATGTTATATATTTATAGGTAAACATGTGTACGTATGTTACACAAATCGTAGCGAATATATATATATATATATATATATATATATACTTTGATAGTGTTTTGAGAATGGCTTTTGTTGCCCTAGGGTATTTACATAAGCGGCCTTTTTAAGTTAGTCAAGATAATTTTATGCGGAGCCGGCAACTTCCGGACCCCACATTTAGCGTTTTAGAGCATACAACCTTGCATTAGCCGTGTTTGAATCGCGAAGCCCTTCGTGGCAGTGATAACGCGCTCATATGGTGATAAGGCTTAGCCACATCGACGTTTTTAGAGGTAGAATTATTTTAATTAAAATTGAGAATCTCCCAAAGTTAACTAAAAAAAAAACACTGAAAGAATGCTTTTGTTTGTTCGCAAGGAACCGCAAAGCGCGTAGTCAGTTTAAAATGACCTAATATATATATATATATATATATATATTTATTTATAGATATATATATACCTCTGCGCTTATCTGTCACTGATACTCATTTAGAGTACTTTTTGTGACACAGCGCTGTATGTTTGTGTGTTTATTCATTTTTAGCTTTCATCTAAGATTTTTACGACTATATCTATACAGTTCTTTTTACGTACTGGCAGAGGCTGCCAACCGCCTACGGTTCAGCCAGATCGAGATCGAGCTTACTCATTATCTGATCTGCGTTAACCTCAGCAGCTAGCGGGTCTGCGGATAGATATGTAAAGATAGACAGGCGTTAGGATGGTGAGGATGAATCTCTCAAGATCTCAATGCTAAAGTGGTTAAAAAGGCCATAGCTGTAGCAGGCCCGTTTTAAATGCACCACCCACTCGTGCATTCTGTATACCGTAAATTCGTATAAATGTGCGTATTATGTGACTAGTTGTTAAAGGTACATGTAGCCTTTCTGTCCGATATTGACAACAATCTTCCTATAACGTGTTTTTTTGCAGAGATAAAGGATACAATTATATGTGATAAGAAGTAAATAGGACAGGAGAGCTGGAGCAAAAAAGTAATAAACACATTTATATTGGGTAGAAGACAGTGGAGTGACAGATTTAAATTTACAAGAAACAAACGAACGAGACACGACGTAAAATGCCGCCTTTGATCGACATAAACTTTCTGGGCAACCTACGTCGAAAGGCCGTTGCAGACACGAAAACAATCCGAGTCGCTATACGACGATCGCTTCATAGTTTTATTTTCTTTAGCTAAGACTGGGTCACATTTATTAATATTGCTTATATATAAAGCGTCATCCTCCCTGCTTAACTATTACAGTCATAACGGCATTTTTACTGTTGCTCTGGCCAATATCGCCTCTTATTCTAAGCGCTCATGACCCGTGCTCAAGAGCAAATCGAGGTGCCGTGATGGGGACTCTAGGGTAAATATTTTTAGAGGGGTTGCAGTTAAATGTAAACTATCCTTCATCCCATACGGGCCGGACATGTTAAGATATCAAGCGTTTCCCTAGCAGTTTTTGTGGCGGCATGGTTGTTGATTTTCAGCAGTATGGGTATAATCTGTTTTCAATGGTTAATTTCTTAAATAAAACTCCATTTTTTTTGTTCACCTACATTTTATGAGTGATTAAGTCTTTGAAACAATTAGGATAGATACTAGTATAGCAGTAGGCTGGTACTACAATATATACTAGTATACTACAATATATCTAGACGTATGACCGTTTTAGTAGCAGCTCTCACGCGTAGCCGTGTTAAGCAATATATCCGCTGTAAATGATGCGCAATTAAATGCTAGGTCGTTAGTGAGTATCGTCTTTACGCACATCTGTAAGGCAAATGTTGCCGAGGCGCTTGTGAGGAGCTCTAATACACTTTTCACATAGAAGGCGCTCAGCCTGTCTAAACGTTTGGAATTTTTAGAACCCAAGTCCAAGCCCGCAAGAGTGTCAAGATTGTCACCAACTGTAATCACCTGCAGGTGTTAACCTTGTATTTCTTACTTATTGGTAAACATGGCTATGCTAGGTTAATCTGCTATAGATGATGAACTGTCTCCTTGACTTAGACAACAAAACGAAGGAAGTCCCACGCCGTGACTTCAAATTTGTGCCGATTCAAAACATCCGCCTAACACAAATTCAGCGTTAGGCAGACGCCGTCTGACACAAATAGCTGCTCTCCGATTTTATTTCAACTCTTTCTCGGCTTTGGCCCATCTTTCTACCAGCCAAAGGTACTACCTGAAGGTACTAGTTGACAGTTGAGTTCTTAGTGACATTACTGTAGCTATTGCCGCTAGTCGACCAGCTACGACGTATCGTATCGCCACGACGGACTATGACCACTCGGCCCAGTGCAGTGGGACAGCAACACCATGCGCTGTCCAGCTCAGAGTAAATTGCCTGTTTTGTAACGGGTTTTATACTTGTCAATTTTTTTTTGAGATTTTCCGTAAGGTTTTTGCCCGCGTACGGTTTTTTCTTGTCATGGCTAATTTAATCCACTCCGGCATTTACCTTGTCTAAATTGGAAACCATGCAAATCAACAATTAAGAGTGGCCGGTCTGGGTCTCGAACCCAGTCCTCCCGAATGCAAGGCAAAGGCTTTGCCACTAAGCCATCTTGCTCGGTAACTCGGTTGTTAAGTTCTCGCGAGACATATGGGCGCTACATACCCTCCGTTTCCCTGTTATCTACCAGTTTGTCCTCACATACGAAGGCGTTGTATCTCTCTCGTTTAGCCAAACACCTTGTCATCTAATTAGTGACGCGCATGAATGCATTAACGAGATTTTAATCCATCGCCGCCCGACCGAGGCAACTATCACGTATCGTAAAAGAAATACGAAGTGAAATGAAACAGGCAAGACCCCGGATCATTCCCAAGACCGTTAGAAAACAGGTTGCGCAGAGCAGCGTCGAGTTTATTTTCAGCTGTCACGTCTCATAACAACATCGGAACGTGGCCTGCTCTTTTCTTTTTTATGTCGGTTGCCCTTTGTTTTACACGAGTTCGCAATAATAGTGTATGCCTCTCAATCCGCAAGTAATGACGCGAATTCTCGCAGGGCATGCGCTTAAAAAATATTGCTGCCGTCCTTGCTTGGCAGCCCACGATTCTTTCGCCATTTAGAAATGACAATTTCTTCGTTCTTTTAGTCTTTTAATACATCTTCGGAAGGAGATGTCTCGGGCGCTGTCAGGCTCAACGGCTCCACAGGCTCCTAACTTGGTTTTGATATGCCATATGGGATACACTTCTGCCGGCCCTGGTTGAACTGAATCGGTTCACATCAATGGGTCCATTTCTGCCTTTGTTACATTTAACGAGAATTTTCTAAAAGCAGTCAATGTTTTCTCAAAGAGCTCAACCGTAGGATTAGATCTAATTAGACGTCGCCCCTTGACCGACCTTCTGTCTTCATCCCTCGGTGCCGTCGCTGCTAACTCGTTTTCTACCGAAGATCGTTCACATACTCCTTTGGGGCGCTGTTCCCCCTCCCCAACCCTGCAGCCAATAATACTTAGTGCAAGAAAAAAACAAGTTTGTACGCCTGTTCATTTGCACTATACAAGCTCGCGGCGAAAAAGATGCAACCAAAATAAAGGTCCCATTTCTAACGCCACGGGCGCTATTATTAGTTAGATGGTGTGAAAGTTGCCATTCATGCCACCCGCGCTTTCTTGTGACTTCGATAGGGTTCTTGTAAAAATCGTGTTCAGAATTGTTTTCAACTGCATCATTTGTCAAAGACGTTGTTTGTCATGCCCCCAGTTATTGCACCACGCCTGGCAAGCTTACCGTCGCCTCTATTACTTGGTGCTCCCTGACAAGCTCACCCTTCTCACTTGGTGCTCCTCGACATCCTCAGTGTCGAAGACCGAGTTACAACTGGGGGGATCCCCTTGTAGCCCCCTGTATGTAGGTGTTAATGACCTCCATTGGGATTATACTAAGTATATAGTACCTCACCAAAGCCTATAAGTACGCGTACGATCGCACTCCGAATACATTACACAAGTCATCAAACAATGGAAACCGAAACCAGAGGTCGCCTCTTCTAGACGCTCACTAGAGCCTTTCCGTCTCAGGTAGTCCTTCTCGGCACTCAGACTTAAAAAATCGTGCGTGTCAATTTATCCGGTCATGTCGACGACTTACAATCACTTAACAACCTATACTATCAACCCCCGGGCCTTTACTCAACCAATTGTTACCATCCGCTGCACGGCTACAGACCCGAATGCTCGTGTCTAAAGGAGGCTTGAGGATAACTGGCCTACCGACCACAGCACGACCAGCCGTCGCCTTCTCACTGCTTAACTCTGAGGCTAAAGACACAGGGACAGTTCGTCTCAGAGATGCCGCCGCTAACAGCTCAGGCCCTTGGCTTTGTGCACTATTAATCGCTCTGATGGAACTCTTTCTCGATGGGGACACGACCCATATCGGAGTGGGCCTCCGACTTGACACGAACTTGGTCAGCCTCCATCGGTGTCAATGGGGCCAAAGTTGGGTCCTCACGGTCTTTCCTGTCGCACACAAACAAATATGTATCTATCTTTAGGGTCGACGTAAGACATGCCGCGATTGATGGCGCCGTAGCAGACGCCCTAGCAGCTTGTGCTCTGGAACGGTCGACCTTCCTTAGTGAACACACTCAGGAAGAACACGTCAATTAAGTACAACGTGAGTCTTGTTTGCTTGCATTTGAGACACTGGGCGTACCCAATCCGCTAATAAAGCAGCCGATCCTTAAAATCGGAGGC
Source organism: Dermanyssus gallinae (assembly GCA_003439945.1). Classification (NCBI taxonomy): domain Eukaryota; kingdom Metazoa; phylum Arthropoda; class Arachnida; order Mesostigmata; family Dermanyssidae; genus Dermanyssus; species Dermanyssus gallinae. The sequence continues at coordinate 368,851 of QVRM01000729.1, forward strand.
ATTTTAGACAAAGCATTTAGCGACAAGAGATCACCTGTACTTTTTCAGGCAACGGTCTTACCTCGATACACAGCGAGGTAACGCCGCCTTCATCCGCGGTACCCTGCTGAGATGGTCAACACCAGACTTGTACAAGTGGATACAAATTGTTTCTCCCAAAGTAGTGAATATACGGACGCAACCAATCCCCGTAATGACTCATCCCTTAACACACGACTTCAAGGTCGAAAAGGCGCACCCAACAACGCTACCCCATTATACAACAATCAATGCTCGAGGACCATTTCATAGATCAATCCTCATCAGTTGTTTACAATTTATTCAATATACAGTTTATCACATTGCCGCAACCGCTGCTTATGGGGTCAGCTCGACTATAATAAGCTCACCGCTATTCGGTAGTAAACGTACCGTCTATATACGGTAGTGGGTATCACTTTTTTCCCGCAAGCAAATGCTAGATAGATGTGTGCGTGTGTGTATGTGTAGAAACTTACTTCGTGTATATATATATATATAATATTGTATCGTCTGCTTCAGTTTAAGGAGCGAATATCGTCTGCGCAGTGTGTCAATGTCTGCGAGATAACGAAAATCGCTGTCGAGTGGCCGAGGTGGCCAAGCATAGAGAAATCTGATGACTGCAAATCTCCACATTCGTTCGTACTGTGCGGTCTAACGGGGTGTCAGTTTAGCGCCCCAGCGTGCCCACAGCGGTGAGTCCAACTCGGCCGTCCTGAAGGCAGTGGTAAGTCGCGTGCGAGGCGTGCGCGTAACGCGTTTGTGTATCGAATCTACACGCCGTTCGGCGTCGTCGGGAATCGTCGGTGTTGTTGTATCGGTGTCCATCGGCGTGGCGATGTGGCACGGCCCACCGCCGTTTGCCCTGCACGGCAGCGGTGACGCAGCCCTCGTGCCCGACAATGCCGGGATGCTGTACGACAGTTTGCGGATCGAAGACGCCGAGTGTGCCGCGAGCGTGCTCAAGATCACGCTGGCCGCGGCCATCTTCGCCACGCTCGTCTCGAGCATGGTGCTGCTGCGTACGATCGTGAACATGATGTTCGAGTCGGCGCTGAAGACCGCGCTCTACGCACATCCGCCGTTCGGACGGTACGGTGGATAACCCGGGTGTAGGTCACCTGTAGGCGGCAGGCAAGCAAGCAGGGGCATCTGTCCGAGAACGACTGTCAAAATCATCAAGCAACCCCAATGACAAATGATCACGCAGCCGGCCTCGTCCGAGGCAGTCATCTCTCTCTCTCTCTTTGGGGCGACAACCCCAGAGCGTTCCCCGGGGCGGCCGCGGGCGGGAGTGCAGCGCTGACAGTGAGTGTCTGACAGCAAAATCGACACACACACATGAGTGTAAATCGTCAACATGTACGGCAAAAATTGTTGTTAGAATAAAAATCATTGTGTCTATACAAAAAGACCTGGTCCATCCAGAGACATAGATGTAAAGTGGATCACATATATGTATGTGTATATATATTTTTTTCTGTGGTCTAAGGTATCATAACCTAATTTATTGTGTGTCTTTAAAAATACAATTGCTTTGTATTTGTATATATATATATATATATATATATATATATATATATATATATATATATATATATATATATAGGGACGTAGAGGAAATCGAGGTAAGGAGGGGACATGCTAAGACATTTGAAGTGTCGTTGTAAGCCCTGGGAAATGTAAATGCCGCTTGCTAGTAGAACTAGAATAGGCACGAATGTTCTTTGTATTTCCTGTCTCATTCTATCTGCAAAGCGGCTTAAGGTAAACTGGAAGCCATTGCTTTTTTGTGTGAGGCTACAAGAAATGCTGAACACATCAATTAAACTGTTCTTCAAGGCTAGATTTTCTGCATAATGGAGTGAAATTATTTGTTTTGTAGCTGTAACTCGAATGGCTGTTAAATGATGATCAAAATGCTAAATGGTTCTAAGGTAGCAACATGAAGCCGTTGGTATATACCGCTTTTCAAGACCGTGGAGTCAACACTCCCGGACAGACTTAACGGCGCGATCGAGGAAAGACAAGTCTCGCTCCTAGAGAAACAGGAATGCAAGAAAGAAGTCTCTAGAAAGCTGGGTGACTGAGTGGACTGGAGCGAAACGAGAGACATCAGAGGTCAATAATCTTAAATCTCATGAAAGAGTGTGAGTAAACGGAAACTACGTACTGCCTTTCTGAGGCGACACCCCATCGGTATAAGGTGTGACGTTTATTCGAAGACAATAACGCACGCTGTCTTTCCAATGACGGAAGAGCAGCTGGCGGCAGCCCTTGAATTTGCAGAAGAAAACCAACGAGCTCACTAACCGGTTCAAGGGACTCTAGGAACACTAGAAGAAACAGATATACCGCTGAGGATTGCTCGTCTCTAAATGGTAAAGTGATTCTGATATCAAAATAAATAGCCATAGCTTGCGTGTCTATTCAGTTTATATATATATATATATATATATATAATGAATAGGCACGCAAGTTTATGGTAATTTATTTTGTTATCAAACTCACTTTACCATTTAGAGACGCACTATATATATATATATATATATATATATATATATATATTGCATCGCTTAACTTCGTACAACCGTCGAGACTGAGTAGACTTAATGAACTCGATTTTACATACGCTTCTAATCCGGAGAGTGTAATGCTTATAATCCCCACCTCTCCCAGACTGGGTTGTACTGTAGCGTCCTGCAAGCCGAAGCGCCTATCTTCAGCGCAGCTATCATGCGAGTTGAATTTCAGTACAGCATGGTTTTCGGCTGACGGCCTATGAGGATCCTCCCTGATAGCCTCTCTTGATTTGTCGACTGTCTTTTTCTAGTCCTACAGTTTTTAGAACTATATACCCTGAAAGAATGGCACTATTAATATTTCGGTTAAAAGAAAAAAGTTCGATAAAATATTTCGGTGGAAACTATATCAGTGATGTCCCCCATGACTCAAGATGCCAATTAAACCAATTTTTTAGCAATTTCATGGCAAATAATTGGGCTTTTTAACTCATGTTTTGTTGGCATTTGCATTCCGTGATCGAGGTTGTATACATTGGGTATGGACGGTCGTAGGCTAGGGAGCAGAAATTACGCTTTTCAAAGCTCTTTGTAGTAGGTTTCTATGTCCTTTATTGTAGGTTTTGTTGTAGGGATTCTATATCCTACTTAGCATAAGCCTATTACGTTATTTGCCTCACTTTCTACCGCATTCCAGATGCACAGAATAGGTAAAACGTTATGTTTTATTATTTATAATGCAGACAAAATGCATCGCTGAGCATTACTTACGCAAAAAAATCTCCAGTACGCCGAAAAAAGAGAAAAATCTACGGCGGCTTGCAGAACATTTTGTGAGGCGACTAATGTAATAAGGCAACTGCATACTGATAAGAAGAACAGCGAACTGTAATCGCGAATACCATTTAATCTAGTCGACATGCTATTGCAGCGGCCTGTAGCAGCGCTAGTAATGGAAGCTTAGGAATTCGAAGATATTTGAGCTAGGCCGTCCATTGAACTGTCATTTTGGTTCAGCTGCTCGAGTAACGACTGTGACAAAGCAGAAGGAACAACTTACGATATGCCGATGTCAACCCGTCTTCGTATATGAGGCGAGCGTTCAACCATAGCACGGAATTTTAAGCGATTACTTATAGACACTTAACTTATTCGTGCAACTGGTATTGCTGCGAACAATATGTATACTCCTTACAAATGTATATATATATATATATATATATATATATATAACCGTGCTCCAATTATCTCTTTAGAAGAAAATTCTAAAAATTGATTAACTTTTATACTTTCATTGTAGTATGGTATCTTGGGCCACAAGGAATATGTCACGGATATTTTTCTCGCAGAGAGTTGTAAAGTGAGCCAAACAGATGGTAGTCTAAAGGCGCAAGGTCGGAATTATAAGATGAGTAGGTTAAAACACCGATACAAAATTCTGTAACTTGCGGTCGCCTCATATGCGCGCGGGTGGGCGTCGGTATAATGGAATACGACGCCTCTACTATTGTACAGTTCGGTGCTCTTTTCGAGGACTGCTTCCTCCAAACGGTGCAGCAATTGGCAGTTTTTTCACTAATCGTTTTGTTGTTTTGCAGAAATTCACAATACGCTATATATTTTTTTGTTTTTTTTGTTTTTTACAGTTGCAACGGCGTTAGGTCTGGTGCGATCGCGTGCCTAGTTGAGCGCGAACTGAATGATATGCACCAAATGTATGATCTGGTAGAGTGTAAAAGGTCTATTTCAATCTACGAGAGCAGTTATTTGATCCGTATCCGCCGAGGAGGACCACCCCGTTTGTGGTTGATCTGTCACTCAAAACCTCCACTACTTGCGGACACTATGGTATAGTGTCAGACCCGTACGCAGTACAAAACGCAGTTCGCCATTGAGGCAGTTGGGTGCCTCCGTAGGTGCCGCTGATATTTTACATACAGCAAGCATAGTGCTGCTGCTGCTGCATTAATATACGTTCTAGAAGAACTGACTCTTCAAAATACAAACCACAAAAATAGCAGACGACCCTTGTTGACAATACATTATTGTCCCACTATGATCGGCTGAGTAGAGTGCAGCCCACAAGCCGATAGAACCTTATGAAACACCTAAGAGAGAGAGAGCTCATTATGTTCTCCATCAATATGGTTTCTCGTCTGTTACCTGCGAACTCCCACATTCTTTGTAGACTCCCGTGGACTACTATTTAACGATTTGCCAGTTCGCCCTGCAATGTCGACGACTGACACAATTGCAACTTCCTTTTGATGCAAAGGTAGTATGTTATTTAAATGGTATTCATATTTAGCGGTTGCAGAAGAAAGACTTATAATTGCAGCATTTTAAACGATGCCTAGAGGAGGACCGTGTCCCGGTAACATGGCGTGAATGCATACTTAAGATTTTGGCGCGACATTGGCAAACCGAGTTGCCATTATGAGATATTGGCATCACAGCGCGCATTTTGACATTCTTTTACAACGTAATCTTGAAAAAACAGCATAGATTCCACAAACGGAAGTTGGCTATAAAAACATGTTTAGTATTTGATTAATTATTATCCGAAGTCAAGAAAAGCCTGGAACGTCCTAAATCACGGGGGCGTTTTAAATGCCTTGTTTGTTGATCTGATTCGGGAGTAACTATGACTCTCTTACCGGCCTTGGTCCGCTGGTGCGTGACTGCCACGCGCTGCGGGGACCTTCACTGGCCCACTTGTAAGTTAGTCAGACGGTACAAACTCCCGAAACCGACACTCCCGTGTTTTAAGAACTAACCGGGGGGCAAGGCATACGATAGATTTGGGTGTCAACGAATTCATATTGTCATCCTGTCGTGGCCCATTCGAGGGCTGTTAAGGCTACTGCCAATACGGGGGGCTTGTGCTGCATAGAAGCCCCCCGGGCTGGACGGTTAACGCCCCGAGTGACACTCGGTGGTACCGTCCGGGACGCCTGCTGCCTTGGCTTAATAGGCAAAATGAGTGAGAAGTGGCCACACGAACGCAGACCACCGGTCGAGAGGGCCTTCTGGCCCCGTATTTTACGGGGAACCCCTGCTCTGGAGTGGTCGGACCTCCTTCGGGGGGAATGTATATTCTGGGGTGTAACGCGGAATCGCGAGGTGAATGCGTCTAATCGGTACGGTGGAGTAGTGTGGTACCCCCATTCCGAACCTCGATAGGGGGGAGGGTGGGGGATCTGCTGGCCTGTCAATTCGGGCTGGTGGGCACTCCCGTTCGGGTCCGCGCGTATTAAATCGCGGTTAAAGGGCGGGAGTGTAAGTATTTCTCTCTTTTGCTGTTGATCTGAAGTCAGTGCACAACGTATGGTATACTTCGCAAACTTGCCAACGTGGGTGTGGGTCCTAACACACTAATCATAATCGGCAGCATTCTCCAGGCAAACCCGATAATTCTTAAGACCCCATTTGCGAGCATAAAAACCAATACTAAGACCACCGGTTATACACCTCTCAGCCATAAACCGTCAATAATTTACAAGGACCACGATGCAGTAGGTATCATATATTGAATGCCGACGATTTCATCATGTTCGGTAGTGGCAAGTTGAAGTCGCAGCGAAGCACACGCACCCTGGAGGGGAATTGCGGAGACAACGGACCTCAGAGTAAACCGCCGAGAATACGAAAGCCTTTAAATTTAGGCCGGGAGGATTGCTTGCTCGTTCCGATTGCTTGAGATTTACTGGCGCAGTCGAGTTCGGTAACACTTTCTGACTTCTTTGGGTCAACTTTTTGATGAAGGGCAAAACCCTCGAACTTAAATCGCCGGCAGACGGCAAATTGCCAAAAAGTTAAGAAATGTCAATAATCGAGAAGCTCCAATAGTACTCTCTGAGCACGCTAAAAGCACTTTTTGGTTTAAAGGTTGCTTCGGTGGCGGTTTACGGCATCAGGTCATGTTGAGGCATCTCAGCTCTTCACAGTTAGAAAAACTAGATAGGGCAAAGCTAGCTTACACACAGACGGCTAAGTTAAGTCCTGAATTCTACTCAACTGCTTGTAGAAGATATAGTTACTTTATTTTGCCTTGCGCTGGTGTTTTTTGCTAGGTTGTCAGAGCAGATGTTGCACAGATCTTCCTCAAGCCTTTGCTGTCACGCAGGATTTTGCTTATATCAGTTTTGGTGAAAAGCACTTCATATATGGGTTATTCCACAAACTCAAATGAGAGCAGCATATCATCTAACGTCAAACCGCTGCTATAAAGCTATCTGATTTTATATATATATATATATATATATATATATATATCTACCAAGGTCTGGGCTTTTGATGCCGAGGTTTGCGCCCCGAACAGGGACCTGGCAAGAGTGCGGCATAACTAGATCACCATATACGACGTTAAGTTCCTAGGAGCGGCGCTCCCCGACCCGCAAAAATCTCGCAGATGCGGATACATCACTATCTCTATGAGTGGTGTGTGAGACTCTGAAGCTGCGAGTACGCTCTTAGGGCTCGACGTCACAAAGAGGAATATTATGGATCTTACAGTTTTAACGTTGCAAGGGACTTTGAGGATATACCGCTTGCACCGAGTCTATAAGAGCGGGGGCTGCCAACACGCAAGGACACGGACAGCTGAATCTTAACTTCGCGTGACACCCTTTTAACGCCATTTTATTAAGGCGAGCACTGCCAACTGTGCCAGCGTATTGTAATTGTTTAATACATCATCACAATATTTTCTATCTATTTATTTATTTATATGTATATATATATATATATATATATATATATGTTACTTACCTATTATAGTTATACGTACTATAGTTATTCTTTGTTTATTTACTTAGTTCAAAATAATTGTTTCTTCCACGGAGGAAAAGCTATACCGTAACCCCAATGCCGTCATTGACAAGCTTAGTCGGCGGCGGATAAACATTGTCTAGTATTGCTGTGCTGGAGATTAATATTAGCGGCGTTTAGTCCCTAACGGGACTCGAATTACCACATGCATGCCGCGCATCGTAGTTACTAGAGCCAGCTTGCTAGGCGGCTACCACCAGTGGTATCCAGGGGGTCAAGGTCGAACACTGCAGTATCAGCGACATTACCGTCGGCTTCTAAAATCGACACCCGCCAAAACCGTGGCTACTTTTAGCTCTCCTGACGCCCTTGAACCTGGCACGCGGAATAGCCGTGGTTTACATTGCCATGGCCAGCTGCGTCGACATAAAGAGCTCCACGAATAACTGACGCTGGCTGGAACAACAACTGTTTCGGACAGATTGCTAAATCTCATGTTGTCTTCTGGTGAGGCCTTCGCACTTTAGCTTCACACCTCGGTTAGAAACAAAACCTGCCGCAAAACGATTCACTCTAACGTTTCCTGCTATTTCGTGCCTTTACATGATTTTTATGTGTAGGTTCACACAATCCATTATATTAACCACCATCATCATAAACTGTCTTCTTACTGTTGTTGTTGTCATCATCTTATATCTAATGTTAAAATGATAAAATGATTGCCTATGCCAGAGCGACAGTCTCCTATGAGGTCGAAATTACTCTGCGGGTAGGTGCCGTGCAACCCGCGGACCTTCACCTCCTATTACAAGAGAAACGCAGTCTCTGAAGTACTCGATGGCCGGACGCTCGCATATGCATATATACATAGACATCGGGCCTACGAAAAGTGATTGCAATTGCCCGCCGTGCTGCATATAGGGCTGTTCTACCGCTCTACGTTGCGGGTATATACTACAGCCCGACGGAGAGTGAAGGGGAGAGAAAGAGTAGCCCTTACAGGAAGCATTGCAGCTAAAGTTGAGCGGTTCGCTTTTCACTTAAAAGTGCACTTAAGACTCCTTTCGACACTCAGCTGAAATAGTTATCGTTCAGCTGAGTGTCGAAAAGAGTTTTTCGTGATGCATGCCTGAACGAATACGGGACGTTTTATGCCCACGCGTAGAACGTACGTACGTCGCCCGTTGTCTGCTTGGAGCACAATGCTGCGGTTACTGTAAGCTGCCGGTATGGCTCGTTTGCCCGCCTTGTTCATCCGCGTGCAGGCGTGAAGAAGCAAGTGCCGCCGAAGAATAGGTAATTAAAATTAACAATAGCACAGATAGATCACCAATTCCCGAGACTCTATAGCTTTTTCATTTTTATCATCTTCTCGTTCTCCTTGTAACTACATCGGTGTGGTTGTCGGTTGGCGACGTTTCTTTCCACTCTTTCCACAGACAATCGAGACAGCCTTTCCCTCGACTACAACGGTATGTCCCTTTCTCCCGATTCATTCGATATTTATATATATATATATATATGTATATATATATATATATATATATATACATTTCTCGTCCTCTATCTCTGCTCCATTTCTATCTATCGTTCCTTTAATTCGTTCTCGGTCTGCTGTTTGCCTATTCTGACACAGAATCGCTCGACTCTCGATCGAACCTATTTCTCTGTGTAGTAGTCGTCGTTTTTGTCCTGAGTGAGGGTCTACCTACACCCGCCACACACCCATATGCATGACTACCGGCTGGCTACGAGCCGTGAATCTACGGTGCAGCAGCGACGTCGGCCAGATCAACACCGCGCAGGACAGCGCCGAACTGTGGGCCCACCAAATACATCGGCCAGATAACGGACTGAACTCGAGCCATGCACGCGCAGCGCACACCGGCGCCTACCTGCCTGTCTGCCCATAGGCCACAGAGGAGGCGACTGACTACACAGCTTGATACCTGCTACTCTCAGACGGAAACTGATGACGCATGCTGCTGATGCATACGCAGCAACGTGACACGCTGACGGTCTCAACCTCAACGCAGCCTCCCTTCGTGCTGTTGGCGGGTGTCTCTCAGCAGATGCTCAGTCAGTTGTTAGCCAGCCCGACGGTCTACCTACCAATCTATGTAGAATTCAAAACATTTTTTAAGCAGGTTGTTTTTGATTCAAGACTATCCTCCGACCCCTACGGGCTTGGAACGCAACCTGAGGTATATCTTCAATGCACCGAGAGCCGGACATGTTGAGATATCTAGGGTTTCCCCAACAGTTCTTGTGGCAGCATGGCTGCTCACTCTCACCGGTATGGTTTTTCATCTATTCTCATTGAGCATCGCTCAAAGAAAATTCGATCAACAACAGGGATCGTACCGGCGACGACACCCCGGTAGATGATGACAACCATGACTAGCGCACTAGCCCGCCCCTAGACCACGCCGCCACATGACCTACCAATCTGCCAACCTTCTACTAAGGCCGTCCTCGCCAGTGCAGTCAGACGTCATTTGGCGTCACGGACGTCCGTGACCCTGTCGGCGGTCGACAATCAATCAATCAATCAGGTTTATTGTCGTGCCCAACAAGTTGGCAATCTGTCACGACAAATGCTTGGCTCTGTGCCGGCGTGCCAATCCAGAACTCCCGGCTGGCTGGCTGTTGGCGCACTGTCTGGGCTTTTTTTTCGCTCGCAACCATGTCTCTGTCTGCCTGCGCGTTTGTTTGTTTATTTGTGCGTGGATACCAACGCTGTTACGTCCATTGCGCGCGTCTATACGCTAGCGGCAGTATTCATATCTAGTAGTGCTCTTGAACCGCCGTAGTACCGTCAAGCCTTTTCTGTATTTTTTTTGTTTAACTTGTCGTTCTCTATTCTCCGTTATTTCCTTCCTCTCTCCTCTCCTCTCGATCACGTTTCAATGTTTCAATAGGATCTCTTCGTTAGCTGCGCATCTTTGTTTCGTCTCGTGAATTCCCTCGCTTCGACTCGGTTTTCTATTTCTCCCGTTCACCCTTTCCTGCCTGCATCCTCCTCGCTTCTCAGCCCTGTGGTTCGGGGCCTGTTCGGTCAGCTACTCCTCTGCTCTCGGTGTGCACCTAGGCCTTCTCATTATATCATTTCACTTATTTACGCAGAGCCGTCGCAGCAGCAGCGGTAGCAGTAACAACGACAATAACGACAACAACGACAACAACAGCCACAGCAACAACAACCACAACAACAACGACAACAACAGCCACAGCAACAACAACCACAACAACAACGACAATAACAACAACGGCAACAATAACAACAACAACAACAACAGCCACAACAACCACAACAACAACGACGACAACAACAACTACAACAACAGCCACAACAACAACAAGAAACAGCCACAACAACAACAATAACAACAACAACAACATCAAATACAAGTACACTGGTGCTGCCACCACAGATACCAGTACAGGTCTGAAAGCTGCTGATCGACCCGCTTGTCGTTGGCACTACCGTTCTCTCGGTTGTGCGTCCTCCGCGCGCTTTCGATATCGCGCACTCTCTATGCAAGTTCTTTTTCTCCCCCCCCTCTCTCACTCTGTCTCTCGCGCGCGCTCGCAATATTTGTCTAAACTAAAATCTCTTTGGCTCGTTCGACGATCTGTGTGTGGTTAGCTACTACAGTGTGCTTCTTCTCCCGTACTTGGTTCTCTTGATCATTCTCTTTACCTTCTCCTTCTCCTCATCCTCATCCTCATCCTCTTTCTCCGTCCTCTTGGCTTACCCTTTCGCTGCTATCGCCGTCGTCGACGTCGCTGTTCTCATGTTCGCTCTCTCGCTGTTGATCCTAGGTAGTCTATCGCACGCAGACCGTTGACTTTCGAGATGATTGAAATGATGATGATGATGATGATGTTGACCGTGATGGTGGTCTGATAATGGTGATGATGATGATGATGATAATAATGATGACGGTGATGCTATTAATATTGGTGATGATCATCAGCAGCACATCAGCGACGACAACGATAACAACAAAAACGTCGGCGACAACAACAAAAACGACGACGACGACGACAACAACAACAACAACACGAACAACAACAACACCACCAGCAACAACAACACCAGCAACAACAACACCAGCAACAACAACACCAGCAACAACAACACCAGCAACAACAACAACAACAACAACAACAACAACAGGGGTTTCTCACTCTCCCAGCCAGCTGCCACTGGCTAGCCACCGACCGGCACACTGTACTCGGCCATGCTCTCGATCTGTGCCGGGTCGGGCAGTCTCCGTCCGTCCCTACCGCGGTCCGTCTGTCCGTCTCTCTGTTCGTCCGGCCGTCCGCGTGTCAGGCTGGCGTTCTTGTCTTAGCGTGTTCGGACGACCGATCTCGGCGCCGGCTGTTGCCGCCGCCACCACCAGCCGCCGGTGTGCGTAGCATGCATGTGCTGGCAAATTGTTCTGTTCTGTTGTGTCTGTCTGTGTCTCTACTGCTAGTCGACCAACCAGCCGATAAGTCGACACAGCTCCCTTAGCGCGGCACGCGTCGGCACTTAGCGTAGCCAGTCTTGCATTGAGCGCTGACACTGCCGCCACTACCACCGCCACGACCACCACGATCATCATCACGATCACTACCACGACTGCACGCCACGACCATCCTCCGCCTGTATATCGTGACCGCCACGCTATTGGTGGAACAACGTGGAAAACCACGACAACAACAGCTGCAGAAGCAGCAGCAGCCGCCGCAACAACAACAACAACAACAACAACAACAACCGGAACAATCACAATAGCAACAACAACAACAACAGCCGGAACGGCACCGGTTGGAACGGCATTAACAACACGACATCATTAACCAAAACAGCAACAACGATTGCATAGACCAGAACAGAGCAACAACGACAGCATTAACCAGAACAACAACAACAACAACAACGACCGCATAGACCAGAACAGAGCAGCAGCAGCAACAACGACCACGACGACGACGACGACCACGAGAACGAGATGATGTTGAGGATACCACGATCACCTATCATGACGGATTTTCTGCTCGATTCGGTCACCTGTAAGTAGTCGCCTTCTGTTTTCGCCTGATGATCTCCCTTGTATCCTATCAGCATTGCCACCATCATCGATATGACCGTTGATCTGATCGCGATACGCTATTTCTGCGGCGTGTGTTGAAGTGGAAAGAAGGCACGTGCGTGTCGTGATGCTGTCGTCACGACAAAGTAAGCCTTTTCAGCAAACATACTTAAGTCACATCACAGCATGGGCAACATCGTGATCGTTTCTCACAATCGTACTCTCGTAGTATCAGTATGAGCTAATCGTGTGGGTCAGGTGAGTGCAGGCTGTCGTCATTATTGAACCTTGGACGACGACGCCGACGACAACAACAACAACATCAGCAACAACAACCACATTAACAACAACATCAACATTATCATCAACACCACCAACAACAACAACGATCGGTTCCACGGTTTTCGTCGTGTCTTGTCATGTTACCGTTGTGACCGCGTGCGTGTTACTCAACTATTTCGGGTCGACGGACTGTGCAGGCGTCGTAGACATATTGACAATTGATTAGACTGGCAAATCAGTCGCTTATAGCAGTTTGCTTTCTTGGCTTGTTTCGATGCGAAAAAGCAACTACAACAATAACAACAACCACAACAGCAACAACAACGACAACAACAACAGCAACAACAACAATAACAACAACGACAACAACAACAGTCAGTAACGCTGCCGCTACGGCAACGACGAGACCATGATGCCATGATCGACCTACGGCCCGTAACGTATCGTGCGCCGCGTCTATGCTCGGGCGCGGCTTCCGAACAGACCGGACGATTGACCCCCCCCCCCCCCCCGCCCCAGCCGGCCACCCCCACCACCCTCATTCTCTTGCCGTCCGTTCCTTTGGCGTTCGGTTCCTCCTGATAGCTGCGGTTTCGGCTTGTCGGCAGACAGGGAGGAAACTAGAGGGCACGCGCGGTTCAGTTCGACTTTGGCCTCTGCTGACGAGATTGCCGCCCCGCTGGTACGGGCGCATCGCTTTTCGGTGACTAGACGGTATCTCAACTAGATCTAGAATCTCAACGCAAAAAAAAAATCCGACATAGGATCGACAACGCGACTGTTTGCGAACGTCGTTGTTTAGACGGCACACAGCCATCACGTTTGGTCTACTGGTGTGTGTGCCAGTATACCAAGCGCCATGCTCATGGTAGCGGCCATGAGCATAGAGGAGGATACAGCGCTCAGAGCAGCCGCAACAACAAACACCACGCTCCCCCCTCCCGGTGGAATCGCCATGTCCACTCGATCCGGCGAGACTGTTGGACGAGCCGATAGGCAACGCCAACGACCTAGCGCAGACAGACTAATTGTCAGAAACCAGCCAGAACAAGCCAAAATATACTGAAAGCCGGCACAGTTATGCATGCGCTGATATTTTTGAGCCAAACAACCCGGACCGTTTTTAAATGTTTGGTTAGCAGTTAGAAGTTAGGCTTTCATTGCTTGTATCCTATATATATATATATATATATATATTTAGGTATATATATATATATATATTGCAGTCATTGCATAGCAGTCATTGCAGATTTATATATGTAAAAAAATAGGCGTGAGTTCGTGTCATACACGTAATATTGCAAGTAGTTATTTAAATGGCAAACGGTTCTTTTTCGTCTATGTTTCAGTTGCCGCCGGAATACATATCGTCATGCCGTCAGCCAGGCGATCAGCTAAAAATATATTTTCGCCGGAATGCGTGTTGTAGCAGAGCGCCCCCTCGACGCAGCCTACGGTAGTTGAATATCTTCCAACGTCTACACCCTTTTTTCTGCATTTGATCGTCGTTATCGTCGCGTTGTATCGGATTCTGAGGTAATTAGACAACAATATGTTTTATTTTATTTACAAAAATCGTTCTATCCCTCTCCCCCTCTCTCGCACTCTCTCTCCCTGTATATATAATTTTTTTTTAAACAAGTTAATTTATTTATTATATACACAATTACAATGGTATGTTGTTTCATACATTTACAAATATTTGCAAGGAGTCTATAGTAATTTAAACCTACTACAGTTACCATTGTGTTGGTAAAAAGTTGCAGCCGGATTTAAATTACTGGTGCTTACCTCTATGCGAAAGTCAATTTAGAAAGACTAGTGTATTCATTAGTGACGGGGTAATAGGTGTGACTTTAAATTATCCTTGAAGTTATTTAAGGATTTCAAACAACGCAAGCTAACCGGAAGAGTGTTCCACTCTCTGACAGCTCGCAGGCCAAAAGCTTGGCTGCCCTTGCTGCTTCGATGCATGCGGATCCAAGGCGATCAAGTTCTAGTATCTTCGGCTCAATCCCATGGGTGACCCAATCCCATCGATATATATTATTATTATTATTATTATTATTATTATTATTATTATTATTATTATTATTATTATTATTATTATTATTATTATTATTATTATTATTATTATTATTTTATGTATGAATAGTTTATCGTTTTGAGTCAATTTTCACTGGAATGAAGTCTGCATACACTCTACGCGACGGTGTTGTCGTCACATCAACATAAATGTGTTGATCGTCATACTCATATGCTGCGCTCACAGTCTATCATGCTGGAAGCTACTATCTTGATATGTAAGCCCTATGCGGGGTATTAGGCGTCGATTGTTCCTGCCTTATGCTCTGCAAGGGGTGGCTCGTAGAAACAAATCGCTTCATCGTGTGACCTCATGCACTACTCATGTTCCAGGCCGTACCTGATCCTGATCGCGTGACGATGGACTCGGTGGCGGAGACGTTCTCAGCCGACACGTTCTGGATCGTGGTCGTCGGCTTTGTGGTGGCATTCTTCCTTGCGTTCGGCGTGGGAGCCAACGATGTCGCGAACTCGTTCGGGACCTCGGTCGGCGCCAAAGTTCTCACGCTTCGACAGGCCTGCTATCTGGCCACCGTCTGCGAGGTTTCGGGAGCCGTTCTAATCGGCTACAAGGTACAAGGTCAAACATGGAGAGGAGAGTCCAGCAAATAGAAACGCGACTGGAAAAGAAACGCCAGAGCTGGACTTATTCGTAGTTAGACTTACGACAATATGCCAACTGCAAGTTTAGTAGTATATGTACAGGTCGACAGGCGTTACATGTAGGCAGTGTCGATATGGGTCGATAGCTATGTATATGGATATATGCGTGTCTCTCTCTCTCTGTTTCCTTTGACAAACTGACCTCTAGGTGTCGGAAACGGTGAGAAAGGGCATCTTTGACGTGAACATGTATGCAGACGATCCACGGAGCTTGATGCTAGGCAATCTGGCGGCGTTATTTGGCTCAGCATGCTGGACTATTTTGGCAACGTTCTTCTCGCTGCCAATATCGGGCACACACTCGATAGTCGGTGCCGTAGTGGGATTCTCTCTCGTTGCAAGGGGCACACTCGGTATTAACTGGGCAGGCCTGGGCCAGATCGTTGTTTCGTGGTTCGTATCGCCGCTCTTCTCAGGCGTCCTCTCGGCGGCACTATTCTACGCCATCCGAAAGCTGATCCTCACCAGGCGAAACCCACTGGAGTGCGGCCTCAAGTCTCTTCCAGTTTTCTATGCTTTCACAGTATTCGTGAACGTCTTTTCGATTCTTCACGACGGCCCGCGCGTGCTCTACTTTCATCTCATCCCATTCTGGGCCGTATGTCTTCTTTCTATCTCTACAGCGGCAGCGGTCGCCCTATGCGTGCTGTTCTTCTTGGTGCCTCACATGCGGGCGAAGATCATCAGTTCCGTGCTCACCTCGCCCGAGACGAACGGCTCAACGGTCAAGGAGTCTATCTGCCTCGACACCGTCGTGAACCTCGACCAAAACCAGGAGACCATCACCTCTATCCATTCGCTCAACTCCACGTGCTCGTCGACTGTGACGACGCCCATCAAGACGTACGGTAGCAAACCGCCACTTACGTTTCAGACACAAGTGAGCTTCAGTCCGGAGGGGGTGGAGAGGTCACACGCGCGCCGAAAACGGTGCCGCAGCGGCTGTGACCGCTGCAAACGGCGCTCCCTTGCTAGCCTTGAGGTGGCCATTCTTGAAGGTCGACCTCGGCCGGGACACGTCGAGGACCCGCCGGCGCCCGAGGAGCCCCCGGAGACGGCAGAACTGTTCTCGTTTCTCCAGGTGTTAACCGCTATCTTTGGGTCTTTCGCCCACGGAGGTAACGATGTATCGAACGCTATCGGGCCGCTCATTGCTCTCTACCTAATCAACGCCAACGGCTCGGTTGCGCAGAATGCCGAAACGCCTTTATGGATCCTCCTATACGGCGGCGCGGGAATTAGTATCGGCCTGTGGATTTGGGGCCGCAAGGTTATTCAGACCATCGGAGAGGATTTGACAAAGGTAAGTAACTCGTCTTAACTTGCTTATCTATTAACTAAGATCCTCTCGTATTGTGGAGTAGGAACAACATATGCATATTATAGAACTATGGGTCCTGTTGCCGGTTTGCCTGCGTTTGTAAAGGAGAATAGAATGCTTTTGCGCACCAGCACCGTCATTTTGGAAGATTTTCTATTTAGCAGTGGTGTGAAGCTCAACGTTAACGGTTCGTCTTGAGTCCGTCGAGACCCACAATCATTAAGTCTCTACCAGTTCACCTTTCCATAGCCAGTCGTGTGGGCTATGAGAAAAAAAAGGGAGGGCACTAATAAAGTCGGGGACCGCGGTCGCCCGTGGAGATCCTTTACCCAATTTTTGGACGAATCTCCGTGAACGGAATTGGCGAATCCCGTGTGTTGTACTATGAACTCAGTTTACTATATGAAACGCGTTACGATGCGTACTGGTTGAGCCTACTAGGGCGCATTTGGTCTTATCCCTAGAATCATAGTTGTGTCCCGTCCGCACTTTGTCCGCTTGTTGAATTGGCTTTTCTTTGGCTTTATCTTAATAATATTTATTTTGCTTCTTGTCACCGATTGCGCGTGGCGTTTGTAAGAAGCTTGCTTAACCCCTCTCAGTGCGCATCCGGAGCCGGGTCTGTTTTGCGTAAGTTCAATCGATTAGCAGCTCACCGATTGTTGGGCCTTCTAGCCAGTCTCAACAAAAAATACTATCTGCAATGTTTCATCCGTAATATTAAGCGCACATGCGAAGACTTATGAAATTGATCGAAATCTCGTACGTTCGACAGGTGACTCCATCAAATGGCTTCTCGATTGAAGTCGGCGCCGCATCGACCGTTCTTCTCGCGTCAAAAATCGGCATCCCCATTTCTACCACGCACTGCAAGGTACGCCACAATCGAAGTCGTCGAATTAACGTAAAGAAGTCAGCTTTTTGCTAGAAAGACAATCACAACAATTGTGTAAATTCGGTGCAACGTTATATGAAATTAACTAATTATGTTATACAAATTTTCCAGCCGCCTATCAAGAGTTACGGTTAGATTTCCTGCTGGAAGGCCGTTTCTGACATTCATTTAAATCCAACTGTTCACGCAGTATGCCGCACGCATACACAAGCTATTCTGGTTTGACAATCCAGTAATGGTTGTCCAGAGAACGCCTGAGCGCTGTTACCAGCAATTGTTGACATTGCTGACCGTAAATCAAGCTTTAGCGGCCTGTATCGTACAAGTCAACCTAAAACTTTCTGGCCTTCGGCACAGGCCATTGGTATGAGTCGATAATTTTAGCTATTACGTGGAGCTGCAGTAGTCAAAGATGCAGCTGTAACAAAAGCCTACAGCATACAGACGATGATGGTTATGGTTCAATGGCATAGACTAGGCAAGACACCTAATACCACCGCAGACAACCCCCGCGTGGGGTTACGCGCCGCAAACTTTTATCAGCCCGTGCCGCCGTCGTCATTGCGATAGGTGGTCCATTTGAAGATTGCGCTTTTGAGATGACGGTGGGGGGGGGAGGGCGATGTATCGTATTGCGGACTTTACATACACCCATTCATGCGTCATATATATATATATATATATATATATATATACATATATTTTTTGGTCTAGCAATGCATCAAGTATACATATATATATATATATATATATATATATATTTTTTTTTTTATTTTTTTTTTTTGGTCTAGCAATGCATCAAGTATAAATATATATATATATATATATTTTTTTTTTTTTTGGTCTAGCAATGCATCAAGTAAAAAGACATACATGATTGTCTACTTGGCCCAGCACTGCCTAGGAAAGATTGCTGCGACTTGGTATGCGTTGTGCTGGCGTTCAATCACTCTGTGCCGCCGTATGTCTCCCCAATTTGTTTCTGCAGGTTTTGTATTACACACACACATATATATATATATATATATATATATATATATATATATATATATAAGAGTATCATTTTAAGAAACCTGGGCCACCGAATGCGTTTGCAACCGCGCGATATCGCGCGAGCGCATTCCAGAGATGTTACTTAATCTGCGTCGCCCTTTTCGCCCTTATCAACTGAAAATATTGTAACTTGTTTAGATAGATTTGGACAATGATAGAGGCCCCGAGAAAACGCGTGCCGACTTCGATTGCTGCAGCTGTCTGTTTCAAAGCGGCCCCACTATATCTAGGCAGACTCACCAAAAGCAGGCACACGTGTATGTCAATTTATTCTTATCACTGCCGACGGTTAAGTGCGTCCTGCTTACGCAATAGTTGTAAACAGAGAGAATTTGACTGCGTCCGTCACAGTTACGTTGTCGGCGTTTTTCACCATCAACATTAGGGCGATTCAGAATCGGGCGAGGTTCCCAACAGTAAGAAATATTGGCTTCTGCAGCCTGTTGGAGGCTGGCATTTTCCATCTAGAAGGTCAGAGAGAGAACACGTTTGCTTTTTGCGTCTATGGTGGTGAGAATGAAGATGCTACGGCTCGCTTAGCCTATCTTCGTCAGGCGGTAGGAAACACTGTTTTTGTCTTAAATTATCCTATTATTGAAGCAATATTGAGCAAATATTTTGAAAACTTAATATATATATATATATATACCATTTAAAATAGCTCGTATGGAACGTTTTCATTTTAACAAACTTTAAATGAATCAAAATCGCTATATGTATACTAATCGCTCGTAAGTAGTTAACAAAAAACATTACGGCGGAAGTAATGGAATCCTTATCGAAGAAAGACGTACAAACGTGGGCATAGTACGTCAATTATTAGTACAATAAGAGCGTGGTATAGTTTGGTTTAAAACTTAATGCCACGTATACTAAAAACTTGCACTATAAAATAGCATAGGTTTGGTGCACATAGTGCTTTTCCAGTTATATGGACTCGAAATTTCAAGTTTGACTGGAACGTGATGTCCAAGTCCCTATAATGAGCAGTCTGGAAAATGGCTTTATTACTTAATTACACTGCGTTGTCGTATTTCAACTTTAAAACCGCGCTTTAGAAGTAAGGAAAGTGTAATCTTATTTTTTTAATGCAAAGTGGAAGTTTCTATAGAATATATGGAAGACTTCAATATATATATATATATATATATTGCAAAGTACGCGCAAGTAGTTCTTAATTAGACATGAACATTCATTAAGTTTTTTGCCGCCAGACCGAAACCACCGAGGTCTTTCGATTTGTTATGCTTAGAAAAGGCCTTCGTCAGCTACACACGGGCCAACCTTTGTTTACTATTTGAGTTTGGTTTAAAGAAGCGCAATCGGGATTCGGCGATTTTTAAGGAATCGAAAATGGAGGCGCAAAGGATCTGCATCAAGTTTTATGATAAAAAAACAACTCATATGCTTTAAGGTGGTAGAGTTGTTACGAACGTTTTATAGTGATCCAGCGGTGTTCCTGCCTGTAGTACCGTCGATTTCACGACAGACGTGAAGAGACCAAAGATGACCCCATTCGACGTCAACAACAGAAGAAAACGTTGCCAAATATCGTGATATCGTACTCAACAACCACTGAATTACTTATGGATCAGCTGTAGCAGTCTTGATCGAGATCATATGTGTCAGACGACTGACAGCAAAGTTCGTTTCACAAATATTGAAGTCTCATAAACATTTTTGAAGATTAAACAAATATAGCTTTTCATAAATAAGCATCAGAACTTTTCGATCCATCTTTGTAGGTCAAGTAAGAACATGGAGTACCCAAGTGGGTCTAACCAAGAAAGAGCTTTGCGGTACTTCGGATTAACATCATACATTTCGAATGATACTCGACGAATTCTTCCCCAAAACTGCTTGATGGCGATGTATTTTGCCTACGTCCATAGTCACCTGACCTACGCTGTAGAAGTTTATGGCTTAACACAGATGCGTCTTATCAGGTCGCTTCGCCGACTCCAAAAACGAGCACTGAGAACAACTCTGGACCTCTGGATGCGAGATTCAGTGAAACCGCACTACAAAAAAATTAACATTTTGCTGTTTCCAAAACCTATAGAATACTGTCTCGTAGTTGAAATTAAGCGTATACTCCTTGGAGTGCATCCAAACTTATATGGTCTGGCAACATCAGCAACACCCATATCTACAAGGGGTAACGCATCAAACCTGCTTACTCTGTCACACGCCAACTCCAACCAGTCAAGGCTATCAATCAGAAACATTGGGGCCTCCTACTGGAACAAAGTACCGGCCTCCGTTAGGCAGACAAAGTCCCTGCTCAAATTTAAATGCGATCTCAAAGAGCATTATCTTGAAACTTTGGTATCTGGTTAAAAGTGATATAAAAATACAATAATGTTGCAATATATTGTAAATAGGTGAAAATGACATATATAAATTATACATTGTTGTTCATAAAAGGGGCTCCGGACAAGCTATGTGCTTGATGGAGCTTGAAATTAATGTGTGCAATTATCTATAAGAAATGTCAATAAACAAACAGTTGAAACAGTTGAACATACATAGAAGAAAAAAGTTCAGTTTTAGCTAGCACTAGTTACGGCGGGGGCCTATCTCAAGATCTTCTGTCTTTGTTAGCAAAACTCCGCGATCAGCCCGATCGAATCCACGCATTAAATCTAAGTGAAATCTAAGTGGACGTTAAGGTGTACATTTGCGTTACGTGCCAAAGCCCAATCATGAGCATCTTCGAGTAACTGTGTAGCAGTTGAGCCTCGTTTGGTGATTTCATGCTGTTGGAGATCGATCCGACTTTTAACGTCTAAAAACGCGTGTATTGCGCCCACCAGCTTTCCATTGTAAGACATAATATTGGCTTGCTTAACGGAACGGTTGTTTTGGGTAGATCTATAGATTCTTTGCTGGTCAATTAAGTCGCAATCGACCCGCGAAGCAGTAGGAGCATTTAACCGTGCTTAAATCTACGTGTAAACACAAGTGACATATAATACTTTGAATTAATATATAATAGGCTTTAATCTTACTTACAAACACGTATGTTCGATGGAAGTCACAAAGAAGAAGAAACAAAGTTAGGTAACTAATAGCAACGTACTAATGTGTAACTAATACTGTAGAGTTAGGGTAGTAAACCTAACCTAACTTTGTTTCTTGGAGTACCCGTATCGATGGAGTGAGTGCCTACGCAGGTGGGTAGATACGTGTTTCTTCAGCAAAGTATAAATCTTTTTTGCTTAGCCAAATATTTCTGCTTATTCCTTATTAAACCTAGTTACAGGCTAGAAATATCCGTTCGAAATATTGTAGATGTTTGCCTCATGCGACTCACTAAATTGACACCGTCTTCTGGGCATGGCGTTGGAATGTTGTTTCCGTTGCAGGTGGGGTCGATCGTCTTCGTGGGCTGGGTGAAGTCAGCAAGCTCCGTGGACTGGCGTCTGTTCCGCGGCATCGTTGCGGCCTGGGTTTTCACGCTTCCCATCGCCGGCGGACTCAGTGCAGCCATTATGGCTGTATTGATGCGTGTGGTGTAGTAGAAACACACACAGCCGGGGCGCTTCATGGGCCCGCGTCACAGAAGGCCACAGGCATGGAGAAAATTGAGATTGGAAGAGAGAGAGAGGGAATAGATGGGGGGCGTCTCTCTTTTTTTGCGCTGAAGTTCTGATTCGAACAAATATGCGTCCAAAGAGAAGAGCGTATCCGTTCTACCTCGTGATGATAGAACGGATCTCATCATCATCGCCGTCTTTGTACCCTCGTACTCCATCAGCCACTAGGAGTGTCTGAGCCTGAGAATCTCATTGTACTGAATAGCCTTCGGACAAGGCAAAGTCTGCATCAAGGCGAACCTGCGTACCGACGGAGTCTTTCAAGAGCTAATCGCAAATTCCTGTGACAGCTTAAAAATAGTAAGGTACTTCGCTTACTTGAGATGTAAACAAACGCTGACTCTAGATGACGGTCTTGCCGTGCGTTAAGTGTAAATAGCAGACGTTGATAAAGGTAGCTGTAACGAACTGTTAAAGACAGATTGTCAACTTTACGTTGAACGCATGGATTTCACAAGCTGACGTTTGGTACGGGCAAAAATGGGGGGAACAGATTAACAAACGCGGATCAAGGATACATCATAGCAGGGTGATGGCGTCGATCATACTTGTAGATGATTCTTACACTATTTGGCAGTCAGGTGTAGGAATGCTGCCATGGCAGGAGTCGTGTGAACCAAACAGCAACAAGTAACACAAAAAAGTACACAAATGTAACAACTGTTTGATTTCCGCGGGCCGGTGTGTCAAATAAGACAGTCCTGCCCAAAGCCTAACGGCCGTTGCCCGTCCGTACCAGATGATGTATATTTCCTAATGTAATCTTAAGATAACACTCATATATATATATATATATATATATATATATATATATATATATATATATATATATATATATATATATATATATATATATATATATATATATACATATATATTCCTGATGATGACCTAGGTGGGGAAAGCTGAACAAGGCGGCGTTGTTGTGACCTCTAATAAGTGGCAGTAGTCGGCATCGCCGGGTCAAATCGCCGGTGTATGATGGTGCTATTTTTAGGCAGCTCATCGAGACTCGCGCGGGTTGTTACTGATTGGTTACTGCTAGCAGCGACGCCTTCTGTAAATAGGCCGCAAAGGCTGCCAAAGCGGCCGATTTGCGGTTGCGAGCCACATTAACGTTTAATGCCGTTCTGTAGCAGCAGAAATGGCGACTGACATGTTTATAGTTCGGAAAAGTTTGCCTAGAATAGCTTGTTTCTGTCATTTCGTGCCATCTCCCACGCTCCGGGCTTAGTGGTTGACATACATATGCCGCCTTGTTTGTGTTGTTACGGTTTCCTAAAATTTAAGAAAATAAAAGCTGCGTCATACTTATGTTTTTTTATTGCTACCTATATATATCTATTATATATATATATATATATATATATATATATATATCTTATTTATTTTTTGCATATTACATTATGTTTGTGGGACACCATATATATATATATATATATAAATATATTTTTATCTTTCCATGACTTCTAGCCAAAGACTTTTTTTTTTTAATTGTGGTTTAGAGAACAAATTGTATTCAAGTATGCGCCTCTTTTAAACACCTGCCATTATAGCCAATGAACGCGTCGAACTTTGCAGCTGAAGTAGGTCTGAAGGTCTTGAAATTTTATAGTATGAAGGTACAAGCTCTGAGAAATTTTATAGATGTTCATCGAGTTTGTCAACAACTTGCTCGCAAGTACGCTTTATTCCGGGGAAAAGTTTCGCAGTCAACCAAAGTATCTAAAAGCAGTGTCCATAGCGTCAAATTAATTGGCAACCGTTATATGTATTGTCAAGTTCAAATAGTTCCCGAGAAATATATATAATGGCTGTTGTTAAATCGTGTTTTATTTACATGTGCAGAATATCCTGCCGTAGCACTGTAAAGCCTTTTGCGTTAACCAACTCTCTTTTATCCTCCAAGTTAGATTGTCCTTGGCGAAACTTTAAGAACTGTTCTCGACAGCTGCGCTGGCTCAGAGTCATTTAAGTGGATAACTGTAGGCCGGTTCATCTCATACTCATAAATTATTTATATTAGAATAGATTAGAAAATGCCTTGAGTAACTAAGTAAATTGTGGGAAGAGGCTGGGATACAGAAGAGCCTGCGAAGCCGATTATGTGGCCACAAGTCAGGCAACTTTATTATTGATGTTTTCAGTGCTTACATTACACTTAGGGTTAAACATAAATAAACCCGAGCTTATAAGCTGAAACAGTATCTGTCGTTGTTCCCAAATAAAGTTCACAGCTAATTTATAAATGTGTATAATAATAATATTAGTTAATATTACTTAATACTATTATATAATAATTAATAACTGAGCAGAAAGTTAACCACGTTCGGTTCCAAATCACATCCTCTTAAATCATTTTTAAACATTTTCTCGCAGTCAACAATTATAGGTCAAAACGGGTTAAAAATATAAAAGTCTAGATTTCTGTCAACAATGATCCCTCAGTCAACAAATATAGGTCAAAACGGGTTAAAAATATAAAAGTCTAGATTCTGGGGTATATATATATATATATATATATATTGTTTTTTTTTTTTATTAGGAATTAAGTAGAGCGTTTGTTTTCTGGGAACGTGTGCACGGGACATATTACTCCACTCTCGTGAAGAGTGGGCTGGGACCTCTTCAACAGCGTGTCCCGGACAGATGCCCCGTTTCCGCGTTGGACGTCGAGATCGAAGTGCTGTCTCAGATAAGCCGAAGATCTCTGGTCTCCGGTTGCGAGGTTCAGCTGCTCGCTAACCCTGTGGAGGAGTTTGCGTGTGATGTCGAACGCTAGCGGTTGAAACTTAAGTGGGTATGTCGGTAATCTTTTGTCACGTGTTTCGCGAGCCTCTTCGTCTCGGTTAGGTTGCCAGCGTAACCTGCTAAGGCCGCCCCGTCACAGAGCATTGAAAATGCTAATGAGTCAGTAACTGCGGCGTCCCAGATAAGCATCCTGCCCCGGCTGAAAGGGGTAAGAGTCATCCAGTCCGGACACTTACCATCGTCAGCGGAGAAACCCTGGGGCTCTAGAATACCGGGAAATCCGCTGGACAATAGCGCTCAGATAGTGTAGATAGTACAATTGATTCATGCAAACAAGTTAATTTCTACAAGCGCAGATGTAGGTGTAACTAGATGTCTAATATGTGCAGCGAACGCAAGGTCCGTCGACATTTACACTTCAAGGTAGCGCGCAATATTTGCGATAAGTTGCTGACAGTCCAGGTCGGGAGAGCTATAATATATTTTTAGTTCGCCAGCGTTCAAAAGGTAATTAACAGTCTTTGTTGGCGTTTATGGACAAGACACAATCGTTAATTTATAACAGTTGTGTGCACGTAGAGCCCTGAGGTGCAACTACGTGCTGGAATGTATCAATTAGGTTATTCGGGACATAGAGTTCGTTATGGGTCTGACTAGTATATTTCCAAAAAAAGTGCAGACAATGAAATATTAACATTGGAATAGGGCAAAGGTTCTCGAAACGCTTTTTGAATGAGGCGGAGGTAACAGGAACAAGATCGAACAAAGACGCAAAATGAGATACTTGTAGTTTAACCTTGACTTCATCTGTCGACCCTGATTTCGAGGCTGATTCTAGGGTTGGTGGAAAACTCCATGCTGGTGAGGCGCGATTGGTGTGGCGGAACTGGGGCCGGCTGTACTTGACTTGTGCTCATCTCGGTCAGGATGCGAAGACGCTTAGTTGTGAGTTTCCGTCCTGCAGTAGACGAAGCAGGGTCTGGACACAAAACGATGCGTCGTCGAGACGGGCTACATATGAAAGCAAATTCTCGAGTTTCTTGTCAATCACATTAGGCGTGAAAGTTTCGACCAGAAATTAAAGCGACAGCACTGCGTGAAGTTATTGTTCGTCATAGCAGCCTGAAAATAACACAATCTAACCGACCAGGTTAAGCTGTTTAGACATTATTTCACTGCACAAAATGAGCTCGTGGTCAGAAATTACTATGGACTTGCGGATGTTAATGTTTTTAATAGATGACTGGTCAGGAGAATGGTCACAAATCGGAGTGATGCGTGGCGCTATCGATAACCTGGGCTAGATAACAATCTCGCCCAGGTTATCGATAGCACCACGCCAGGTTATCTGATGCTGCATCTGAAGAGAACAGCTTTTGTTTAAGCTTCCCTCCCTTCCATTGATTGACAGCAGTGGATGTTTCCGCAGTGGCCCCCATCGTATTGAGGTAGATTGACGTACTACTCTTAGACCTGAAGCATTACTCAATCAAATATTTTTTATAAGGCATAAGTAGACACCTGGACCAATGTGATACATTATTGTCTCTAAATGATCTGTCCGCACGTTTGTTTGCGTCGCCTTCATGTATATATATTACAACGGCAGAGATAGCAGCTAATTGAAAATGTGGCGTACTTTTGACAACCGTCGTATTTTAGTTAAGAACATCCATAGTTACGTTGGTCAAATACCGATGACCGGCGTTATTTAAACAGTGCAATTGGTCACAATATTTGGCGGAGCTCATGCTTTGGTTTCGAGCAGTGATTCACAGTATTGAACTGTTGCTAACATTAACGATGCAACATCATGTAGTGTCATCGCGCCTCAATGTAATGCACCAATGTTTCCTTAAGCTTTTAATTATATTATGATGACTTGTCTACGAAAGTTATGGTTTGAGCCGTCTCCGCTGTACAAGAGAACCTGGCTGCTCCACGTCTTGAATACTAAACATTTCTGCATGGAACCGCGCAAATAGTTTCCGAACCATAAGGTCTCAAGACCTCAAGTCTCAATACTATAGCGCCGTAAATGCGTAAGCTCTTAATTATCTAAAGAAAAAAAATCAGCAACGTTAACCTGAAATTATATTTAAATACAGAAACATTTTAGCTGAACAACAATTCTTATTGTGGCGCTATTATTACAGCACATTTACAGCCGTAATACAAATGACTAAACCACAATTTAGATTTTTAAGTTAAAATTTGGTTTAATTGCTTGTATTACTGTTTTTAATAATTCGAACACTCGTATATAGTTAAAACACTACTTATATAGTAGTACTTCAACTATATACGGATTCGTTTTTCGGATAAGACCGTCGAACTGCGTGTAACAATATCGCCATTCATTATGCCGCACATATATGAGTGGCGTACGATGTCGCCCTCAAACGTTTTTGGGCTCAAACTTTTTGCTATAATGCATGTCGGATGTGGCATAGCTTGTTTATAACTGGCCGATATACTCATAAATTATTATTAAAAATTACTAACATTTTTTATGGCTCTGCTTGAAGTAATTAGTTAATAATCTTTGATATATATTACAATGGTTGAGTGTGCGCATCTTAATTGGTTTAGTTAGATTGGCTTGGGCTGCGTATATATTTGTTCTACCTTAATTTAGAGACTATGCATATTAATCTTACCTCGTCTTATAAAATATATATATACATATAAACATTGCATAACCATACATTGATAGCATATTATTTGTTTACAGCTGCACGCCTAAGCTCAACACACTATTTCGTACGCGATATGCCAATTGCTTTGCTAAGGAGCTGAAACGTTTACTGTATCAATTTATTGTCTATAAAATACCGTATAGTTAGTTATATGGTATTACATAAACATACTTGAACTGGAGCAACAAATGTTCTTCATATGCTGATCAACACCTTCAATATACGCAGGCCGGGTCTTTTAAGTCTAGATGAGTATGTAGAAGTAAATAAAATAGAGTAACCTGCCTTATCAATTTTTGCCCATTAATATCCACCATCCACCCCATAATGAGCTTTTTGGATGACGTCCGTCGAAGTTATCCAAAAGAGAGGATGGTTGCTGCTCTCTTTTTTGAATTAAAAGAGGCGTTTGATATCATTGACATCATTAATCTAATCACCAAGTCCGTAGGCCTTGTTACAACAAATGGTACAGATCGAGCAGAGATTTTTAGATATCGAGAACATATCAGCTGAAGCGGCCCAAGGGAATATCCACTGCTTTTTCCTTGGGCCGCTCCAGCTGGTATGTTCTCTGCTGGAGCGGCCCAAGGGAACAGCAGTGGATATTCCCCTTCTGCTGCTGCTGCTGCACATATGACCAATCTCAACATCAGACCTCGGTTTCACATACAGTCGTGCCCACTCCAGATGTGCGCGCAACATGTTATTTGAAATTAGTTAAAGAAAATGCTTAACAACACGGTTAGGTACCTCACTCGAGTGTCAGCTGAATACGATAATAATCATAATAACAATGTACCGCCCCAGGCGCGCCGCTTCGCTACCGCGCTTAGCGTGTACGATCCATCAAGTCGACTAATCACTGGCTCAGCCAGCACACATCAGTAACGAATGCTGATCGTCTTCAGTTGCGTTCCTGAAATTCTTGCAGGAACCGGAGAGTGTCTAGCAAGGGAAATCTGTTATAGGCGACAGCCTATGCCTACGACTTTTGTGCGGATGTCACCTATTAGTTGCTTTAAATTGCAACGATCTTGCAAAACAGAGCAACAATATTGCGGTCCCAACTTCTAAGAGGCCCTTTCGACGAGAAGGCTTCCTGGAAGTTGTCGGCTGTGTGTACATCGACGGACTGGCAAGGTTTGCTGGTCGCATTAGTGCGACAGCGGATACTTCGCTACAGGGAGTAGCAACGCTCGTGCGCAGTTATACTGTTCTCTCTTCGAGACAGAAATACGAGCCGCGAAACCAGGTTGGTCAGGGCGTCAGGCGACCCCGCCGAGCCACTCCATCCGCGCCGTCCAGATTAAGTCTGATTTGACGTCTCATATAGATATATACATATATATTTACATATGATTCGAGGCCAGTCGATGTGCACGAGTCTACCTTACATAACTATATGTGCATATATCTATATATATATTATTCAAGGCGAGTCGATATATATATATATATATATATATATATATATTTGTACGTCAATGCGCTGCGGTGGTCTCAACTACAAGCAACGCTGCGAAGTGATTAATACTGCGACGAAGCGCCTCACCCTCTACACTCACCCACTGCACACGATATCCCGCCGACAGTATGTGCAGTACAGGATCCAATGCGGTGCCGCGGTCACAGCATCATCAGTTTGCTACGCAGAGTCTTTTCGCCTAAACTGCAGGAGGCTGCCTTGCCCAAGCATCCGCCCTGAAGAACCATTAGAACTGAATAAGAATTTCCTCTATTGCAGAAAGAGTATTGTTTTGCACACAAACACAACACAATGAAGCAAGTCCATTAAACGTGTTTAACAGAAAAAAAACGGTAGGAGACCTTTCTCTTCTTACGAAAATCAGTTTTTGGTCGTTTTGCCGGTATGCTGCGCCACTACGTTGCCAAAACCGCTCAAGATATCGAACGACTTTGGGCGCTCTATGCTGTTAAAAACGGTATCAAACCAGACGGTGAACTCAACGCGGATGATGCGGACACAGTGCGCCTATTCAATCGTAACAAAGTCATCTTTCAGGATGGAACATACACGCATGCCCCACGCAAAGCGCTGAATGAAAAAGTGGCAGTTTTTTTTCATTTCGATTGCCCAGCAGCGAAGCCAGAGCAGGTGTCGCTCAATGCTCATCTTCGCGCAGGATCGTGACTAAACCCGGACTTGGTGCAAGTCCTGTAAAAATTCGGCCAGCATTTCTTTGCTCTTTCCTGGGACCCAGCTAAGGTGTTGTGGGAACCAACTAAAATCGATCTGAGAAGTCAACAACCGTTCTAGGAGCCAAAGCGTTGCCACGCACTGGATCGAATATGGTTCGGTTAGAACGTTTCTTGATTATTGACACTAAATCCAGTTGGGCATTGTCTTGCTGTCGCCTTGCTCTGCGGGACAACAATGCCCAGATAAGTTTTCTTCTATGATTAACGAGTAAAGACGGTTGTGCCCCCGAGAGTTCTACAGGGGGGCAGAGGCTGAAAGGTTTTAGCCAGATGTGCAACCTTTGAACAAGAAACACACGCAAGTGACTCCCGCGCCAGAGAGAGACAACCGCTTCCGTGAGAGTGAGTGGCGAGCTCAGAAAGGACGACAACACCCGCAATGTAAACTAATCCACACACGACGGACCTAGGTCAGAAACGTAGGCCATTGGCCACCCCAGACATGCGCCCGTGACGGAACATGTATCGCGCCTAACTGCGCTAAGTGGCTTGTAAGATAAGCGCGCTGGTGAGGGAGACACATACAGTGTGCGCTGATAGATAACTATATGTATATATAAGTTTTATTATTTTCCTGGGTCCATTACATTTTGAACAAAGGTTCACAGCTCCTCCAAGCCGTCAAAGGCTAGTATGGTGTGTTTATATCACACGTGCTCCTATTGTGTACCAGTGGACGAAGGCGCCAGGCTCTTGTGTATGTTGGTCGGTCGACCGGTCTAAGTGGACCGACATCATCGTACCGTCGTCAGTTAGAGCTGGGCGGAGACGACTAGTTGTACTTTCAGCTCCTTTGGCAGGGAGCATATATTAGCGTCTTATGTTGCTCTCGAAAACTAACTTTTTGCCTTTACTGTGATGGCCAGATCATCCGCATCATCTCTACCCTTTTTTTTTGTTATATAGAGTTAACTGGTAAAATGCGTTATGCACACCGGGCGACGTTGTTAAAGCCTCGGTAGTGTGGGACTCGCACCCACTAAAATCCAGTCGTCCTCTTTGCCCCTTGACGGGGGGTGGCCGCTACCCTCTCTGCCCTTTGTGGGAGGTTATCCTGGGAGAGGATGTCATCGTACGCTAGGTTCCAGGGTACGGAACCCAGGATCGAACCCTGCGGAACTCCTGCTGTTATTGATGTTTCCACTTCATCGTTGAAAACACTTCGGTCCTCCAGGTATCCTAAGATGACCTGAATGAGATAAAATGGGACTTTTTTCATCACTAGCGTGTCCAGTATTGTCCTCTACGGGAGGCTGTTTAAGGCGTTCCTGACGTCTAGAAGGATTAATGAGTCTTGTATGAGGACTACAATCAGATTATGTCCTTAGGCCATCCTCTGTATTCTCGTAGTAGATGAATGCGCTGATTGATGGAACCTACAAGGAGCCGATTTGGTTGGTTAGATAAATGGGTCGAACCCGGTGGCGTGATGCGTTCACTTGGATATATATATATATATTTATATATACATATATACCTAAATGTTATTCTGTAGATAAATAAATTATATTAATACTATGCAACCACTCTACCTTTTCGGGCTGACCCTCAGCCAGTATTCAACGTCCAGGGATTGCTTTTGCATAGTCTCGTAAGACGGACCTCATAAGCACACATGTGCAACGGTGGGACTCGAACGCGTGCACCTATGTGTCTCTTCTCCACTATGCTACTACTACTACGGATATTGTCGTTAACATTGCAGTGACCAACCTTTACTGCGGTATGTTTCGCCTTTGTCCTACGCGAATATCTACGTTTTTACATATATATTAGCGGATTTATTCGTTATGAATTGGGGGAGGAAAATACTCCCATATAAGCACGTACACTTGTTGCGCGTCAGTCCACCTCATCAGAGAACCTAAAACTGTCGCGGCGTTGCTTCATTGAACGTTGAGGCAAAGCCTTTGCCGTAGGCACTCTTCGGATCGGTTTCCCCTGCGGCAAGGGTAAGTAAGTGCCCCTCCAAGGTCTTTAATCAGCTTTCCAGTGTTGGGACCCCTAACGTTTCAAATGCAAATGGGCGGAAATTTTGTGTGTAGCCGTTGGACGCGTGTTTCCGACGGTTTTTAGCGTCAGCCACCCTGATCACGTAACCTGCTTGGTTAGCGTACGAACCGCTATAGAGGGAGTATATATATATATATATATATACGCGTATATAAACCCATTGTCGTAATCGCGGTGTTCACTGGCCCTGCAGCTACCCTTGGCGTCTACACTACTAGATGAAATGTGCGACCGGGGCACGGATGCTGTTTGCCAATGTTTACGAAAGGTTACAAAAGCTTTGATTAAACCTCACAGTGTCTAGCTTGTTGTACATTCGAAGAGATAATTTTGCACAAAAAATAATTCTTACAGTTATCAGTTTTGCTGAACATAAGTATGATATATATATATATATATATATCATACTTATGTTCAGCAAAACTGATAACTGTAAGAATTCTATCTTGTGCAAATTTATCTTCTCGAATGGACAACAAGCTAGACACTGTAAAGTTTAAATAAAGCTTTTGTAACCTTTATATATATATATATATATAATGAGAGCAGATCGAAGAGTTCTAATACATATTTTCATAAAATGTATATTTATTTAATCTTCCAAAGGGTGTTCCTCATTAGCAAAATTGTTCCTGCCGCCTAAACGCGTCTCTGGGAATCGAGTTGAGTTACTCCTGCGGATTCTTCTTAATCGCTTTTATAGTCTCAAAACGTTGTCCTTTCGATTTTATTGTTATCCGTGGGAACGGAAAGAGTCACACGGAGCCAGGTCCGGCGTAAAACGGCGTACAAATTTTTCATCAAATAATCCGATATCAGCATCACGACAATCACCTTGGTGTTCGATCTGCTCTGTCTGAAATTGGACGCTACCATATACTTGTTTGCGCCCAAGTTTACGGAACGTCCCTATCATTCAAAGTTAAATACAAATTGTGAGGCCATACTGAGAAACTGTGACACAATGTAAAACATAAATCAACTGTCTACCAAATTTGTGGTGCCAAAAACACTGAATTGCATTATTGCCGAACCTTAAGCGTAGTATGCTGGAAGACAATCGATACGATTTGCAAATCAATAAAAACAAATTAAAAACATTATCCGTTAATATTACTCTTTTTATTGGATCGGGTGAAGCCGTGTCGACGGGAAAAGGATTCCCGGAGAGTTTGAAAGTCGATATAAACTTATAACGTATGTTAATGAAGCAACAAGGAAATTTGCGATGCATATAATATATGCAGCATAATACAGATGTCAAATAATTCGAGCATTTATGTATCATATAGGTACTTCGCTCCAAGATCGGGTTACGCATTTTTGTTTTTTATTGCACTTTGATCTAAATGCACATTTTAAAGTAGGCTTTCCTAGAACGCTGCAGCTTGGCCAAGAACCGGAGAATCCAGCGTCTCCCGAACGCTGGAAAATACGCGAAGATACGTCAACGCGTCTTTCTTTGGACATCAGAGTTGGTATTTATATTGGGTCTACACATTTTTTTTTAGAATTTTATAATGATTCTTTACGGACAAAACCGAAAAACTTTTTTGTAGCCCGTATATTTATTAATATATTTATATAATATCAACAAAAATACATACATGGCCAGGCAGCTAGGCACTTAAGCTGTTATGCTGTGATAAGGCTTAGTTGTGCCACGCGATTGTCATCGTTCCTATAACGTTCCCAATGAACGTTGCACAACTCTCATCAAACGTATTATAGCGATGCAGACAATCGCAACCAACCGCTTCGCTGGTGCGATAAGTGGCGTTGGCGAGGATCGCGTAGGATGATCGCCGACCGGATCCTATGCTTACCAAGCTCCATCGACGAACGTCAATTACTCTTGTTTGCATTATCTTTTTTCGCTCTATATAAGTAAACAGTAAGACCAAAAGTGGCGCCCCTCAATAGTACGATTTGCTAGATCTTGGAATTTCATGTCGTCATCGTGTGTCATCTTCACACTTTGTCCGTCCCAATCGGCCTTATATCTCAATCTGCCACACCATACTGGACGTACAGCACATAGAGTACATATTATTTTACACTCCTACACTGTACGTACACTGGCTAGGCACGCTTCGGCAGAGCGCCGTTCGCGCCGCAACATAAGAGCAAGTGCAGTATTGGCACATCAACGAGTGATAAGAAAAATCTCCATCGCTATCATTCGTATCATCAGCGTCTTCATTGTCACCCTCTCAGCGCTCAGTGTATATCAAGAAGTATACGTGTACGAGCAGCCTTGTCTGGCCTGGCCGCCGGGATGGCGAAAAAAAAAGGGCACACTGGCGCCTTTCTCCACCGTTCGTACGAGAGCACCAGAGACCAACCTGTGGATTCGCGCATGCGCTTCGTTCGCAGGCCCTGCGCTCACCACGACCCCTGTGGAGGGTGAATGTCGCCCCCGCCGCATACGCTGGGGGTGGCAGCCATCTTGTTGTGCTGCCAGCCGATGCGGAGGTAGGCAGGCCTCCATGTATTAGTTGCATCGGTCCTCACTAGCGTCACATTATCGTCGTGGTTATTCGTCATCGTCGTCGCTCGCTCGGTGTCGTAGTAAAGCCCGTCGTAGTCGCCAAGCAGTCGTCGTACTTAGATTCGTACGTCGATGCGGCAAAAGCTATCTGAGTACGGTAGTACAGCACCGCAGCAGCAGCAGAAGCCGCGTCAACGGCCTTGACTTTAGGAACAGCAGCGTTGTGTGGGGGCGATTGTGATGCACGTCGCCGTGCTGAAGACCTCGCTCAGCGAGTGCGCGCCATTGTTGTGAAGAAGAGAGCGCCGGTTTGTAGCTTAGATTGACGAGCACAGTGACACCGAGTGCCGGCCGAGGATCGTCGATTGCTCGAGAGTTTCACACTAGTACAACGAAAACGACGGCGAGGACGACAACAACAACAAAGACAACGATATTTCGGAGGTGTCTCCGCTCCGAGCTGACGAGAGACAAAACGCCAGCAAAGGTACGTCGCTGGCCGCTCGTCGATGTGAAGTCTAATGCCACACCGAAGATCAATGGCCTAAACCTGTCTGACTTCGGTGACAACAGCAGCACCTGTCCAGATGGCAGGTTCCGAAATGACAGTGTTGGGTGTAACGATTGGCTAGTCATTTGCGATGTCGTATGACAGCTGTCTAAAGACGTAGTGTGGACTTTGGCTTGCTCGCATAACTCAATTCATACCGTCTCAACGACGAGTAGCACCAATAACAATCGCAGTATTAACGGACAACAATAAACATATATATATATATATATATATATATATATACCACTTATCGTCGCAAATTGCCCGTTAATTGTCGTAACTAAGGCAAATGATAAATTTATGTGATGACATGTATCGTGTGATTTATATTCAGATGTTTAAGTCTGTTATCGAAGAGCGATATTATTTTTTGTTCATCCGTATATTTTATCCACATTGACAGTTTGTGTACAACCTGATGCGCTCCAGTCTCAAATTCACTTTAATATGGTTAACATGCTCGTACATTCGAAACAGGCCCAAATGTCTCTTTATTTGTATAATGCTCATACATTTGGATACTAATTATTAATACTGCCAATTTAAGTCGGAGACATACAGTAAAAACTAGCTGCAGTAGACAAAGTAGTCACAAAGTCAACTCGAAAATATGTCGTCACAAAATATAGAATGTCGTTATGACTAATCTGACAGGTAATGATTACAGGTGAGTTACTTCCGTTTTAACCACACGCACGTCACCAATATTTTTTACAAATACACTCGTCGTGTTATATTGTTATATCCAGTAGAATTAACCTAGTTGCTACATACGATATATCTATACTGAACAAGGTGGTTTGTTATGACAACACGTATAACTGGAATTTGAAACGCCGAGGCTCCATATCTAAAAACAGTAATTCTTTAAAGTCTATTTGTGTCTTTAACTCTATTATAAGAGAATGCCGGGCATTATTATCGGTTAAAATATAATAAGCTAAAAAAGCAGATATGTCAGAATAACGAGATTTATATATGTATATATATATATATAGTGTCTGTTCTTAAATCAGAGATAATTCTTCAAGACGAAATCTTTACTATACGATTGCAAGTTAGCATCCAAAAAGCCTGATCAAATACTTCAAAACAGAGTGCCTGTAAGGGTGTTGCGCAGAATTCTATCGGTCCAGGCAGAGATACAGAGGCTCTCTTGACGCTCCTGCTTAGACGAAAATGGCCACGCTGTGTGCCAGCCGGTATGTAACGCATACCACGAAATGATAAAGATGGCAACCCTTGTCAAGGAGCAATGGTGTTATCTACATTTACCGTGGCTTTTACAGGGCACAACACATACGATATAATGATGTTTTCTTACAAAGATGAAAATTTAAGTTCGTTGGGCTGCTACGAAAGCTTTCTCCCTCGATCCAGAGATCAGTTTTTCCCTCGTATTCAACCCAATATACGGTAAGGTATGGCCAGTTGGTCTGATTATCCTTAGACTCTACCCTCTGACGAATCCTGAAGTATTCTACACAACGGCCGTGACATGAGTCACAGAAACACCTCAGCCCAATGTTAAACCGTTACGAGTAGCTACGTTTGTGGTTAGTCCTGTTGATCTAGTGGCAACATTAGCCTAAGTTTGCCCATTGTTGTTTTTCGAAACCAAATGCTTATTTGCTTGACATCAAAGGCGAGATATAGCATTTGGGTGCCTGCAACCTTACCATGAAGTTTGTGTATGCATTTAATACTACCGCTATGTGTTCCTCACTTGCACATCATCAATTGATGCCGCATATATTTCTGTTCGATCAATGATGGATTGTTTTCCCGCTTGATTGACGACTATGACTATAGCGACGGGTGTTTGCCATACTTTTGCAAAGTTTTATCAGATTTAAATCATTCTGTTTTTGGTTAGCAGTGCCATGCTGTGAAGAAAAAGAGCACTAATGCTATCAAAATGTTGCACTAATCATTGTCTATACTAAACAGTTTGTTTATGTTGCGTATATAAGGTGTGTCTGTACTAATGCATATATTCGCATATTATTATTATTAGATATACGCCACAAACTACCTGATGTTTTTTGTATACATAAGATAAAGATGTACAACAAAAATGGTGTAAGATCAACGCGTACCTTCCACTCGCAAACCGATCGTACGCGACTTTAGGGTCAGCAAAGACGTCGTGTCCGTTCGACCGGCACTCTATGGGGATGTATAAATTAATCCTAATTCAGTTGAGTGTGCGACACACACAAATTCTGCATCACAAATCACGTCTACGACAGTACTTTTTCGTGGTCTGCAAAAAACAGCAACATCCAACAGATTCTGTACATGCAAGGTACTGGAATGGCATGTTAGACAAATTCGTATGTATATTCGTATATGTCTGTGTGTGCACAGTTGGACGTCGACTGAAATTTGCAATATCCGGAGCGAGGAGTATCGGAAGCATCATGGGCTCGGGCAGAGGAAGACGTTATGGTGTGGACACGAGATCGCAATGGAGTGCACTGTGGCTGGTGGCAATGCTATGTTTGTGCACAGCCTACCGTACCGACGCGCTACCGACGAGGACGCAGGGTAGTCAAACCCCTGGCGATACTGGTAGGTACATCTTACTGATCAATTTACTTAGCTGCTTTGCAATAACGTTACCTAAATCCAAACGCTCAAAGTTCGTCAGGTTCGTTTTATTATTATACTTAAATCGTTTAGGGGAAGATGACTGTGTATGACAAGTATTCGGCTGCATCTGTTGTATCTATCGTTTTCGCTATACTGCGTTTGCCAATTTTTCAAACTACAGCACTTCATGCCACTAGGACTGAGTAGTGCGCAAACGAACACATAGCAATTTGAACGACGTTCATTATACGCACCGCAGTTGAACAAAGAAATTGATCAGTTTTAGAGGTAAGGATAAGACAAAGAATGGGCTACTGTTTCTGGCATTGTTGTTGCACATCATTCCTTTTTAGTATGCATCAGTAAAGATAATTCTTTCCAAAATAGAGGTATGTGAGTTTAAAAATAAGACCATATAGTGTTTGTGTCAGCCTTCATTCCCGGGATAAAAATTTATTTATTGATTAGTGACTTACGTGTGAACTTACAATTTCACGTATGGCTATGACATGCATGTTTGTTCTAACCAGACTGAGACGAATGATGATCTTGCGATGTGCATTTTTTTGTATTAGATCCACGGTCGGCCGCGGACCAAAACTTGGATCTCACAAATGTAAATGTCAACGAAACGGATGCTCCGCCGTCGACTGCAAAGGTAAGGCGAATATATATATATATATAGTTAACCGGGCTAGTCGCCGAGTTCTCTGAAACGAAGTAGCGTATCGTTTTGTCGTTGATATTGCCTAACCTGTGCAATTCATAAACGCCGCCTTAGGAGGACACGGCCGATCTCTCAGCGGAAAGGCATGTTGGTCTGCCCTCGGCTGAGATGGCGTCGGCGGCCGGAGATCCCAACGTGCCCGTGCAAGTAGAGAGCGCGTTGAGCGTTCCTGATCCTGTTGCTCGGCTCGACTACTACGATGATATGCAGCTGCCCCGAGATCAGGACGTGGACGAAACCCCCGTACTACCTGAGCATGGTAAGCTGCCGATTAATAAACGTCTTTCGTGTTGACTTGAGCAAGCGGAAGCAGTAACAGTAGCAATCGCACTCAGGTAAAAAAAAGCCAGGTGAAGTCCTTGACGCACGTCAATCCTGTCCGTAGACGGAAACAGGAAAACAATA
The DNA here is from genome assembly GCA_003439945.1 of Dermanyssus gallinae. Classification (NCBI taxonomy): domain Eukaryota; kingdom Metazoa; phylum Arthropoda; class Arachnida; order Mesostigmata; family Dermanyssidae; genus Dermanyssus; species Dermanyssus gallinae. Next base: position 407,606 of record QVRM01000729.1, read on the forward strand.
GTATTGCTTTCCTGTTTCCAACAAGAAACACAGTCGCATCAAAAAACAGCGGAGGTCATACGCAGCCCTTATCTATTCGATCAAGCTCTAACGATTGAGAGCCAACTTCAATAATATCACTCGCTATTTACTTGCAGTTAAAAATTAGACAATGCTTATAGCTTAATATAGCTTATGTTCAAACGACGCTGTCTGTATCATGGTAAGGGTCTTGCGTGGGACGTTCTACGTTAGGCGGATTATTCGGGAGCTACGATTTGACGATCCTCGGCAGCCGGGGATCAGTTTTTGCCCTTGCCATGGCTGAGCGGTGGTTGTGCCTGGGGTGGTGTATGCACAGTAGGGGGGGGTACTGTGAGGGTTTCCTTTTGAGCTTGCCAAGCTCGTCAGCAGCGAACACAAAGAACCGTTTGACACAAAGGTCCTTTTGGGCATAGAAGAAAGTCGGTCCGCTGTGGGATTGCTCGATTCCTGCCGGTTTCTTTTAAACTGTGCTTTTTGTTATCTCTCCTCTGCAATTGGTGCTGTGTCCTAAAGCAGATCTTCTAATGAGTGGCGGGGGGCATAGTAGCTATAATAGTACCAGCACAATGTAGTAGATACAGGACCAGTACAATGTAGAAGGTACAGGACTAGTAAAATATAGTAGATACATAATTAGTACAATGTAGTCAATGTAGCAGATAGCAGTGATAACATCACTAATATAGTAGTCGAATTTATATGGGTAGATATAGTAGAAGATACCCCTGACTGAAAAGAGAAACCTAAAGGACATCTTGATTTGTAATGCAGCTATACATACGTATTCACAATGGTAAAAATGACATGTGCTCCTGCGTTTTTCTCGCGGCTGGGCGTCAAAATATCGTGAGCGTCGACATGTTGTAGACTCTTACAGTAGTAAGATATATATATATATATTAGTTAGCTATCCCATGGCAATGCAAAAGGCCCGCCAAGGACGCAGCTCGGCCTTCCGGCATTCTAGTGCGACCTCGAAATTGGCTGCGATGCCAAATTGGCTCCCACTGGAAAAGAAAGGATGAGCGTGCACTCGCTACTTCACCATCTGCTGTTCTTGTAGCCGCCGTCTGCAAGTGATGTTGTAGCTTTTTGACGTCGCTTACAGTCCTGCCCTAGCCCAATTAAGGCTACAAGGCTAGCCATACATAGTGGATGTTGTTGTATTTTATGTTATGAATACGAGTTGACATCGTTGTCGTCGTTTACTTGGCAGACGTCAACCAACAGCGGAAACTATATATATTTTAATTTAATGATAGAGGCACTTATTTCGCTTCCTCCTTCGAGCGGCTGCGCTGTTCCAATCTTACTAAACGTAAGTCGATCGTGTGTCGTTTTATTTCCTTCCGTAGCGGTAAACGTCAACATGGACTATGCTGGAATTTACGATTACCGTGGCACATCCGACGGTCGCTACCGCCGGAAGAGGACTTTGGCAACCAACATTGAGCAGCTTCTTACGAGGTAAGAGAGTCGAGGGAGACGCGAGAAACACGACACGTGATCTAAAAATCAAGGTCAAAAGCATATGAATTATGCGGTGAACCCAACAGCTATGTTTGTTATCGTTTTTCGTCTATAAATGTTTGTCGATAGTGGCGGTTACAACCATATATATATATATATATATATATATATATATATATATATATGTATTTGCTTTAATCAACGTATGCTTACCGTACGTCTTGTCGTACTTCCGCGCTCCCGGGAATCCGCATTCCGCCAGCACGGCGTCACCTGCTGTTTATAATGTTGTTTATTTTGCAATAACTTTGTATTTCAAGATGGTACATAACTAAGCGTCACCTGATTTACCGAAGCAAGAAATTTCAGCGGATACTAAGGAATAATGTGTAAATATGGCTAAATAAGTACAGACACTGCAAGGAAGCCGCTGGCGACACAGCCTGCTTACAGGGTCGTCTCGGGGTGTCTCCATACTTGTACCACACTTGCAGGTCCTCGCGGGTGAACAGGATGCGTCGAAGTGTGCCTGATTATGGTCTAGCCGATTCGACGACGGTAACCGCGGGTGAACTCGCCGAACGGCTGGTTGCGTTACTGGTCGCCCTTCAAGAGTCCGATCCCTCATTCGATGCCAATGACTTCCTAAAGGTAATGAAAACATTGGTACTACTGGTATGTTAGTATTTACCGAGCAAGATGGCTTAGTGGCAAAACCTTTGCTTTGCGTTCGGGAGGACTGGGTTTGAGACCCAGACCGGCCACTCTTAAATCGGTTTGCATGGTTTCCAATTTAGACAAGGTAAATGCCGGAGTGGATTAAAAATTAGCCATGACATGAAAAAACCGTACACGGGCAATAGTCTTACGAAAAAAAAGAAAGTACCACAGGATGGGTTCGACAGGTGCTGTCGTTTGCGTTGATGTATGTAGCTACTTGGGATAACTGTTGAATAAGCTGATCCCAACGGCTGGGCAGGCCACCGGGGGCAGTTCTCTTCTGCCGAATTGCCTTCTGCAGCTGTTGGCAATGTATCTTACCGATACAACTACCGATTGGTATCGGTAAGATACATTGTCAACAACATTGAGACACATGTCCGTTGTGCTGTTTCCAGAATGATCCCTGCTATTTTCGCTATTTGGTTTGTGTAGTTTGAAACTCGCACTTGGTTGGATAAGTAGCTCCTGGTAAATGATGGAGGCCTATTCATAAAATGTGTGCCAGGACGTCCAGTAGCTTATCGTTCAAGAGCCCTGTAAACGTTTAGCGTTGACAGGGCTCTTGCTTTCTCTCTTTGCTTTGCTGCCCAATGACCAGCAGCGCACTATTAAATGTGTATTTGAGTGTATTTGTCCCGCATGCACATCTGCTGTGTTCATGGCCTTGGCCTATTATTGCTATGGGACTACTCGGGCAATTTTCCTACCCGATCCGGTAGATCCACTGACAGTGCTGCGTTCGTAATCGTTTCGTTTTTTGCGCTGTCGAATTTTCGTCTATGTCGTTCCGGACTCTTTGGCGCTGCCGGTAGCTGCTGCACGCGCCTTCCCTGAGCGAGCAGGACCTCGAGTACCTCAACTACCTGTCGAACATGGCGGCTCTCAGCGACGACGTGGCTTTACGGCAGCTTGATGTGCTGCCCGTTGAAGATCGTGCGGATCGTCCTTCGCTCGAGTTCTCACCGAGGGTGACATTTAGAAAGCCGACAGGTTTGAATTCACCCACATCGAGTCGATGGGCGCAGCTTACCTTGCCCGAGTTGGTTGACGTTGCCAGGCTACAGCAACAACAACATCAGCAGCAGCAGCAACAGCAGCAGCAGCATCGTCCGCTCGAGCATCGCGGCCGACACCAACAAACACAACAGAGAACACGGTTCGACGAGTCTGCTGTGGGGCAACAACAATCCGAGCCGTTCTTCCTGACTCCGGTAAATAAACAAGCGCTTAATTAAAGTTTTATACAAAAACATGTGCACGCACGCACATACATACAGGTATATTAGGTTGGTCAGAAAGTAGTTGGAATTTTTAGATGTAATTTTGAACCGTCCGCGACGCATCTAAAAAGCTATCTGCTATATTTACAAAACAGATACCTGCGTGAGAGCAAAATCATCTTCTTGAGGCCGAAACGGCACCTACGGGAAACGACTGAATTTTGCGCCTCCTACAACTGCACTGCCGGCTCTTCAGTCCCAAAGGTTTAATGGACCCGTACCCCTCAAGATCAATCGGCTTCCTCAGTAAAGTGGAAGAACAACTGCGAACAACTTAACTTAACTGAAACGGCTACGCGTATCAAACCTCGTAGGCCACGCTACGCCGAGTGCGAAGTTTGTCGTTCAGTCACTGTTCCACAAAATGTCGACCTCGATCTGCTTCAGGCCGAAACGGCTTTATGATTTTGATTGAGATTCTACAGTAGAGACCCGAAGTCTCTACTGTAGAAAGAGACTTCAGGAGTGTAGTAAAGTGATCTCATTTGTTGTTTTTGCTATATGAATTATATCGAAAAGGAAACCGTCTGAAAGATTTGGAGCATATTTGGCAAAAGTAGCACTTCAAAGACTTTATGCTACAGGTGGTTCTCCAAGTGCCGTTCCGGCAACTTAAGCCTTCTGAATGTACCCCGTTCTGAAAGGGATATTGCGCTCGAAGAAGAATGGCTTATGCGAAAATGTGGAACAGAATTCTCGTGTGACTACGCGTGAAAAAGCTATGGATTTTGGGGTGTGTCGCACAACAATTCTCACTTGCGTTCGCGTCTATGGTTTCGTGCCAAAGTTGAACCAACGGTGTTTCGTTCGTAGTTTAAGCGAGCGATACAACAAATTGAAGACTTGTGAGATTCAACGAGTGTCCGTTTAGGAATCGAATTGTGTGACGAAAAATGTGTCTTTTGGAACAATGTGAAAAATAGAAGAACCTGGTGCGCCTCAGGCCTACCTCCCCAGAATATGCCAAAAAGACCACTTGCGCTATATTTGGCGTTGTGTTTGTTGGCATCGTTATATAGACATGGCATCGTCCACCATAAGGTGCTTCCTAATCGCCAAACGATAGACACGATAGACCACTGTGCTCAGTTCGATCGAGTTTTTGCCACTCTCTCATTTATTGGTGCATAGATTTCCACTGACAAGCACTCATTGAGAGTAGGTACTTTTCATTTAAAAGCTTTTCGTGGGCTAGTGTAATTTGGCCTGAAAAGACGCTGCCGATGCGCGAAGAAAAAGGCTGAGAGGGCGATGAAGTGATGGAGAAGGCCGCGAGGTCTTATTCTTCGAAAAAATGTTTGAATTCGTGTAAGGTGGAGTTTCGGTGAATATACACTGCGTAAGTCAGGATATCGGATATGATAAAGAAAGAGAAGAGTGTACTCCGTCCAGCTGAGGTGGCGATGTTCTTGTGAGAAATCTACACACGAAAAAAAGTTGTTGCTAGCGTGGGGTTCAGGTTTAAAAAGTTGTGTAGTGGCTGTCTCAAAAAATGGTAAGATATCTATGTTGTTTTCGGCCGCGAACTGTGATGCCATCACGATGTTGTAGGAACCCTGCGCAAGTTTATTTGCAGTTCTTGAAAGTTTTGGGTCACTTTGTTTGCGGTTGTCGCGGAGGTATGTGACCTGTATGCTGGTCACTGAATCAAAGTCGCGTATTGTCCCTCCCTGTTACCTACATAGCACCTCGTGATGGCGTGCCGCCCCTTCAACGCGTCCTTGCTCTCCGCTTACAAAACAAGGAGTTAAGATTGCTTAGTCCTGCTGTGGTACAGTCCCTGATCGTATGATCTAAGACATGAGCACCGGAATTAGCCAAATCTTTGGCGTAGAGGCCGTTGAGTATACAGATGGAGACCGCCGACTCATACAGATGGAGACTACTGGGTAGATTGGACAACAAGAACAACGATAGGTATTTTTAAATGAGCTATTAACCGACTTAGATTGCGACATATTGCCTGCAAATGAGCGTGACAATGATCAACGGCACTAATTGATTGATTAATCCAAAGCTAAGTACTATTTGATTTGCCATCAGTGTACAACATATCATTTACTTGAATGCTCCATTCCGGTTTCTGTAAACCGTCTAATGTAACAAAATATAATACCTGCTATTTGGTCAATAAACTTGAACTATATATATATATATATATATATATATTTTATCTGCATGTCTTTTTTTCCGACCGTCAGGAGTTTGTGCTTGCCGACGACGACGACGAAGATAACTACGGCGCGAACGAGGGTCGCCGCACCCCCGGCAGCGACAGTGACAACGTTGGCGAGGTGGCGATGCCACCGAAACGGCCTCAGCTACTGACATCGCCGAAGTCCGGGCCTTCGTCGAGTCCATCCAACGACGACTTCTCGCGACTGTTCGCTATCGCCGCGATGATGGCACAGCAGCGCAATCAGCCCGCTGATATTGCTATGTAGAACGCATTCACCGAACTTTCCCCTGTCCTGGCAGGAAGGGAACAGAAATCAGAGTGATAATGATGATGATGAGGATTTACTATAATGAGACGAAAGAGAAGGAGAGAGAGAAAAAGGGATACGTTCGTCCGCTACGATCCGTACGCCTGCGTCGCGTCGGACAGAACTAGCCCAGAAACGAACCCACAGAAAACGGCTCCCGTTCTCAAGTAAACCGCCACCATCACGGTTTTCCTGCTCGGGCGACTGCAATCAGGCAACGCCGAACAAACCAAGACCGCCGGCCAGAAAGACGAAGGAAGGCTTACAAAGACAGCCGGCTTACTTGTTATTGTGTACGGCGTAAATCTGTCGTACATATGTTGGCTACGTACGCTACTGCTAACATGCACATCTGCTCGCATGCTTACGCACATAATGCTTACTCGACCCACCCGCACCCGTAAAACCCAATCCCCCAATCTCGTTCGCCTCGTTCTTCAGCGTGCGCCGAATTCTTTTACTGCCTCAGCTTATCCCGCTCCAGCAAAAGTGACGCTTTCTGCCAGCCCACCACAGGAGCTACGATAACACAATGTACCAGACAGCATCAGTTAGCCGTCAACCAGCCGTACCCAGCCCATGCACGTCAGACGTTTGCCACATTAGCCAACCCGTTCCGTTTTGCGCTGGGTTGCCCAAACTTCGTTCATTACGTTGACTTCTATGCTAAGTCAACAAATCCCTTCTAATTAGACACGGTTAAATTCACCTTGGGATGCCTCGAGCCCATCGAAGCAAATTGATACTTTGTGAAGTTTTCGGGGTGACCCTCAGCCAATATTTAACGTCCACGGGACTGTTTTTCGCATTGCTTCATAGACGGATCCCCATAAATACAAATGTGCAACGGTGGGGCTCGAGCCCGCGCACCTATGTGTCTCCTTCGGTTGCGAGGCGCATACGAATCCACCACGCCACCGGGCTCGACATTGAGAAATTGATACTTAATGGCACAAAATTACCTCTCAGTGACAATTATAGCCACGTTTTAATGGAATTGGCCAACATCGTACAATCGTACGCGGCTATTACGACTCCTCATTTTCATATATTATATTCCATTCTCTTTTTACTACTGCCTCTTCTTTTAGCCATATATTTACACGCATACGTATATAATGTATGGTGTATGCACTTTGTACGTTGTGAGGTGACAGCGCATGAATGGTTATCCGCTTGGATTATTCAAGTGCGTAGTCAACGAAAGACGGATCAACGGAAAGTTGGACGTTGATGTTAATCGGGATAAAAGTGACCGAGGCAATCACAATTAGAATAGTACTAATGATGACGATGATTAACGAGTGGTATTTCTGCGGAATAGTTGGGACGCCTCACGGTGCCTTCTTAAGGCCGACTGGTTACGCGGCTGCTGTATGGTTACACAAGTAGTCGATTTCTCAATCATGTTCACGCTAACCGGTGGTAGCTTACGACTAACGATCAGCGACGCCTATTTTAGCACCAAAACTCAGCACATGACTAAAGCGAAGTAGCCAAAGTAGTACCCTGCCTACCAACTTGATCTCTAAAAACACGACCTCTAGTGTGAGAGGTCGTGTTTTTAGACATCTCACACTAGAGGTCGTGTGAGATGTCTAAAACCTTCACTGTGTCTTCAAATGTCTAAGACCTTCCTCACGCGAGAACGTATGAGTGAAGCTTTTGGCGTACTGTGAATCTTCTTATCGGTGCGTAGGGTGGGTTAGCAAAGAGTCATGCACTCATTACTAACTCGTAGCTTCAGCCAAGTTAATAAACTCGCTCGATGAAACGCAATTTGCTGATTGCACACGAACCGACTGAAGTATAGCAACCCCGGTGTCAAACCGATTGAACCGATTGACTATGAGCGTGCGGTTGAAACTTGTACAGCGGCTTGAAAGGGAATCACAGTTTTAATGCTTAGCCTCTGTCTCTCCGTCGGAGGTGCACGTAGCAAAGTCATTAACAGCAATCTCCTAACTAATAATAGTACTACTACTACTCTCAAATATAACCGTCATGTTGTATTCGTGTCGTTCGTGCGAAAATAAGATCATGTTGCGGAAATATATATTAGGCCGATAGGCGAATCTGCAGCCTACTACAGCCGCTGCAACCACCAAACAGGCCGAGCATGACTCTGGGATTTCTCGTTTACGCTGCGATCCACAGCAGATCAGGTCGGTCCAGACAAGCCAGCCTTCATACGGCAAGAGCGCTTGACAACCACCGCCACAGTGACAACAATGGTAGCCAATCTAGAGAGCGAGTTGTTCTGCTACCTCTAATGAACTGTTACTCGGTATTGATAAGAAGACGCAGGTGAGGGGGAGAGAAATTGTCTGTCAGACGACCAGACAGGGATGAACTCTACGGATATTATATAACACGGGTAAGACAATTATCTCACAGCGCAGGCGCAGCATGATCGATGTGTATCGGTTGGCCGTGTCAACGCTGTAGTCAACAACCTCCAATCTCAACATGTGATAGTAGCTGATGCAGTTTAGCCAAGAAGAAGATGAAGAAGAAGTGAGACAACAATATATATATATATATATATATATATATATATATATATATATATATATATATATATATATATACAATCATATATAAAGGGTGAGAGATAGGGCTGAGACTAGATGTGAACCAAAAGGAAAGAATACGAGAGAGATAGTACGTTAGAAAGGCAAATATGTATACCCTACAATGGGGTATAAATATTTGCCTAACAATATGTGTTACAACGCGGGTTACTGCTGAAGAACAACGTTGACAGGAACGGCACCTGTGGATGAGATATATGTATGCCGCCATACGTACGAACATACACACATATACACACATGAAATAAACATACATACATACATACCACAAGCAAGGATTAAAAAAGACAATTAGAAAAGTTAAAATGCATGATGGAATTCGATCACAGATGCAGACATGTCCGTCGTCGTCCGACCTGTCTGTATGAGCGTGTATATTAAAGCTGGAGGAGCATTCGTAAAAGTTGTAAACTCTGGTTGTTTAATTAAATTACTCGTATTTTGTTTATGTATTTATTTACTCGTATGTACGCGCCTCCCATACGATTATACGCAAAATAGAATTAACCACCCCTTGACAACCCAACACGGAGAGCAACCGCCACACGATAAACACAGATTACACGAAAATTCGTATAATCCGTGTTCTGCAGCCAAATTTGCTAGTCGGTCAGTATTCATGCGCAAGGGCTAGGTAACTAGTATCATGACCTGGACGAAACTGCTGATAAAATATGCTTCACCGAACAGACGGAAAGGGAATCTACGATAAAGAAATCACAAAAAGAAAAACAAAAACAAATGTGTTTCTCGACAAATCTCTACGAGATCCGCTAGTGTCCAGGCATGTGTAGGCGTAACACGTTGTATGACGTTACCATGACAGTGTGAAACTTTACAACATCCATATTGTTGGAAGAAGATATGTATAATATATAAGAAAAAAAACAAGGATATATATATATATATATATATATATATAAAGCTTCCGTCTCAAACGGATTCAACCTAGTTACGTTTGCCTCAAGTATGTCAGATCAACTTTACTCTAAAGGTTGTTACAATCACCGTTACCGTTGGGCGAAGAAGGTCTTTGTGAGGAGAGCTTCGATAACGCGTTTGTTGTTTTAACCAACGGCGCTCCACGTATATACTGAATGCACACATTCATCTGGAGACCGCGTGGTTTGTTCGTAACAAAAGATAGATAATATCGCACACCTAACACCAGCAACGGTGAGATTGTTGACAGGAGCCTAGCATAGACAGCGGCAAAAATTGTATGTAATTGTAACAGTGCCGATTACATCTACCGTGATTACTATGACGTGGCAGCAAACTAAAGTACTAAAACCAGCCAACAACAGCAAAGACAATGATAACAATCACAATAGTCGCTGCGCATCTAAACAGACATCTAACGGCAGCAAAAAAATAAATCAAAAACATCGTTTAGATTAGAGCTAGAACTATGTAGTAGCATTCGGCATAATGCCGTTGGCTCGGCACCGACATATTTGCTCGTTGTTAGTTAGTTACCTTAATGACACGCCATCGTTCGAAAGTCCACAATATAGGTAGACCAACAAGTTGATCTATTTACTCGCGTCAGAGCATGCATGCATGATTTGGAAGAAGCGTCTACTAAAAAGCGTTACGACTAAAAAAAGTTAGGCGCTGTGACACAGTGTTGCAAGTAAGCACGTTACCCATGATACAGCCGAAAGAGCCACTATATGGCGATGTTACTATAAGAATGCACGACTATATTTAGTTGATTTAAATAAAATATATTTTACTTGGGCCAAATATCTTCCGTGAATACTACTGGTCTTCTGCATAATATATATATATATATATATATATATATATATATATATATATATAAAATCTAGACTTTGCATAGATTCGTGCATATTAAGTTTCCCCGATGCGTTCATTGCGTACAGCTAGACAAGGCATTCATTCGTTAAGAAGTTTTTGGACTTTGGAATCTGGATGGATTTTCGTCCCCGGCGAACGGACTTCAGCGACCACGAGACTGAAATTAGGGCCTTTTAGCATTAGATCATTATTTTGTGCTGAGATTTCATTGTGATTCCCTACGCGATGCTTGCAGGGCATGGATACTTCCCTGCTTGAGCGACATGCGCTAGTCCCTTTTTAAGCAGTGGACTGAATAAATATCGCATTCAACATGCGAACGATGCGAGCCTGTGCGGGAACCATGTTAGTGCTAGTGAATTTCCATGTCGGCCGGTTGAATATCGAATTTAGTTTCATATGAGTATTTTTCACGAACCGAGCGCCTGCGATTCCGCTCTTTGCCTCAGGAAGGCCCGCAAGTCCCCAGCGCTTGTCGGGAAGCTAAGGCCTGGGCAAGAAAAACTTGAAGCGTGGGGGGTTGCAAAGACGTTAGGTCGTGAGTTTCTCGCAGTTTGGTCTAGAGTGCGCTACGGGAGATTTTGCAAAACTGGCCGGTGTTGCTTGAGTACGGGGTACCTGAAAGCTGTTCTGGCTAAGCCAGCCGGGTGCAATACGCAATGCTTCTATTATGACGGCTGCCGTATTCCCTCATTCCTCTTTTCTCGTATGTTTCAAAGCTTTCACACCTAAAATGTATTTCTTCCTTCCAATATGGTAAGCAGCGTTTTTGGCAGTCCCCCCTGTACCGGTTAGACTGTAACCTGTCTTTGAAAGAGAGCGGAGAAAGCAAACTTCACTAGAGGAGCGTTTCTAGCGGTAACCCCGTGATCTTCTTTTATGCGGTGCCGTAAGAGATTTATCGATTACAATATTTGTTATGTCTATGGTACACCATTTTACTGTATATTTATATATTTACAATCTCAAATTCCCGGGGCCATTGCATAACTTGCACCTTGCCTACTGAGCAAAAGCGTGTCGTGCAATCAACCGTAATTTACATCTCAGCTAGCGTGGGTTAATATAATACAGCCTGCCCGTTGCTACAATAAAAACATCGATTTTGCGTTTCTTTACGGAGAATAATTAAAGAGAAGTAAACCAGTATTTAACAAATTTCCCATTAGAGAAGATGACCTTTGGAAGCTCGCCTCAAGCTTGACGAGTGAGAAAGGCATTTGTTGTTTTGTAACGAGCGTCTTTTGCTTCTTTACTCATTGGCCCTAACGTTTCAATTGCAATCGGCGGAATACACACGACTAAGTACATATACTGCGGCAACAGCTCCCTGTATTTCGACAATTTACGACTTTCAACAAGACGTGCACTTGCGGCAGCCTCCCGACATGTACGCGCAATGTAACTGTGTACACATAACCATCGCGTTTGTACAGTATAAATGCTGGCTCCCAATAACCAGACAATAAATTAGAATCGTTAGTTGTGCAGTTGCAGTTGCTTTTGTCTATTCTTCAAAAGTTTGAAGCTCCTTCCCTGGTGTAGCCGGTGAGCAATGTTACAAATATTGGTGGTGGCCCGGTTATGACAACATGACTAGTGATGAGTTGCATGGGCAGAAATTGCCTCTGCTCACTGTCCGATGTGAAGTTTTATATGGAATCAAACGTGCTTAATATGCCACTTATGCGGGCAGCAATTTGCTTCGACGGGATAATCTTTTTCGACAATCGATGATCTCAAGGCATTCCGAAATGGTCTTCCGTTTTCGACTCTTAACGCCTCCAAACTTAATATCGGTATAACACAGAGTGCACGATTGGCTTCCTTATAGACAAGCACCTGTAAAACAACTACAGCAAAGGCTGGAAGACTTTTAAAAGCATACTACTTACCGGATCAGAAGCGCGGTCGAATACATTATTTTGTCATACACCGTGCTCTGCAGAGCGCCCAGATTTCTTGAGTTGAGAAAGAGCCTCTCGGCATGTGCTTCAATAGCCTCCTACACCTAGATGGAAAAACCCTAACACCATGGGAACGGGGTGCCCGTCATCTAGTTGGGGACGCGACAATTACGTGAAAACTTGTCAGCAGTTACATTGTGCGCACAAGTCGGGAAGCGGGCGTGAGTGCGGGTCGTGCTAAAAGTCATAAATTGTCGAAGCTCTGGGAGCTGTTGCCGTATGTATATGTTACATATGATACACAAGCCGGAAAGTACCTGCTGCAGTGTGTCTCCATGGAAGTTCAACGTGGAAATCCAGTGGCGGTAGTGGGGTCGCTTGCATCGCCGCTGGAAGGCCTGCTAGAAATGCCGAAAGAGTAATAGCAAATAGCAAGCACTAACCCATGAAATAGCAAATAAACTAGTCGTACTCTCGCCCTGAGTGCGATCCTCTATATACAAAAATCAAGATTCGACGAATCTAAGAAATCCTTCCCAGCCCTCCCGCGGCAATGATGTCATTCCAACAAACAGGACGAAGATTGCGACAATACTTAACAGCATTCTTGCTGCGAAGCTACTCGCAACAAAGGGGCAAAATACTTAATCCAGACTGCTTGAAGACCATCCTTTCTCCAGCCATTTATACGAGTAGTAACGAAAAGGTAGTTCGGGTGATTGGGTTGAGGATGGGAAGAAAACTGGTTTTTGATTGGGTGGAGCCCTACATTAGCCCTGTATTCGAGCATGTCATAAGTAAGCGCATAAGGAAAAAATGACACTCATATCGGCGCACTTGAGTTCTACCGTAAGAGACGACAGCATGCATTAAAAGATAATATTTCGTATGTAGGACCTTTATTAGCTAGCTATGGTATCATACCTTTAGGTAGACAACATCATCTTATTGACATGCAATTGGTCGACCTGGCGTATATTTATATATACCTATACTCGGTAAAAAAAAAAAACATTTTTAATAAATATGAAAACATATCTCTTTGAATAGACAACACCATATCATCAACAGTCAGTGCAGTACTTTTCAAGCGGGGAATGGCACCGTACCGACTTTCACACCCTATACTGTCTGTCGCGGTACACTCCAGGCTGAGCACCCAGCCATGTAGGCCGAACAAAATAAACCCTAGATAAACAAGCTAGCACAGGCTTACAATTGCATGCCGCTGGCAGTTGAAATGCTAGATGACCCATACTAGCCTTTGATGGCTTTGATGAGCTCTGAACCTCTGTACAAATGTAAACCACTCATAAGAATAATAAAACCTATCTAGTTCACTCACCACGCACTAGTGGTATGGAGGGAGGATCTGGGCAATCGTTCCATAGGCAAACAAACCCTTATAGCATCTCCCCTTTTATAATACTGAACAAAACCTCAGGAACGTATTAGTACAAAGAGAGAGGTATACAGAAAAAAGCGACATGAGCATTTTAAATTATTTATAAACATCATTTAGCCCAACCGTGTTATCGTTGATGCACTTCGGATTTGCCTTGTTGTCTGTAGTTCGTCAACTACTGATATATCTACAGCATCGCAGGTAAGTAGCCAAAATAATGTATAACTAAAACGTGCAAAATCTTCTTCTTGTATGTAAGTAAAGACATATGTATTTGTACAAACGGCGGAGATTACCGATGCAAGCACAGGTAGCTAACACTATACTTAAGAGTACTTTCAGGCATCCGGCACAACGATATTCCGTTGTACGATGCTGATAATTAACTTAGGTTATTCATGCTTCAACATCGGTGGGATGGCTTTTAAAGGCCTGATGCTTATCTGCATGGTTTTCATCGATACAGCATTCAAATCCATAAACACAACTGTTATGAGATTTTGACGTTGCAGAAACTCTAGATCAGTTCAGCTAACCTATAGAGACTTACAGCAAAACAACGCGTGCCAAATATGGTCACGTGAGATGACGGTGGGGGTGCATCTGTTTATCCAACTTAGTTTTTAAAAAAAATTTAAAATGACTTTATATAATACATTCGCGGCGCCTAAGCTAACATGTATTACACTGTATGCTTCCAGCTTTGTCGACCTAAGTTTTGGCTTTCCTGGCTCGTTTCTTCCCTTCCATCATGTTTCCTGGGCGTTTATGGCGTTTTCGTGTCACCACAGCCATCACGATCTAATGAAACGCCGAGCTTAACCAGCGTCGATATAGTCGTATAGCCTCAAAAATAACAACGTAAGGAAGCTTCACAAAGAACACTACCGAACAGTTTTGTCTCACGAAGGGTGTTTTGAATCGGTCGAGCCTCGATTCGGCGCCCGGCCGTGTGTGTCATTGTTCCTGACGAAGAACGCTTCGAATTTAAATCGCTTCGTATGGATAGAAGCTTTCCATGCTTCAGCCAACACATTCACATAGTGTCACCCAGTCGAACTATCCAGACGCCACTGTGTCTAAGTCACAGTTTAGGTTAACTGCGGTAGCATCCAGCATGAGAAATACGTTCTTAGTCACAATATTTGTTTGTTAATTCGTTAGTTACGAGGTCGTTCAGCAGATCGTTGCTATTTCTCGTAGGAGCAGCGCGACCCCTGCGATCATTGCGGCTCAGAGTTGTAGTAGTCGGTGGCAGATGCGGGCATTTCGTCGCCCTTGAAGTTTGTTTCCAACCGGCCTTCGGCTTGCGAGGCCGACCTTGGGTGACCCTTTCCGACAGGATCACCAGTGGCGGCGGCCAACGGCTGCGGAATCGACTTCAAAGTCCGCTGATGACTGTTGAGGTCCTGTTGACTTCGTCGCTTGACAATTTGACGAACGACCTTGCTATTTTGACGCCTGAGACCCACCACCAGTAGAAGTTCGAGCAGCCTCCCGGGGTTCAAGGATCACGTCGGCATCACCGGCAGTGTACCGGGCCGAATCTCCAGACAAGTCCAGCCGAGCTGGCACCAGGCTACCAAGAAACCCCACTTATGTAGGGCACACATCGGCAAACCGAGAACAAGCCCAGAGCTGACGTGCAGTGTCGCGTCGTGAAGCGAAGGATCCGGTCGAGCATCCGAATGCTATCCGGAGTCTGATAGTGCACGCCCGCCATGTCATGCATTGCGCACGCATCAGGAAACCTGACAGAGTTTAATCAAAGACACATAGCTTATTGTTCTGATCCAGATATTTACAAGATAGGTATTTCCAAACAATTATTAGGCGGAAATGTTTTGTTTAAGAGTGGCAGCAAAATATACAGATGTGGCTGGCCAGATATGTGTTTCAAATGCCGAAACGTCTAGGGAATTATTTGTTCGATAGACGACCTGAGCACATCGGCGCGTTTGAAATAGAGTTCTGCTCTACAGACCCCAAGGCTGGCGTAAATATAGTAGTCCTATTATAAAGAGTTTTCAAAAAACCGAAATCATATGATGCCTATTTCTTAGAGCTCAAAATAACTTAAACATTTACTAGAGCAGCCATACAACATATACTTTCAGAAGAGCGCGCAATGTAGGTATTATTTTCTTAGCAAATTAATGATAGTTTATTTCGTACGTTTTGCAAAGTAATTGCATTTTAACGGCGATCAACAATTCGAAACTGAGCGGAAACGAATTGGTCATATTTTGTCTTTTTCTCTCAAACGTATCACTTACGTTAAAATAACAAAACGAAACTGTCTATTTATTCGACATTCTCCAACGTCCACCCCAACAGTTTAAATACAGTTCTTTCTAATGTTGGCAGTCGCCTCCGTCGTGCAGATGACCGTGACACGCTCCAGCTTCAGATTGATATATACGCCCAAAAGTGCGACAATCAAGTATGCGATTATCTCGAAAGTATCGCTCGTACCGCTCAACATGTATTTACCACGTAGGCACGATAGAACGCTAAATGAACACGCACAGATTATCGCAGTTTTGCAAACTCTTCTCATTACAAATATGACTCATGACTAAATGCAGCCTGCGACGCCGCAGAATTTTTCTTCAAAATTGTCCGGTCAGAAACATCGATGTAACCCCTACTTCAAACGTCAATGTCACTTCTAAATAGGATCTTTCTGCCCCTTCCCATCCTATTCAGAAAAAAAACAATGATATTCTAAAAAGTATTACGTCTCCTGGAAATATGAACGCAACCTCTGGTGACACCCGGTGTCTATATAAAGTATAGGAATGCGTATGTAGTTTTTGTAGACAGTCTGAGATTGGGCGGTACCACATGCTTGTGTGTAAGGAAATTCTTGGAACCTCCCTAACGGCCAGAGTTGATTATATAATGTCAGACCACAGTGTTGTATTGTGACTGTAACTACCAATTATATGGTAAATAAGTCATGAATGAATATATAAAGTGTATGCAAGTACACTGATTTAAAAACATATATATATATTACAGAGAGAGGAAACGACTTACCACCACGTGGAGATTCCAGTGAGGCCAAAGCGAGGTATGCCAAGTTTTGCCGGCAGAAATCCCGTTACGAACACGTCTTCGATGCTTATTGGGCATGTGTGGAGAGCTTCCTCGTACATAGCGGTCAAGTTATTTCCAGACATTACGTACAAACAGCCTAAAACGATAAAACGGCAATCAACATAAATAACCTTTACTTGCAAAAATGCAAAGATAGCATTTGTATCATTCATATGCGATAGGTATGACAACTGTGTATTGTAACCGCTGCAAAGAAGTCTGCACTAGATATCATGCTGCAGAATGCCTTTTCGTGCAATAATTGAATGAATTAGCCCGCTTATAAGGGCTATTAATCTTTCTACTATTTTTGTATCTATTTTATCTGTTGCATGTTGTCGATATGCTACTCAACATGAGTGAATAAATAAGATGAATTAGTATATGCGATAGAGCGCTTAGGCTGGCATCCACTTTAACTGACGTGCAAAGCTAGAGTGTAGGTAACCCCTTAGACCCTTTATTGCTGAACGAGCAAAAACGTCCTTAGGCTACAATAGCTTAGAACGAAAACGTGTATTAAATAGCATTAACCTTGTAAGTTTTTTCTTCTTCGAAAACTTTTTGGCTAGCTACCTCACGTAAAGCAATCGTGATGTTTTTACCTATTTAATAATAATAATATAGTGTCTAGATAAATAGATTAGGCATAATGTGCAAGCGTATATTGCAAGAGCGACAACGAGCCAAAGACGTTAGTGGCACCTACCGGCGATGTAATCGGGAAATGTCTCATCCGGATATTCTTCCTTTGTTAGAACCCACTTGCTCGCGCTACGTATTGGTTTCTGCGTCAAGATAAACACAAACCCCATAGACATAGGCTTTGTTAAAATGGTTAGTAAAATTCGCAAAAAAAAAAAAAAAAAAAAAATATATATATATATATATATATTATAGCACAGCCACTATGTTGAAATTAAGTACTCATCCTTGCAATCCGATAGCAACAATCCATCAAGTAATCTACAATGAAGTAGATATGCATCGCGAAGTTTTCCTAGCCGTGTTATTACCGTCGCCGCTTTAACACGTACTGCGTCGATGTGTCTGCTAAAAGAAAGCATTAGTTTTATGATCACCTCCACGTAATAAAAGTGGTTAACAAGTTAAATCCCTTCCTCTCCAGTTATCTGGATATGGTCGATGGTGGCTGCATACATTCCTACATTGCTAAAATGTAGAAATTCGGAATCACTTGCATTGCTCGTTGTAATAACCTTTTTCGATGACGCTGAGATATAATTGTATGCGTGCTCGGAGCCGTGCTAATATACCGAGGTCATCGACGTTTAATACGTGGGTGGAGTTTATGCTCCGCAGCGTGTCTGACAGATCAACTATATATAGCATAAAAGTAAACGGGCTAGCCGAGCCATCTTGAGCTACTCCGAAGGACAAATCGTCGTGTAGATTATTTTACGTAGTGGCCGCCGGTTATGTAGACTTTTGACCTTATTGTAAAATCAATTTAACTTGCACACATAGGTCTTGCAGACTTCTTCGGTCCTGCCTTGAGGTTGGACTACAATCCGTGCATCTTCTTTGACAATCGGTACAAAGCCGTCTGTGTGATCTCAAGTTGGTAGCGTGACGTTTTCTGTCAGTATGTTTTTAATATTTCTGCCATTCACTATTCTTGAGAAGTGGGCTTGGGGGCTGTTCGGTCTTTTCGGAAGTAGAAGCCGCCGATGTTTTACACTGGCCTTGATGAGGTCCACTCGAGTACGTTTTTCGTCCACATGTTTCCTTTGTTCGTTTCTCTGAACCTTCTCTTCAGATCTGCCAGGTGCTGTAGGGACGTCATTGCTAAAGTATTATGCTCGCAGGTGGCGGACTTTATTGGCCCGAATTCGAAGTCTTACTTACGCGCACGCCAAAGACTTTCGCGTTCGTGTGCGCGTGCTTGCCATTGTTTCGACGACAACGTACATAGACCACTTGTTGTTTGTTTTTTCGATGCAGTTTACGTGGTTCGTGTTTCTAAAAGTTGAACAGATAGCCCTGGTAGGTGTGCATCGTCTCATGTGGCGAGTGTAGTTGCTATGGTATCGTCAAGCTTGCGGTCCAAGTTAAATGATACCTCAGCGTGACGGATGAATTTGCACCGTATGTGATGCTCATTCTAGTTTTAGGCCGATCAAGCCGCATTCATTTCAGGTGCTGTATCTGGGGCTTTCTTGATCAGTCTCAATGCTTAGACCTAGCTCTTTCTCATTCTTTTCTTAAAAACTTCCGTTCTGACGGTTCTGCCTTTAGCTAGATGGTCATAGTTAATGTCTCCAGGTATTACTACACGTTTATTAAGATTCTAGCAAAAATTATGCGGTATATTTATGGACACACGCTGTTTCTAGGTGGGCTGTAGAAACATACCGGAAAGTAGTCCAATCGCACACTTGGATTACATCTATTAGCTCAATATTAGCACCGCCTCTCTTTGTTACAATATAATATATTGTTTGTTTTAATATGATATACATGTCCTCCGGCCATACAGATAAATCTAGAAGCATATGTGAATGTGAGTTTCGTCCACTTGCACAAAGTAACTGCTGTCAGCAAACGCGATCAGTTGGTACCGGCTCGTTTTGTAATTTGTATCGCAATGTGTCTTTTCCAAGGTTTCGTTCGGGGGGCATGTAGTCGGCTTACGTGCTTGTATTGCTGTTTGCACTTGGTCATAGGTCCTCGGTTCTAACATCTGGTAAACGCGGTGTTGTTTTTTGGCAACCAACGACGTGGATTTCTGGCGACAGCTATCAAGACGTCGTCCATCCCCAGAATGACTGTTATGCTCGTCTTGCGTACAGGTTTGTTGCAGCCGGCCGTCGCGAATCGACCGTTCGGCCTTTGACTTGAAGTAGTGCCTGAGCACCGCAGGCAAAGCCCTGGGTGGGCCCTGGGCCCCGTTGACCTCATTGTCTCCACTCCAGCAAGAACAGCAGCACAAGCCCGTGTAGGCGTGCGCTCTTAGAAATACGGGCCAGCGCCTTTATGGACCAGCGTTTGGCTGGCACCGTTCTTAGTAGTACAGTATGAGCGTCTTGCACAACGACTGGTGGCGTCTGACTGGCAGAGGACGCATGCAAACATTGTTTGCTCACTTGACTTCTTCGCTCCGAGTGTCATTGTTTATTAGGGTCGATTATACGATCAACTCGCAAACAAATAAATTCGCGGAAGACGAAAGCCATTAAATTTCGCCGCGCGGGTCGATTGGCTGCAGCAGACGTAATACCCTGTTGTGGCCAACCGCTGGAGTTTGTCAACTCTTCCCGTATTTGGGTTTCAGGCTACGCTATACGGGAACGACCTTTATCCGGCACATCGGCGACAGGTGTCGACAGGCGGCTATTGTCTCTGTTCACACAGAGGTAAGAGTCCTTCGACGACTCTCTCTGAGTGCCGCATTGCGTCTTCTTGAGCTTAAGATTGTGCCAATGTTGAGCTACAGCCTCGGCAGGGTGTGGGGCCTTCTTTCAGCGGCAAATTTTGCGCAGCTAGAAAGAAGCTTCACAATATATGTGAAGCGCGATCTTTGCTTGCCGCGTATGGCAAGGAACCACTTTGTGTACCTGCTAGTAGTAACCACTTCAGCAATTTTTGCTAGAGTGGCAAGGAAAGTGAGGCCTCGGCTGAGGTAGCGCAGTTAGATGTGTAACTCGGCAAGGAGCTTTGGGATGCCGGCACGTGTACACAAGGTACATTGTACATGGCTATCATCACTTGGTGTGTTCGACTCAAGGATTTCACCAAGTTGGCGATCAATGCCGTTACCGGTTCTGTTCGCAGATATGCGCTAAATACCACGCAGCGAGCTGCCAGACGCATCGGCGGTCTTTGAACTTTCTCGTCCGGTGGGACGGTCGCTGAAGTGTTTAAATTGTATATATTGACGATTGTATTGTAATTATGTACCACCCTGAAGTGCAAAGTTATTGCGAAGTAAACAATATTGGAATATTGGATTATACGATCAACGCGCACACAAAACTAGTCCGCACGGGAACGCCATGTTGAGGCCGAATGTTGCTGTTTTTTATATATATATATATATATAAAGAGAGAGAGAGCGATAAATATCGCACGGTAACCATCGTGGCTTTAATACGCTTATAATGTCGCAGACGTATATTTGCATTTTTGTCGTTACGAGTTGTACAGTTGGTTAGATAGATAGACATGACTGAGTGAAGCTTTGTGCACATTGTCCAATGCGCAGCGTAGTAGAAATAGTGAGAAATACCAACATTCAGGCGTGCCGCAAGCGTGCAGGCGTCGCTCCGACCTCCGGCGTCTCATAGAATACAAACCTGTCCAAAAAGCGGAGCTCCTGCCACAAAGGACGCCGATGCTGAAGACAACCTCCGAATCTTCTGACGGAGCTGAATGACGTTTATCATTGTGTCGTCGTCGGATTTTACCTGTGTCAATTCAGCCACGCACGTTTGCGCGAAATTTTACGTCAAATTTGGTACAACAATAGCCCGATAGAGCTTATTGTAGAGCTCAATGTTGCGTAAAAGTTTGCATAATTAACTTGCATACACGGTAGTCTCCGCAACGTGAGTGCGAAATTCTAGGTCACAATCAAAGATGTAATGTGCCATTGCTTGGTTTAGGTCTTAATGTGGCTAACCCACCACTAGTTATCTTAAAGTTCACACATTCTTGTATGCGTACGGTATATCATGGTATATGGCGAAATAACCCGCTCTTCTTCACTCGTTCATGCATGCAAAGCCTTTATACAGTCTGCGCTATGTAATTGCATTGCAGTCTGAGGCCGTACGTACAAGACAGTCTTGCAGAGAATCCAAGTTCTCTAGAACGATACAACACGAACAGCAGTGTTTGGCTTCTGATGGTAAACCTCTCTCTAAGAGACGTGTAAACTGTGACATACAAAATTAAACGCGAGGGCACAATTGGCCTTAATTTCAGTTCAAATTCAATTTGGTGAAAAATACGAGGAAGCTCTAAGCTCCTTACAAGGTACGTAGGCTGACATCCTGCGGCCCACTGAAGCATCATAACGGACTTCAGCGTCGCGTTCCTGTAGGTGTCGTTGAAGGCGAACTGCAGTATATCTCCATACTTTGATGCTTCCCGTTGCACAATGTTCTGCAATGTTGGCCTAAAATCGACCCACGAAATCAAACGTGGTTGATATGGTTAAATTAAATATTGCAACCTGTATGACATCAGGCTTAGAAGCTCGAATTTGTATCTTGTCACGACCTATACACTGTTGTCCGGATGTAAATATAGCAGTAGGGCACAATCCTCACTTACAACTAAGTTCAGGTTTATGGTCGTTTGATATACTACCTTCTGCACAAATAATTTATTTTGCCTCTTTTTTATAGTTCTAGCGACGGCACTCTAGTTAACTGGCGAAACTAAAACAGTTTGATACGCGTAGTAGTGTCTTATGTGTAGAAATTGTTAATTGCATACATGTCGAAATAAGGTATTTTTTGGCCAGACAAGATAATGATTGCGTAAAAAGACCCTGTCGATAACTGTAGTCAAAATGTTTGTCGAGCTAGGGCAACCAGAGAATGTTCCATTGCGGCTAGGCTGGAAAATGCAGTTCCGACTACCATCTGCAATAACGAAAATCCACAACGACTAACCTCGCGCAAGCAATCTAGTCTCTACGATTCTAGAAACACTACCTCCTGCTTATTAGCTTTACGCAATGGTAGCGCAGAGATTAAAGACAATTCGAACTGTTGTGATAGAACGTCTTCAAAAAAGGAGGATTCTACTTTAATATTTAAAGAAACACGCATATTCCGGAATGTTCATGTCTGTTTCAGATAAAAAGTTTACAATGCAGTGTCAATATACGACGTGCCTATCAGCAAAGTAGAAAAAAGCGCTACAAAACTTCGGACGACTCTTGAAATGTCTCTCTCTCTCTCTCATTTTCTCCAATCAAGACTCTACCACCCACATCACCACCATAAAACCTAAATACAACTATACAACTACAAATTAGCAGACAGAGCAAACCACAAGAACATTTGCTGCCATTTCATATGAAAGATGCATCGTTTCAATTGGCGGCTGCTCACCTGTACCCAAGAATAAAGATCACCCGGTTGCGGCCAGGTGCGCCGGAGGTCTCAAGCTGTTTTGCCCAGGTCTGGCGTATGGCGGATCGCTTCTCGACATTCTGAACGGCCGACGTGACAACGGCAAGGAACTCAAGGCCCCGACATTCGCCGCGTGGTCGGTTAAGCTCCCTATAGTCGTACCGGTGCCTGCGAGTATACGTCGAAGGAGCAACTGTCTGAATCGGATCTCGCTAAAAACCGGCCCTTCTTGACTGTCATAGCTAGATGATAGGTCATTGCAACACAGCTAGGGCGCAGCTGTAAAGAACCAAGCTACGTTGCAAGTGTATATATAGTAGAAGACATATATATTAAGCAATTTCAAAAATAAACAAGAATATATAATGAAAAAAGGAGTAAAAAGTTGCACAAGGCGTCATAACCATCACAAGCCCATAGCAGATTATGGCCGCGCGGCCACCTTGCGGTCACAAGCTTCAAAAAACATTTGCTCTTTTTTATCTACCATAAAATTGGTACATATATATACATACACGTTATTCATGTTTGTGTCCGAAACATCCCCTATTGATTCGGAGATTGCTGGATTTATCGAGTGCAGGGCATCGAAAACACGGTACCTATCAATACGCAGTGTCTCACGATATTTGCACAAACAGTGCCCAATTGTGGCGTGGCCAAGAATTCTAGTGACTGCGCCAGTCATATTTGTCATCTACCAAGATATCGCCGGCGGTTCGATCCCTATTCGATCCATCTATAACTAAAACGACTAACTGTAGACTCTAATGTAAACGCATTTGTTTGTTGCAAGCCATATATTGATATGTAATATATTTTGTTTATCCGTACATAATGGGCATGCACTCAAATGCATGCTTATGTATGCTACCTGCATGTAGCGTTGAACCATGAGTACTTTGCGTAGTTTGTGACCGGCTTGGTCTGAAGATCGACCGAGATCTCATCCACTATGTCAACCGAGGCAACCCCAAGTCTCGTTCCAGGGGATATATAAAAAGTGACCTGCAATCGAAATAGAATGTTATATTAAGCAACAGACTACATTTTTTCTGCAAAGTGTGTATTCTAGCCCCATTCTGTTCTTCACCCTGCTAAGCGACTTCCTTCGACTACAAAATCTGCTCACGACAGGATCGGTATAGTTCTCCATGCCAACAACATTGTTATGTATAGTCGTACTAGGACGGATTTTTAAAGAAGCCTGAACGCCTTGGAAGTTACTGCGCTGAATGGCCTTTGCATCCCGGTACTGACCAGACGAAGGTTCTACGAGATTCAGACAGAGGGGGGTGACTTGTCCGCTCCGACCGTCTGTTCTTCGGTGAAGCTGAATATATTGAACACGCGCTGAATTCTTCAATATTTGGACACGTGTCGGTGCCGCTACTGCTTCATATACTACTACTACTACTACTCATAACAACTGTCATAAGCCGAATGCCCGCTGTAGATTTCATAGACTCAAATAGGACTGAGCTAGAGTGTATAATATGCCACTATGAGACTAGTCCTCTTCCCACAGTCGATGTTCAACAAGTGCCGTCCAAGAATAGATGCTCTATCATAAGAAAACGTGCCAATCTCGACAAGAGATGAAAGTTAACTTTGTATTCGCAAAGCTCTTGTCCTATTAGAGACATACTTCTTCGAGTATATTCTTAAGAAGAACAACTTCCAGAATGTTACGTTTTGATTGAACGTTTAAGAATGCTTTTTGCTCGTTATAGACCAGGTGCCTAACAGAGTGCCTAACTCTTCGCCGCTCTAACACACAATACTTGTAGCTAAACAAAGAAAAGCACGCTGCATCCTCGGTTAATCGTTCCTCGTGTGCGACACACACACCGATGAACATGAACGACACCGCACGGTAAGCGTCTTTAGGCATATGTGCTCATTTGTACTCGTTGGTTACGCACCTTTGAAGATTTAGGGATCTGAATGCAGCATAGTACGCCGACGACGACCAACACGAGCGTAATCTTCCAAAGATTGCACCACGAAGGCGCACGCTTTCGTAGGCGCAACGGTAACATCGAGTTTCTCAGCAGATCATCATCACCATGCGTGCTCACACGGACTACCGACGCCACCAGCCAGTTTAATGTACAGCCACGGTGTTTCAAGTGCGCTGCAACGGTTTTTTCTCAGGCTTGTTGCGACGAACGCAGGTTGCGAGGTGCTTTCGCTGGCTTCCGTTGACGAAGGGCCACTGAGGTCAAACAAACCACTTTCTCTGTAAAGGACAGGTCAGAAGTATAAAGATGTTATTCGTAACAATTAGTAACAACGGTTGCGGCCGTATACGCAGTAGAATCAACAGCAGCATTTTTGCTCGCGGCCTGTTTACAGCGTTTCGTCAGAACATCAGCTTCCGGTTCAGCCGGCGTGAACTCCGTTAAATGTGCTTGATAGCATTAGACGCTTACCGCCTTCTTGCAACCGTCACATGAAAGGCAAGTACAACAGTATTTTCCCAACAGTCCACGTGGCAACATGGCCGCTAACTCTCAGCTGTATGGTCTATCATCTACTCGTATTACCGATGAGAATTGCTCAAAGAAAAGTCGTTAAACAATTGGAAACAAACCGGCGACACCTCTGTTATCACGGGACCTTACGGGAGTCCGATACTGGAGGAGGGGGGGGGGGGGGCGCACGGACATAATATCACATATCGTCGCCCGGTTTCTTAATGTACCGTTTTATAATCTTGCAATTCAAACAATTTGTGAAATTGTATCCGGCCAGCCACATCAATATAAAAAAACTTTGCAATATCACTCCCACTTTTATAAGCGACTTTTCTGACCTGTATTCCATTGAAGAAGAAAAATATATAAATTTTTTGAACATGCTCTACCACCCCCCAAAAAGAAGTGCACCGTGTACTGCCACACTCAGGGATCGCTGGCCGAGTAGTGTGAGCTTCCAGAGATGGGCCCCTGACCTACAGCCTAGTGAATGATCGTGCAATGTAGTAATCTAGTTCTCTCCTTGGTCTTTCGAGTCATTCCTGGATGTTAATATTAAGATCGCGCGGAAGCGTCGTAAAAATTGTGAAACGCTGTCAGAAAATCGTTTACTGGAATGTTGTTAAGAACCAAGAGCCATTTGCTTGATGCCGTCAAAACGGTCCGTCCTTGAAAGCTGATTTGTATTTGGCACAGAACATGAAATCTGCTAGAGCCAAATCTGGCAAATATCTAGGGATGTTCAAAAACGGTAATGCTTTTTTTGGTCGAAAGCTGACGAGCAAGAACACTTTTGTGGATCTGCGCATTGTTGCGAAGAAGACAACATTTGCCGCACCTATAAACTCGAGGCCAAGAACGACAAGTTCTGGCGCGCACATTATTTATATAATATCACTGTCACACTTTGGCCAGGAACTTCCGGTACATCATTTCCCGGGAGTCGAGGCCCGTGGCCTTCACCTTGAATTTTGAGGCCCGCACTTTCGTGGGATGGATAGTTTCAGACCATATACCACTCGATTTTTTCCGCTCTCGTCTTTCCTTCTTCGTCTCTGTATTTTTTCTGATTGTCTTTCGTCTATGCGTACTACATTCTGCAATATTGCACGTTTTTGATCGAAATGCTTTATTTGGCCTATATTGTTTTAAAAATGTATAATTACATGGTAGCTGAAGTCGCGTTGGTGACTAACGCACCGTTCGAAATGGGTTGTGTCACGCCAACCACGATCAACAGGCCGTCTATTCTAAGTTTGAGCTCCGACCTTGCTGGCTGTATTTATCAGGCGTGGTTGTCATTGTCCTGCTGCTATGTTTCTCTGCAACAAAAAGCCCACATAAGACCCGTATGGTAAGGTTTCGACGGTAAGATTCGAGTTGGCTGCTCCATTGATTACAAAATGTACGGTAGTGTTGTTGTTGTCAGAGAGCCAGTCCAGAAGGGCAAACAATTTGGGCCGATACCTTGCAAGAGACGATCGCCTCCGTAGATTCTGGTGGCGACAAACGCTAAATCCTCTTAGTGTCAAAAATGTCTAGCGTTTCCACATTCTTCACTGGCAGTAACCAAGCGGCGAGGACGGTATCTCTAAGCGCTACAGCTTATCGAAATAGGCGATGGTATCTATTACGGCACTTCTGATCGGATTAGACGAGTTTAGAGGCCATATCGATCAGATGGCTGTCGATTGTCAAAAGACAGATCGTCGGATAGCCCACCATAATAACCAAACACTCGTTGACCGTGCGTAGCTTCTGTGGAAGATTTCACGATTCCTGGACACCTGCATTCTATCTGGCAGTTATTGATAATGGAGGTAGCTGATCCGATCTGCCATAGATACTTCAGGGTTTCAGTCCAGACCTCGGCGGCCGCGCGAGAGATCGAGGCGCTACAGCTATTGTTGACGTTGTCCCGTTTTGATCAGCTAAAGAACTTTTTATTACAATAGGATCATTCCTCTAAATGCTTATCCAAAATGATATTAGC